>OU426862.1:3100795-3173295 GCA_911387685.1 Dolichovespula media
TTATCTTTTTCTTTTTCTTCTTCCTCTTCTTTTTCTTCTTCCTCTTCCTCTTCTTCTTCTTCTTCTTCTTCTTCTTCTACTACTACTACTTCTTCTCTTCTTTCTCTCTCTAATCGCATTCTTGATAAATAATTTTGTTTACATCGTAATCTTGATAATAGATCATCCTTTCGTTGTTATTCTTTCTTCCTTTTTCTTCCTTACAACGGGCTCAATCCTTCTTTAGATTTCGAAGATTTTACGAATTGGGGCGGATTTTCATACGCTCATAGAGATCCTCCCCCGTCGATATCACGAATATCTGCAAGGATGCAACACCCCTCTTAGAAAAGAGAGAGAAAAACAAACAAATAAAGATATAGAAACTTAATCGATCGTTCTTGCGTTTAAAACTTTGTTATTGTTCGCGATCGTGATTAAAAAAAAAAAAAAAGAAACAAAAAAAGGAGGAAAACAAATAAATAAATTAATTAACACGCGCACTGGCGTGTTCTCCCTTTTATCGGAGAAGAGAAAATTGCCCTTCGATCTGACGAACTATCCCGTCCTGTTTCGGATATATCCGTTAACGTACAACGTTTCGTTTCGTAATATTTATTAATTAAAAAGTACTCGCACACGTCGATAGATCGTTGCGTATCTATCGGTCCGTTTTTTGTTTTTCCTTTTTCCGTTCCTTTTTTACCCGTTCTTTCGAAAAATAAAATGCAGGATTTAACTCCGTTAAACGAGGAATTAAATTTCTCTTGATTTGAAAAAGAATAGATTATCGATTAAAAACAAAACAAAAAAATATATATACATATATATGCATATATACAATTTCTTCTTTACGTCGGCAAACATTCGTACTTCTTTTTATCTTTTTTGTTTGTTTTTTTTTTTTTTTTTTTTTTTTTTTATTATTACACAATACGCGATTCGACATTAATAATGAAAAAACTGTTCTCAATTATAATCCGATTTCACGAGTTAAACGTTTTAATTTTTTCTTTCTTTTTCTCATTCTCCCTTCATTATCTTCGATCAACAAAATTCATTGGTACCTCGGGTATACTCGGAAGCGTTTAATACGATGTCCTCTCATTTTTATTGGATACCGTAAAAGAGCTCTCGTAAAGTTAATTAGACGTAAAATCTATTATCTTTGAAAGCTGTAATGTCTCGCATTTAATATTAACACGATACGAAAAGATTTGTCTTTTAATTTTATTATACATGATCCTTTATAAAGAGAGATGCATATATATATATATATATATATATATATATATATATATTTATAATATATATTATATATTTATAATCTAAAAAGAAGACAGAGAAAGAAAAAAGGAATTTATTTCGAAAGCCGAAATCTACATATAGATTCACTGGCGTTTGTATGTACCGCCAAAAAACAATTTGCAAGCGCGCAATTCGAATGAAAGAAAAGCAAAGCTATGATTCTACGACGTGGCCACACGAATTTGTCTCTATTTCAATAAACTAAACCGCGCTCGAAATTACTAACGGAACAAACATATGGAAAGATTTGACTGGTTTTGCGCGTCCAAAACCTATAAATCTACGTTTCTTTACGGCATGTGTCCGTGCGTCTCTGTGTGCTCGTGCTTGTGCGTATGTACATATGTGCGCACGTACGCACACAAGTACATGTGCGTATGTGCTCTGTGTGTGTGTGTGTGTGCGTATTATTTTTACCTTTTTTTAAGTTATTTATATCAGGTTATTCTGAAAATCTAATCCTAATACATACATTTGTAACATAAATTATATTTTAATAATATCAATTTTAATAATACCAAATATGAAATTGTTAAAAAAATAGTCGTACGTAAACAGATATATCCCAAAAATTGCACGTGGGCTCATGTGATTTCTCGTTTATGTTAACGTAGTAAAAGGCGGTCTCTCTCTCTCTCTCTCTCTCTCTCTCTCTCTCTCTCTATTTACCTATCCACCTATTTCTCACTCTCGACTATTTTTAATAATTCTCTCTTTTATCAAAAAATAAAAAATCTAAACCAGTATAAAATGTTTAAATATCGTTCGAAGATCTACTTAACATTGCCAGCTTACTGTCACATACTCTCTCTCTCTCTCTCTCTCTCTCTCTCTCTCTCTCTCTCTCTCTCTCTCTCTCTCTCTCTCTCTCTCTCTCTCTCACGCACACGCACACGCACACGCACGAACACACACACACACACACACACATATTAATTCTACGAACATAAGTTCGCCTCATAGAAATGCAATTATAAACGTCAAATATAGATTATTTTTTGCTTACTCCGTAAAAAAAAAACAAAATTATACCCTTTTTTCAAAAGGAACGATTATCGATTATTTCGATTATACGATTCCTTTCTGAAACCCTATCACCCTTTCTTCTTAATATTCTTTTGTCACTTTTATTTATTTTTTCTTTTCTTTCTTTTCCTCACAATCTCGTGTCTCACATCTCTTGTCTTTCTCGGACAAGAACGAAGTTTGTCGCGCTTCGATGGGGAAAAAAAGATCACCGAAGGAAAACAAAAACAAAACTACTACACCATACGACGACGCGCGGAATACTGAACAACCCCAGGCAGGACAAGGCACACGCTAGGCATCGCGCCAACGCGCACGCGTTCGGCTATATACGTCACGGTTCGGCGAACCTCGTGTATCTCCTTCCATACCTTTCCCCGCCCTTTTTCATCAAATTCTAAGAAACTCGAAATAGAACACTTTTCTCATTTTTTCCCGTCCGATTTATATATACATATATTTATGTATCCACATTATACATGTACATTATTATTTCCTCCAATATATTCGATATATAATATTCGTTACATTTTTTCTTTTTTTTTTTTTTTTTTTTATTAATTATAAGAAAGCAAATATGTTACACATACGTATCTGTTGGCAATTAATTTAATCGTTTTATATCTTCGACCGGTATTCTTGAACACGATCGATATTTTTGAATAATATTATTACTAATATTATACGATTGATACTTATTAATTATATATTACTCTTAATTCTAATTACGATTAGAAAAATATAATGATCATTCTTTTTAAATTTTCAAACGAACCATTTTTATTGCAATATTTATCACGTAAAATGTGTGATTGTGTGTGTGTGTTTTTTTTTATAAAATACGACGAATTGGATTATTTTAATTTTCATCGTTACGAGGTATCGAATTACGAACCAATGAGATCGATGCTAACTTACGAGCTACCAATCGTACAACGAAGTGAGTCTTTTTGATTGGCTAACTTGATTAACCAATCAAGAATCTACGATATTTACCAATCGCAAATATTTCATTGCATAGATTAATGGAGATTGATTGTTGATTTGAATTCCTGTAAAACACTCTTAATGATATAATTGGTACGTTCGTTTTAATATACATCTTTTTTCTTTGCTATCTTCAACGGGTAAAAGTTTGCAACCATTATTGGTTAAGCGTTTGGCAGCCCTGCTTTGGCAATTTCCATTTCGTTTTAGGCTTGGATATTTCTCTCTCTTATTCCACGCCCAGATATATTTCGGTTAGTATATTATTCAGAATATTTCATTATTTTTAACAAATTTTAAGCAATATTCATAGAGAAAAATTATATCATTGAAAATCAAAAGTAATATCTTATGGATTTTCTAATACCGAAAGATAATATATGTATATATATATATATATATATATATATATATATATATATATATATATATATATATATTTTCGTAAGGACGCCTACGATAAATTCCTTACAAATTTATGACGACGTCCTGTTTTATATAAATCCATTAATCTGTATGCTAACGAAGTATTATTATTAAAATCATTAAGCTTTGCATTAAATTAATTATATTTAATCGAATCTCTATGATACATTTGTTTATTTCATAATACCGAAAATAATTTTATGATCCTTAGAAAAATTTAGCGACATGAGATATAATAGATTAAATTGATGAATAAATTTTTTAATATTTTCTGATGGAAATATATGGAAATTTTTATATAAATTCTATTAAATTTTAATAAATTATTATTATTATTATTATTTAATTATTTATTGATTATTTTAAAATGTACTTTTAATACATTCGGATCTAATCGCCTTACAGATAATCATCATGTCTTTTAATCGTGGATTAAAAAGAGATTCCTTTGGGAATCGGAACTTCAATAATCGAGGTAATAACGGAGGAGGTGGAGGTAGACCTGGTAATATTGGTGGTGGAGGAGGAGGGGGAGGAGGTGGTGGTGGAGGTGGTGGTGGTGGTGGTGGAAATGGAGGTGGTGGGATGGGGAACAATATGGGCGGCGGTATGGGTGGAGGAGGAGGAAATAGTGGTATGAATCCTTGGGAAGGAGGAATGATGCCTGGAAGAGGAATTTTACCTACTCCAAATAATAATATATCTTTGGCTTCTCCGCAAGCACAGTTAGCGATAGCTAGTAATCTTCTTTCAAATTTGTTACGTACTCAACAAGAAACACAACCACAAGTGAGTTCTTCTTTTTTTTTCTTTCTTTATAATTTCTTTATGACCTCTTCAAGATTTATTTAAACAATTATTCCCTTTGAATAAGGTACCATCTTTACTCAGCCTTGGAAATAATTTTTCTGGACCTGGGCCAAACTTTCCAAATCAACAAAACTTTTCATCGGGACGATTTAATGATCGTCCAGTAAGACACCCAGTCAAGAATCAACGACCTCAACCATATAATAAGGTATGCAACTATTCGATATTTTGTATTTAGAAACAACCACAAGCCTTTCTAAAATGCTTAGCGGATTTTTAAAGGGAAGTTGAAAATGGGCAAATTTTAGTCCATACTTCCTTTCTTTCTTTTGTATCTTTGAAACATCCCAATACTTAAAATTCGTCTTCACATATCAGTTGCTTGATTGACAATTCAGGTATTCGATCAAAAATACTCTATGAATCACAAAGATATAAACAATTGTTATCATTTGACAAAGTTTGTATCCTATGATTTTCAAGGGAATAAATCATCATTATACAATTTCATTATAAATCTCTGCTGATAGATATTGATTTCAAATATCTCTTTTCCATTTGATCTATGGAAATTAACAACAATGTTGAGGCACAAATTTCAGTGATAATATATGGGCATTATTTTCCGTCGACTTGGTTCACCTATATTCTGTCTTCTGTCTATCGTCTTAAATAAAGTCGATGGTACAGATATTTTCAAAACAATTGCACGCATTTGGGACTTAAAAGTCTTCTTCATTCCAATGATAAATTTCTTTTGGAGGACAAAAGCAGTTTTATAAATATCATAAGCATGATCATAATGATCATTGCAGATACAAAATAAAACTATGTGCTACGTTTAGCATCTTCAACTACATGTTATGATTTTCCTTTCCCCTCCACCTTTGAGTGGAATTAATGACCTTCGTTGTTTCGCCATACATGTCCTGCTTCCATATCGAATAGAACATTTTTCTCCCTCAAGTGTCCAATGGTTCCTAGAACCAAATTCGACTTGAGAAGAATCGCAGTTTTATCAGATACTTCTCATGATGGTTTGGTCATTTGACCTACATGACTAGATGGGCAATCGAGCCCGAGATGGCCCTGCTGGGCGACGTGGCCCATCTGCACAACAATCTCGTGCACCCCAGTCTGGCAATCAACGTATGAATGGAAACCAAAATCAACATCGCAACGATAAATCTTCTAAACCAATTCCTGCCTCTAAACAAAATCAGACTGCCAAAAAGGAACAGCAGGACAATAAGACCTCTGATAATGAAAAAGCAGAAGCACCTGTTGTTAAAAGGTAAGCTCCTGGTGATTGCGAATAGTTTCTTCAAACTTCAGTAAGTCTCATTCTGTCATCTATCTTTGTATGTATGATGTTTCTTGGTATTACTGTTTATAATACAGTCGACACTACTTCCTTTCTCTTTTCTGTCTTTAAATTGCATCACATATTTATTCCATATTATAAATGATACTTAGCGAGCATTTACTTTTCAATAATGACAATACATTTACACTACATCGAAATTCATACACTTATCGATTTATTCTCACATGCCCTCTTATCTTAAAAAAAAAAAAAAAAAAAAACACCATCTAGTGTACTAGTCCGACTATAGTGGACGACTAAAAATTTTCAAACACAATTTGGTGTTGTGAGAAGCGTGAGAAATCTTCTGCCCAATCAATTTTCTAAGTTTTACATACATATCTTATGTATATAAATATTATTAGATAATTAATCACATGTTAACATTCTAAATTATGATGTCTATCATAGACATTTAGATTTTCTTGTTATGATATACTTATTACAAATCGAGATATATATATATATATATATATATATATATATATATATATATATGTATATGTATATGTATATGTATATGTATATGTATATGTATATAATATATTTCAATGAAAGACATGATTTATCTTTGAATCAGTGAACCTATGGAAGAATTTGAAGATAAAAAACGTGACTGGATGGATGAGAAGAATGAAGCAGAAGAAATTAAATCAGATAAGACAAATGATGGAGAAGAAGAAATAAAAAATGAAGACGAAGACGAAAGTAAACTAGAGAAATCTCCTGGTACTGCTGCTGCTACTACTGCTGCTGCTACTACTACTGGTACTACTACTACCACCACCACCACCACCACCACCACCGCTGCTGCTGCTACTAATGCCACTGCTGCTACCAATCCAGCTACCACAGAGGATACATCTAAAGAAACTAATACAAACACCTCGGACAAGGATTCGAAAGCAACTGGAAAGAAATCTGAAGCTAGACATGCAGAGAGCCGTTATGCAGAAGTGCCAATGAGCCATATGTTTTGTTATATATGCAACAAACATATGTGGGATGGTTATGTAAATAATTATAAATTATATTATTTACAATCTATATATATATATATATATATATATATATATATATATATATATATATATAAAATATTAATACAAAATTTCTTTACAGTCCTTTGAGAATCATTTAAGGGGACGTGCACATCAATTAATGATGGAAAAATTGGACGAATCGTACAAATTGAAAGTTGATTTAATGAGACACGAATTAAGAGTAGCGGAAGAACAACGTGGACTTAGTTTAAATAATTCTAAACGCCGAGGCAAAAAGGTTTGTTATATTTCAATATATGAATCAGTAATTATGAAAATTACATAAAATTACTTAAAGGAATTATTTTTCAAGAATAAATATGCTTGCTTTCTTTTTTCTGCTTCTCATTATACTAAATAGAATGAAAAAAAATGTGTGTATATATACATATGGTAATTATAAGAACATGTTCGATAATAGCCGTCTCATACAAAATGTAAATTTATTCTCTCATGCCAGTACTTCTTGACAAAGAAAAATAATGTTTCTTTTTTTTTATGTACAAATTTTAGATTCCTGTAGATCTGAATATAAGAGAATATTGTACGATGTGCGATTTAAATTTTTACGGAACGTTGTCGACGCATCGTAAAAGCGAGAAACATCAGCAATTGAAAACATTTTTGCATCCACGTTGTTTCCCATGTTTAAAAGAGTTTCCATCTCGCATAGAGTACGATGAACATTGCCTGACACCGGCTCATATGAAAAATGCCGTACAATGTGAGGAACAACGTAAGAATAAAAAGAAAGGTGAGTGGGTTTGTTGAGGCGCGTTAAAATCAAAATCATTGGGGGATCCGTTAAATTTTTTTTTTTTTGTTTTTTTTTGTATTAATTAAGATGATAAAAAATTTACAGAAAAACTTGGAAAGGGCGAAGCCGAAGTTCGTACCGCCGACGACGAAGAGAAGGACATTGGTCCCGATCAAAAAAGTGAAAAGGAAGATGAACCAGGAGATCATGAATATATTACTGACATTACGGAAAATTTGAAGGATAAGAAATTCAAAGTACCCTCTTACAGGCATTGTCGGCAAAATCAATTATCTATAGGTACGTACATCGAAGTGAAATAATTGTTTAACGTGATCTTAAATATGCGCGCACTTTGAAATCGTATTTATTCAATCAGGGAAAAAAATAAAACAATTCTTTTCAAACAGGTAAATCATTAGTGAAGGAAGTACAGGGATATTATTGTGAAAAATGTCGAAGATTTATGTTATTATCCGAGGACATGAACGCTCATATTCGTAGTATAACGCATTACAGAAATTTCGTGCAGGAGGTTAAATCTTTAACTGCCAATAACACAAATGCAGAAACTAAAGAAGCCGAGGATGTTGAGGTGAGCTTATTTTAGTTTTTATTTTATATATATATATAATCTTTATAATAATATAATCTTTTATTTTATATGATGTTAACAGACCAAGAGAGATAATTCATCACAAAATAGCGAGGAATACGAAGGTAATTGGAAACGTCGCAAGGTCGCTCATTCCGAGGATGAAGATAATGCGGAAACCAAGGAGACGCAGGATAACAGCAATGAAGGTTCCTCGGTACAAAAGAAAACCGACGGCGACGAGAAGTATGATCCATTGGAAGCCGATGCGGAATCAGATGAAGATGAGAATAACGAGACCACCACTGGAAATAATGAACAAACTACGGATAATGTCACTAACAACGAGCAAGAGAGCAGCAAGAAAACGCCCGTTGATAAAATGTGGGCCGACATGGACAATGACAATGATCTTGAAATTGGAAATTTGATAGATGACGGCGATGATAATAAGGAACATAATACAGAGCTTGAAAAGGCGACGCCGGTCAACGCTGAAGTTCCGCACACTCCGCAAATGAATAAATCACCACGTGGACGTGGATATTCCCGTGGACGTGGTGGTAGTGGTGGGCCACGTGCACGGAGATCTCGGCGATAAGAAAAAAAAATATTAAAAAAAAAAAAAAGAAAAGAAAAGTAACAACTGGAATTCATAAGCGTACTTTGGAATATTTCTCTTTGGGTAAAATAAAATAAAAAAAAAAATAAAAAACAAAAAAAATATGACATCGTTCGGAATAAAACGTAAAACGAAAGATATAAGACGTCTGGCATATATTCTATAAAATTCGTGAGAATTAAAAAAAAATATATATATTTATTAATATATTTAATATATATATATTATTTATATATATTGATATATATATATAATATATATAATATATATTAATATATATATATATATATACTTTTACAACTTATATTACGTAGAAATAGTTTTAACAAGAAATCTTTTTTTATATGTTCGATATCACAACAGAACGAACGCTATCGACGGAACAACTTTATTTTATTCCGATATAACTTTACATACTCATAGATTATCTGTCCATCATAAAATATTAATTTCACATGCAGATTGGTATTGTTTTTTAATAGCCTCATATATATACATATTATTGTTGTTATTATTATTATAATTATTATTATAATTATTATTATTATTATTATTATTATTATTATTATTATAATTAATACTATCACATATAACTCGTCCGTATTATTTAGATGCTTAAGATAGAAAAAAAAAAAGAAGGAGTATATAAAATATCTCTATATTCTATATTATAGATTTCGACTATAATATTCGAAAACAAAACTTTGTATGTTGAAATTAGAAATTATAGATTGATGTAAGGATGGTTTTTTTATATTGACATTTGTGAACGATGGCAATATAATTTTAAAATAAGAATTGTTTGCTCGCTGCAATATTGTTAAAAAAAAAGACACCAAAAAAAGTGGGAATGAAAAAACTGACTTGTGCGGTTAATCAGATCATCAAGTAACATATTCATAATTTATACAAAGAGATACGTATACTTGAATGCATGTATGTGTATACATGTGTATATGTATATATATTATATATATATATATATATGTGTGTATATATATATGTATGTATACATGTAAACTGTTGATTTTAAGCAGCAAAAAGCATTAGTTGTGAAATCGAAATATAATTCGACATGGATATACGTAAATATATACCTGCGAATTAACAGATAATGTAAATAATTTTTTTTACTTTTTCATTTTTAACTTTATTCATATATAAAAAAGATGAGAAGGAGGAGGGGGAATTACAATAGAAATATAGGATAATTAATAACGAATGGAAATACTTACTTTGCGCAAAGCAATTGTACGATTTACTATTTACAATTACGAAAAATCATCCACAGCTATATAACATGATGTCATTCCAATAGATTTTTCTGTATTAAGGTAAATATAATGCACGAAAAATAAATTCAATAAGAATCTATGAAGAATGTATTGCATAGACGGGGAGAGAGGAGATTGTCGCTCTCTTATTATTTGTCAATATTAATTCCTTATTTTATTTTCCTTTAAAAGAAACATTGTCGTTTTCATAATCTCTATGCAACAATAAATATGAGTTATTAAAAACACAAGAGAGATCCAAAAATTGAATGAAAATCACAATGTTTATCGCTATCTCTCCGAATCTTTTAACTTTGCAGAAGATTATAAAATCTATACTCCTGATACAGTAATAAATTATCCGATGACAAAATAATCATATATATATATATCTCTCTCTCTCTCTCTCTCTCTCTCTCTCTCTCTCTCCATTTCATTAGATTACTAGAAAATCGAATTTTTTTTCTTAAATCAAGATCATATTTATAAAATATAAATCCCTCTTTGATGCGATCATTTAAAATGACTATGGACAATATCCAAATGAAATCGATGTTTAATCTAAATAATCTTTGGATACCTTGTTTAATAAAAATTCTGGGATTATAAAAGTTTGTAGATTAATTCATCTCTACTTATATATGCACTTGTCTGCTGTAAATCAGTCGGATGAAATTCATATCATGTATAAATATAGTAATGTATTGTGTGTGTGTGTGCGCGTATGTGTGTGCGTCTATAAAAACGTAGATATAAAGAACAATGATTTAATTATTTGAAATGTATACACATACGTGCACCAAACAATTAGTTTATAAATCAGTGAATTTACTCCTCAAAGTTTCTCTCTCGCGCATGTATGCATTTACATTTTAATGCACTTGGTATAATAAAGCTTAATATATGAAATTGAATGATTATAAAACATTGTAAGAGCACCTGTGAGAATTATTTAGTAATCATCGTACCTGCCGGCATTCAACAATCCAAGGTTATTAGTGACGTTAAATATTCTATTTAACGATTACAATCACATATGAATGAATAACGTAAGTAATTCGGATGATTAATCTTTTCTTTCTCCATTTTATATTAAGTTTTGATTTGTTTTTACGTCACGAAAATCGTATTTACGAAGTATGGTATAAGTTACACCGAGTGCTACGGTATAATTATTATTTTACAATTTACCGTTATACCCCTTTTTTTTACAAGTAAACCTATTTTAATATCGCTTTCGTGTCTCCATCGATAATCATTCGTTAACATTTAAATTAATAACAAAATAATTTAATTACGATTATTTTAATATTGATCGCTGATAAATAAAAGAAAATAATATATTAAACGTTTCATTGATCGTAATAAATAATACAATCAGAGTTGATTTACGTAAGATCATCAGATATAATTAAATTTTGTTTTTTCGTTTTCTCTTTTATCACATATCATATCTTGCAAATCATCGTGAGTTTTTAAAAATCTGTGTACTTTGGACATCTTCTATATATTTCTTATTCTTGACACATATCTTTGTATGTATCTAACAAAATTATACTTCGTCACAAAATTCGCCTAAATATTCTGTAAGATTATATCAGATCGGTGTAAAATTATGACGATAAGGAAATCACTCATTTCCGTTTACATATATATATATATATATATACACACACACACACACACACACACACATTGCGACATATTTACGCTCAAAGTCCACTATCTTTTAGTATTCAACCAATCAGGTTTATTTTGTATCCCCACTCCCAATCTCACCTTATCATTTCAATTCATTAAAATAATGGAAATTCATACATTGCGAAAAGTTATATCAGTATACGGATGTAATAATGTTTTCATTCGTCACGATCGTAATTGTCGAGAACATTTGGAGAAATATATTAAAACGTTTGAAATTTTGTTATTCCTACGAGGTACCGGTTATAAGCATATTTTGAAATACTTCTTTTTTCCACCCTTTAATCCAGACCTCGCGATCCAAATTATCGAGAGCATAGTGTTTTCTGAGAGATAATAAATAAAAAAGTACAATAATAAAATTTTAACGTGACAAGTGACGTTTGATATTTAAGAATTATATTTTTGCGCTAGCTTCTTCGACGATTATTGCGATTGATCGAAAATTATGATACTCATGACAGTCATATATATGCAACAACGTTTATATACTACTATTTACATTTCATCTATTATACATCAATGTGCTTTTTTTTTATCCTTCATCATTCATCTATATAATACCTCTTGGTGATTAACTTTATGAACAGAAAATGTAAAGTCATTAAGTTATACATTTATTGTTACAGGCAAATGCACACCTGCTACTAACTCTATCCTTAATTTGAAATAAGAATTTGAATTCTTTCTTTCTTTTTCTTACTCTTCGAGTTGAGACAGTGTATTTATTCATTTTGGATACTTTTTCGATTTCGTTATTTCTCTTATATTTTTTTATTCCAATATCATTCCTCTCGTTCATCAATTAAAGCTGGTAAGTTAAAATTATTTTTACATTTAATCAGTCGATCGTGAAATAATATATAAAACGAATAATAACATGTATATATATATATATGTATTGTGTGTGTGTGTGTAAAGGATTTTATTCAATTAGTTTTTCGCATCTTTCGCAGATATAATGTTTACTAACTTGTTGGGTTTTATTTTATTTTTATTATTATTATTACACTATTTTATAAAATACCGAAGAATAGGAAGAATCCTTAAAGAAATGCCAGGACCAAAGGCATATCCGCTAATAGGTAATGTGCCAAGATTTCGAGTCGATAATGGTAAGTACCATCGAAAGTAAAAAAGAAGAAAAAAGAAACGTTCGTTTAACGTGAAATTTAATATGATATGCATTAATATTAATTTAACGTTGATACTTTATTTATTTATACTTTAGAGGATGGTTTCGACAAAATTGTGGGAAACGATAGAAAATATTATCCGATCTATAAGGTATGGTCCTTCTTTTATACGTCAGTAGTTCTACTTCATCCGAAGGACGTTGAGGTAAGAAGTAATGATAAGTGCAAAATCATAGCAAATCTTTTTATAATTTATTATAAAAATAATATATACGTATATGAGTAATATAACACTCTTTTTACTCATTTACGTTAACGTAATCTTATTGAAGAAAAAAAAAAAAATATATATATATATATATATATTTATATAAATTTTTTATTTTGATCATAGAAACTATTGAGAAGTACTAAACATATAGAAAAAAGTATAGCTTATAAATTCATAAAACCTTGGCTGTTTGACGGATTGATAACAAGCGGTGGTAATAATGATGAACTTGATATAATAATTTCTAATTAAATGATAATTAAAACAGTCTTATTTATTTGAAAGGTCACAAATGGCAAAATCGGCGAAAAATTTTAACCCCTGCCTTTCACTTTAATATCCTTAAACATTTTATCGTAACCTTTAACGAGGAGGCAAAGTATCTTATAACATTACTCAATGAGGAATCTAAAGATGGGCCGATAGTTAAAAATGTCCTAGCACTTATGATCGAGCACACTTTAAACGCTATATGCGGTTAGTTAGTTATCAATTAAACGTGATTAAATATCTTTAATCACGTTTTAAAAATATCTATTATACAGGATAAACGATTTATATTTAATATTTATTTTTTTAGAAACTGCCATGGGTACACCATTAAAGGTAAAGAGTGAATTAGAAAATAAATATCGCGAAGCTGTTTACGCTTTCGGCAAAATCGTGCCGTATAGGTAATTAATATATATATTAATATATATATATATATATATATATATATATATATTTATTCGAAATTGATGAAAAAAAACAGATTCATCGTTATTCTTTTTCTTTCATTCTTTCTATTTTCTTTTTTTTTTTCTTTTCTTAGAATGGCGAGACCCTGGTACCACTCAGATTTTATATTTTCACTGTCATCGCTTGGACGAAAGCAAAAGCAACTTTTGAAAATGTTGCACAATTTTTCTTCAAACGTACGAATTCTTTTCTTCTTCCTCCATTTTTCTTTCTTCTTCTCACTTCAAAATCGAGCAGATAACCGATCGATTCGATTTTTTATTTTTTTTATTTGTTTTTCCTTGGACGTTATTTCAGATAATTGCGGAAAGGAAACGTTTTCATCAAGAGACCAACGGGAAATATTTACAAAATTTCGAGGAAATGAATGAGAACGACGCATTCGCCGAAGAGCTCAACAATAATAACAAGAGTATTTTTAAATCGTCCAATGATAAAATATGAATTATAATTTCGATGAAAAAAAAAGTAAGAGAAAGGATTAATCGATTTTGTTTCCCTCTCTTTTTTTTCATCACAGATCCGTTGTTCAAGAAAAAACTTGCGATGTTAGATCTGCTCATAGCCGCTTCGATGAACGACAATAAAATCAACGACAAAGAAATTCAAGAAGAAGTCGATACTTTTATGTTTGCCGTACGTGTAAATATTATTGCATAAAGCGTAATCTATATCGTAGAATAAGAGCTAAATGAGAATGATTTAAGGAAAAGGATGAACAAGAAAATAAAATACATATATTATTACAGGGTCACGACACTACGGCAACAACATTATGTTTTGCTTTACTACTTTTTGCAAAACATAAATCTGTACAGGTAATAATCCTTTTAATCGAAGCGATTCATATAATAATAATAATTAAAAAAAAGAAATTAAGATCGAAGGGTTTTCGCATCTACGATGAATAATTAATGCATGATCTTATTGGCTTATAGGAACGTATAAGAAACGAAGTGAATACTATTATGCAAAGCAACGATTGTTATCTAACAATGTCAATGCTCAATGAATTTTCATACATGGAAAGGTGTATCAAAGAATCATTACGTTTGTATCCCACCATTCATTTTATATCACGTTATTTAACAGAGGATTTGCAATTGGGTATGTGATGTTATCTACAAAAAAAAAAAGTTAAATTTATATTTAACAATGGCCGTTTTTTTGATCAATTATTCGATATATCAAATACGAGAACTAACGCGCACGTATTATATATATATATATATTTTTTTTTTTTCTTCAGATAATCATTTAATCCCAGCCGGTGTTAATTGTCGTGTAAGCATCTACCATTTACATAATAATCCAGAATATTGGCCGAATCCGAATGTTTATGATCCCGATAGATTTTTACCGGAGAACATGAAAGAACGTAATCCATATTCGTACATACCGTTTAGCGCGGGGGTACGCAATTGTATCGGTAAGTGACGCATGTAACAAACGACCAACTCGAAATTATTTATCGTTTCATCCTTGTACTTTCTTTTTCTTTTCTTTCTTTTTTAGTAAATTTTTTTTTTAATTTCCTCCTTTTTTGTTTTCTGTTTTTTGTCTTTACAGGTCAAAGATTCGCTATGCTCGAAGTCAAAATAATGATAGCTTACATATTGCGCAACTATCAATTGGAACCAGTCGATGAATTGGATGACATTAAAATGACAGGAAATATTATTTTGCGTCCTTCGAAACCCCTTCGTGTTAAATTTATTCCAATAAAATGATCGAATCTATCGTCCGCATTATAATCTTCTTCGACAAAATGAAATAAATCGTAATTATAATGGGACTAATATAATTTCTAAAGATGATTTTTCGTGGAAAAGTGTTTTGTACATAGTAGCAATCGATTTGTATTATATAATTTTTGGAATAAATCATTTGACAATACAAATAACTGAATTGATTTATTTATTGAAACGTTATATTTTAAGAATTATATACCCGTTAATGCAAAGTAAGCATGAATGTATGATAGCGAATCGATCCTACGTAGTTAGCTATTAATTAAAATCTACGAACGCGAGCGCATTGATATTCTTGTTTGTAAATATTTAATATAATAAAGCTAACGATTCGTCCAAAAAATATTACACACACGCATCTTGCTCTATCGATTTATTTATTTTATATCATTCAACACTCGAATAACGATCCTTGAATGTTGACAGTTTGATTTAATATTAATTAGAAGAATTTTCTATGCTTTTATTTTTCTGTCTTTACTTTTATTTTCATCTTTATATTTCCAAATATACGATATAACTTTTATCTTATCATTCAGAGAATGGGTTGTTAAGCTTTATTCATTATATCGTTAAATTATTTTCTATAGTGAAATCTATTATTTCTTTCTGATATATGATAAAGTACCGACAGGTGATAAATTTTCTCAGTCGATAAGAAAATACCGATTGTCAAAGACGAATTTTTTCTGGATAATAAACAAAACAGAAGAACCAAACTCTTTTTCGCAACAAGAAACATTTTCTAACTGTTTATTTTCGTATATCTAAAGGATACGTTAATCTATTAAATATAGTATAAAAAAAATGAATAACAATAGAAAAAACCCATAATAGAAAATAAACAATAAAAAAATATATATATACACACAGGCGTATATATAGATTTGAATAGTTGACAAAGTACGAAAAAAAAAAAAAACAGATGTATAAAAATGTATATTGTCGGAAGCCTGTTAATAAGTTCGTGAACTTTCTAATATTTAACATAAGAATTATAATGTTTGAATAGATATTAAGAAAGCTTTGATACGAAACGAGAGCGTAGAAAGATAAGTAAGGTTATAACTAGTTCAAAGATCCCAAGAAAAATGATAAATACGATAAGAAATATTTATTGTTTAATATTACTGAGGGAGCCGTATGCGTAGTAACTCGACCAATGAGACGTTTTAATGTACTAGAATTGATTCCTATCAGTTTTCCATAAGTTGTTTGGCGTTCCGCTGGTCGATAATAGAAACGGACAAGTATAATTTCATAAGAAAACGTTTAATATTTTGTAAACGTTGCTCCGAAACATTGGCCATCAACAGGTATCGTAATTAACAATATCTATCACATTTTCAATCATTCTAATATTTTCTCTGAATACAAAAGATATCCTAGAAATCGGACATTTATATATATATATGTATATACACACGTATATACATATGTGACTGTGCTATCAGATAAATAATCGTTTGAAACTCGGAATAACTGCCAAGGATGCTTGTTCCATTATTTATTGAATTTTCGAAGAAGAAAATCAAAACATAATAAAGAAAATTAATTGACCATGTATCTCTTTCAATGATACATAATAAAATTAATCACGAGAATTGTTATCGTACGTGCTTCCTTTGCAAAAGATTACATTTACAAGTATATACATACATACATACATAATACATTCATTCATACATACATACATACATACATACATACATACATACTTACATATATACATAATATATATATATATATATATATATATATATATATATATTATAACAAATGCGGTAATGGTATGACGACGCACTGAAGGAAGAAGAACTTTTGGCGCGATTTTGTTAAATACAAAAAATCGTGAAATAAAATCTTATTATATATCCGGTGTTGTACATACATATATATGTATATATATACTCCCACTACCGCGTTCCCGTCTATTATAATTCTCCTTATTTTTTTTTTTTCACCAATACGAAGAAGAGAATAACCTATAATAAGATAGAAGAGAAGAGTGCAGTGGCGGCACGACGATGACATACGGACGGAAGACGAACGAACGAACGAACGAATAAACGAACGAACGATCTTACGTGTGTGAGAGAAAGAGAGAAGGTAAAGAGAAGTAAGAAAGAGAGAGAGCGAGAGAGCGCGCGCGCGAGAGAGAGAGAGAAAGAGAGGAGGAGACAAGAGAAGGAAAGAAAGAAAAAAAGAAACGAAAAAAAGGAGGAGAAGGAAAATGAGAATGAGTGGAGGATAAGACGAAGGAGAGAGGGAGGAAAAGGGAGGGTCGGAGGAGGGGAGGTGGTCGGCAGGGGTTTGACGGGTGCCGGTCCCGTCACGATAACGCAGCGCTCTGTCCTGTACTCTCCTGTACTTTCCTGTACTTTTCTGCGTCTCTGATAATTATTCCTGTTTATATTCGTAGAAAGTTTAAAGGATATAAAGGAGGGGAGGAGCATCGCGGAAACGTTTCGTCGTTACGTTTTTAAAAATTTAAGAGAAATAAGAACGAGAAAGATCGTCTACAAGGAACTAGGATAAAGATATGGCCTGTCTCAAAAGGCCACCGTTTACTACTCTGATCGTTTACCTCGTCTACCTTCTGGCACTCTTCGGTGAGTAAAGAGGCTGTTGGCCTCCCTGATACAAAGTCATTTCCTACTTTACCACGCGTGATTATTATCTTCTTTTTCATTTTATCTTATGACACACGTGCGCCACCTCTCTCTCTCTCTCTCTCTCTCTCTCTCTCTCTCTCGCTCTTTCTCTCTCTCTTTTTCTCTTGCTGTTTCATTGTCACTCATGACGATATCCCTTAACGTCATTGTTCAAAAATTTCTTTTTCAAATACATGTGTGCAATGTATGCGTGATGTACGTATGATTGCGTTTCTGTCGCGTGTACGTACGTATGATGCGTGTAAAACGATTGTAATAATAAAAGGAAAAGAAAATATAATATAATACGCGTAGATCAACAAAATTACTGAATGTGACAATATATATCCTGCTAGATTAATACGAAATCGTTATGAACGTGTAATATCGTACAATTGAACCACGATTTACCAATCGTTGATCGTGATGTAATTAGTAAGATGTCTCGTTATTGGTCGACACTAAATCGCCTTGTAACGAATTTATGTTACGTCTTTACGTTGTGATATGATAATCATGTTTTTGTTTGTATTTATATACATACATATATATCTATATCTATATGTATATATATATATATATATATCTATATCTATATACATATAACGACCCAGCGCAACGTTTCGTACATATTATATGTGCTCAACATTGTCTTTATTGATTTTTTATGAATATCTTTTTTATGCATTCCTCGCTTTCGACTTTACGCATATGAGTATTCAATCATGTACCACACATACACACACACGCGAGCATTAATACTTAATTTAAGTTATTAATTAAAATTAACGTTCAATCGTGTGTGTTCTTTTTAAAAAAAATCATGGAAAGATCAACTTTTATATAAAGTTTCCTTCTTTTTTTTTTTCTTTACAGGTTCCTACTGTCAGATGGCGCCAGGTAATTAGACCAATTTCTTTGCTACTACGTTGCTCAATTTAAAGATCGTATATGATATAAATCGTCTACGATAAAAAAAAAATGGAAAAGTAAAAGAAAAGAAATTAGATCGTATAACGTACTAAATGATAATCATACAATATGTAAATATTTCACAAGAATGAAACGATCGTATTTTATGACCATATAATTAATCTGTTACGTAGACATTATTAGTAGCTTGCCACGTTTCAAATGTATTCTCCCGCCGGAATGTATAAATCCTGTTTGACAAGTCTACTCCTCGGGTTTAGATGTTCAACAAGTGATCAGACCAGTTCTTAATCGTAAAATAAACTGTAATATTGTTAAATAACAGTCAACGAAGTCGTGTTTGTCGGTTTGTTCAAAGTTATTTGTTTCATTTCTTATTTTCGAGTATCTAATAATAGTCGTACACGATACACGAAATTTATGATAACCTTAAAACTTTTCGTAATGTCTTATCGTAACAATAATACCGTTATAAAAATAATTGTCCAGCGATTCAAGGTATCTCACTAAATATATATTCACTCGTTTTAGGCTTTATTTAGCTTATTTACAAAACGATAAAAAAAGACTCGTCAAAATGAGTCACTTACTTTCCCTTTTTTTTTTTTAACTATATCGAATCATCTGGAAAAAAAATGAAAAAAGAAAAAGTTACTCGGGTAACACTTTTAATTATACAGGGAACAGTATAAACTCTTCGATTCTACACACTTCGCATAAATTTTTGTAATCTTATTGTTGGACAAAAATGAATATTCTATATTGTTGCACGTGCGAAAAAACATATATTATCACGAATATATATATATATATACACATACTATCTCGAATATCTGCATCGTGTTAGTTGGTTTCGTGAAAAAAGAAAAAAAAAGAAAAGGCGAAAAAAATTTTACTACTTCAATATGGGAGCCTCATCCGACGGTCGAAGGAATTTTGTTATAGTAGGGTCAATTTTTGTAACGAGATTTCGAAGGTTATCAATATTCTTTTTCTCTTTTTCTTTCTTTTTTTTTTTTTGTAAATGAAACCATGATTTCCTTTTCTTTTTTTTTCTATCTTTTTTTTTTCTTTCGCAAGAATTGATTCCTCGTGTCGTTCTGAATACAAAAACGATATTCGGGTACAATGTCGAAAAAATGATTATTTTACTAGATATTTTGACAAATATTTGCTGATTCATGCAGCTTTAACGATATTTTTTTTCGTCTTTTATTTTTTTTTTGTTTTTGCTAAATGGAAAAAATACGATTCGTATAAACATTACTTTCGTTATCTTTCTTTTAAAGTTTTGTTCTAACTTCAGAAAAAAAAAAGAAAAAAGTGATAGTTACGACTTGGTTAGAGTTAATTGAATCACTCTGTATATATATATATATATATGTGTATACTACTGATATACGCGTATATTTACTATATATACTATTATATATATACTACAATATATATTTAATATACAGGATGTTTCACGCAACTGAAACAGGCTGTATCTTCTAAACTGTTGAAAATAGATAAAGATGTTATAGGTCAAAGTTTAAATGGTATCAGATGCTGCATAATATGCAAATAATTTTATACACTTTTGTGCATCGGTACGTCAAAAAAATGCAACTGTACTTTATCATTATTATTATTATTATTATTATTATTTTTCTTTTTTTTTTATCGAAACATAGTTTTGACTCCATCGATTGATGCAGTTTTTTTATGCTCTACATAAAAGTATATATATATATATATATAAATATAAATGTTATTATTAAAATCCCGTGTACGAAAGGGAGTATAAAGAGTTCTAATTGAAAAATAATAACGCATAAATAATTAATTACATATCTCATATTTACACAAGTCGAAGAAAGTTATTTCCAATTTTATTTTATTTTCACCTATGCATCCGTATTCTCGTCTGGTTCAATTAAATCGAATTTTTCAGTCTGCCGGTAGTAATAACAATCATTAGAATCCCGTCGTCAGGACTTAACGGTGACCTTTTAGTAGCTCGTTAGATATATGCTCTCGTGAGGGAGTCACTGGTCCTCCGATGCAGACACGGACAGTCACAGCGCACGCACACATACTTTTATTCTCTCTCTGTCTCTCTCTTTCTGTCTCTCTCTCTCTCTCTCTCTCTCTCTCTTTCTCTCTCTTTCTCTCACTCACACGCATGCATACGAAGCTATTCCCCAGCATTAACTCGTGAAGCGGTTCTTCGGCTACTACAGTGGATCCGGCAGACGACGCCTTAACTCGTAATCGGTTGCCTCGTGGCTCTTAAATTTTGTCGTTCGAAAATTCATACTTATGTTAACCATCAATTCGAGAAAATAGAAAACTAATCTATACGATTTTATAACTCGTCGACTCGATATAACGATATATATATATATATTTTTTTTTTTCCCCCTTTCTCTCCGAATTATCTTCTTTTTCCTTTTTTTTATCCTTTTTTTTGTGGAGGTGTTTCTTTTCGTTCCATTTTTTGTCCTCTTCCGTCGCTGTTGTTCCTCTTTCTCTTTTCTTTTTCTTTCCTTTTCTTTTTTTCCTTTAATAACAACTGTTGTCACCGCCAATAAAGATATATATATATATATCGCGAAGGAAGTTTTTCGATCGAACAACAACAACAATAATAATAATAATAATAACAATAACCACAACAAGAACACAGGAACAACATTTAGAACACTGTCAATTAGAAGAGAAGATGAAGAATGTGTATTGGATATTGTGCATTATATTTTCAGCGGTAGCTGGTGCCACCAAAGGTTGGGATGTCGGAAATGGTCTGAAATACCAACTAACGACAACAGTTTTGTTCAGAGAATCTGGACCCTCCAAGTTTGCCGGTGACGTTGGCTTTCAATTAACTGCCGAGCTCGATGTGACCGCCGTTTGGAGGGATCCCAATGATCCAGAATCTTTTCTTTTGAATATCGAGGTAATTCTATTTTATATTACATTTTATTTCATAATATATATATATATATATATGTATATATATATATATATATGTATATATATATATATATATATATATATATATATATGACCAGTACGTAGAAAAAAATACTCGTGTCACGTCTCCCAAAGCGTTATGTGTGTTGTTTCGATTGGGTAGTATCGGCACGCTTAATATGTCGTCTCGTACAATTTATTTCAATTGCAAGTGTAAAACCCGTTAACGATCTTCCGTATGTACATACATTGTGGAATCCATTTTGAAAATACCGTTATTACGATCCATTGTCTTTTGGATTCTTTTGTTCTCGGATTTTTTTGTTTTTATTTCATCTTATTTTATTTCATTTTATTTTAATTTATTTTATCTTATTTTTTTCCCCCTATTCCAATAATATTTATTACATAATATATTGTGTGCGCTCAAGTTGCGTTGTTCCTTATGATATTATTACGGTCGTCGTCATTTCGAACAGGATGTATCTGAGGTGTTTAAAAAAAAAGAAAGGAAAGAAAAAATAATAAAAAATAAAAAAAAAAGAATTTACCCGCTTAAACAGTTACATACACGCAAAATTCGATATACATATATAATATGTACGTGTATTTATTAATAAATTTATCTCCGGCAAATTCAGCTTCGTGCAGCGACGAAATCTCGTTGATAACGATAACCTTTTGCATGGCTTACATTTAAATTAAACAAACGATTATTAAATCGCATTTACATTTCGATCGGGGAGGGGAGGAGGGGAACGATTCGAATTTCGACGATATCTATGAGTTATTTAATTCATCATATTTTCTACATGTCGATAGAACGTGATTACGTTTATACGATTTCAACGAATTTGTAAATTGATTTAAATGCAATTAACAAATTCAATATATATATATATATATATATATATATTTGTTGGGTTTCTTTCTTACGATAAAACTCTATAACAGACTTCGCGAAAGTTTTAATGTGTAATGTCGGTTAAAAAAGAAAAAAAAAAGAATTTAACAAATACCTCATAAATAATAAATTTAAAGATAATTTAATAAATAAAAATTTGATAGATGTCTAACTTCTCTGTCTTTTTTCGTTGATAGATCTCGTCACCGCAATTATTTATTAAATCGCGAAAAGCACCAGAACCGGAGGGTTTCGTAGAACATTCTTCAAGGGTTAACGAAATATCCCAAAGGCCCGCAATCGTTTTGTGGAAGAATGGTGAAATAAAGGCACTCTATTTGGACACGTTCGAGGCAGTGTCATCGAAGAATCTGAAACGTGGCTTGGCGAGTATTTTACAATACAAAACGTTCGACGATGAGATCCGTGAAAAGGATGCGTCGGGTCTTTGCACGGTTAATTACGTTTCCTTGGGACCTAAAACCATACTCAAACGTAAATCCAATTGTAAAATCAACAACGACGCTTTACCGCCAAAGAAACAACATCCTAATTCTATACTCGATGTGAAACTTGTTAGTAATCGCAATGTTACGTACGAACTGTCGTCGTTTTTATTACCAACGAGCATCAAGGAGGAAGAGGAACACCAGTTGACTTTGACGACCAGACCGGAAGTAGGTAGTATGGTAACGTCGAAGAGATTATTTGTGGAGATTCCAAAGAACGATGCCAATGTGGTGGAATATTTGAACGCAAATACCGTCAAACACGCTGTCGCTCTTCTTCAACCTGATTATAGAGAAACTGACATCGAACTTGAAATGGAACCCTTTACCTGTCCGGAATCTGGATGTCCAATGGTATATATTTACAAATACATAAGACACTTTATTACAATTCTTTGTATGCGTATAATATATATATATATACACACATATAAAAATTAACAAACAATTAGAAAACATTTTTTTCTTTTTTTTTTTTTTAATTAAGCAATTTTGTTGATTAAAAAACAAAACAAACAAAACATAAAAAAGATTTTTAAACGCGAAACCGATAAAGAAAAAAGATAATAATAATAATAATAATAATTGATTTCAGTTGGAACAAATGGTCGAAGATTACCGCGAGTCATTAAATAACGCGGCTTTGGGAACAACGAAATCCGCATCGGCTTTTTTGAAGCTGTTACCTCTAGTCAAACGAACGTCGACCGAACAATTAGTAAAATTATTAAAGAGTCCACGTTATCGGCAACTGAAGACGCAACTTTTGGACCTTTACGGTTCAACATCGTCACCGGCGGCACATCAGGCCGCCATGAAAATACTCAGGCAAGACGAGATTGGCGACGACACTGAGAGATATCTTTGGGCCTTGTCGATGTCACCAACTCCGGATGCCGATATAGCGAAGGATATTCTTAGGCGATCGGAAGAGACCATGCAAAACGACAAACTTTCGGAAACGTACGCGTTAACAGCAGCGTCGATCGCACGACATTATGGTACATCGGCTGTGATAGATAGGGCCAGATATAGTTTAGAATTAGGCTTGGACAGTTGTACCGGAGAGGAGTGTAAGATAAAGTTTTTACGAGCTCTTAGAAATTTAAAGAGCAAAGATGCCATTCCAATACTTTTAAAATACGCCGAAGATAAGAGTTCTGCTACGAGTATCGTAGCCTGGCGTGCATTGGCAGCTCTACCCCGCGAATACATAACGTCCGACGTTAAGGAGGCTGCACTTAAGACGTTTTATCAGATTGGCAAATCTAAAAGAGACAGCAGCGCGCGTACCCTTGCATTGGATATCATTCTGGATAGCGGACCGTCCAAGGAAGAATTACGAGAACTCATCGAATCTTTGGCCAATAACGATCTCGCGTACGAGATACGTAAATATTTGAATCAACGTTTCGAACAATTGTCCGAGAAAAATCGAACGTTCGCGCGCAACTTGAAAGTGAACTTCGACGAACTACAAAGCGGTGTTAACAATTATCACGTTTTGGCGCAAAAAGGATTGAGTACGGCTTTTTCACGGAGCTTTTTGAAATCAAAGGGTAGCAATGGATCTCTCGTAACGATACAAGAGATTAACGGGGGATTATTGAAACGTGGCATTGTAAACGTGGTATTAGAAACTGGCGAACACGAGGAAACGATGTTTTCCCTTGGCCTATTCGCACGTGGCCTTGGTAATTTCGTATCCTCGAATCAGGACGATAATACGGATGCCGACGACGAAACGCCTACGGCTGGGATGGAGATCGATCTGTTGGGGGTCGGTATAAGACCTTTCGTGTTCTTCTCCGGTCAAGGTGAATTGATGGGACACGTTTGGTCCGGAACAGCATCCGAAAGAACGCCAGCCTTCCAAGCGATAACGTCTTTGCATAGTTACAGCGAGTTCATACCCCTTACTGCCGGCTTCGTTAACGAAATGGACGTACAAGGTGCGATGAGTTTCGATCTTGCCGGACAAATTCAGTTGAGCCTTTGGTCGAGGAACGCTCATTCGTTGGTTGACATGAGCGCCGGTATTGTAATCCAAGGTGGTAGCAGGTTGCGCTCGAACTTTGTCCAAAGTATGACAGAATATTCTTTGATGATGGAACCGAAATTGGAATTAACAACGGACGTTGATTTTTCGGGTCAAGTATCCCTTTGCATGAGACTCAGTCAACCGGACACGTTGATCAAACAACAGATCTACAAGATCGAGAGGATACCCAATAGCAGGCACAGATTGCGAAAGACACGAAGAATAAAACTCTTTTCACCTGGCAGATCATACCTGCTTAACAGAAAGAACAACGAAATGTGTTCTAAAGTGTATAGCTAAGTAATAATAATCTACAATATGAAAATAATAAATCGTGACTTTAACATCGACTATGTATATGGTGTCGCGCAACAGGACATTTCAATTCACACGCGTACAACGAGGAAAGAGACTTAAGATTATTTGTATGCTGTATACGATCGTGTGTGCGCGCGTGCGTGTGTGTGTGTGCGTGCGCGAGTAAGTTATCCCTATTTTTTTTTCTTTTGTGTTTTTTTTTTGCCATTTCTACCGTTCATCGCCCGCTAAGGATGCTATTTATAAAAGTGACATGTTTTGTAGATAAAGGGTTAAAATTTTATTAATAAAAAGAATCTTTAAAGTTATAACATTTAAGTCTTATATACGTATCTACAAAGATTAATGACGTTTTAATCGAGTATGATAAGTAAATTTTAGGAAGAAAAAAGAAAGAAAAAAAGAAGAAAAGAAAAAGAAAAAACGACTTATACGATGATCACCGACAACCACATTCCGCTACGACCATATCTTCGTAACCATACTGATACGTTAAAGTACCAGTTGAATCGAGATATAGCAAACTCGTGGGTGCCAATCTTGTTGGAACGCAACACGCTCTCCCGACAGGTTTATTACCATTTATACTTTCGGTACGTTGAAGAGCACCGTGAACGAGGGTTTGAACTATGGCGTGTTTCGTAGGACTGAGATGATCACCGAACGGGTAATAACACTTTCCAGCGCATTGATAAGCCTCGTATCCTGGCGGTGCCACGACCCATTCGTCGTAAGCGATCAAAGCGAAATCAACGTAAAGCGGACGCTTTTTGCAAGAGTTCCTATTACGCCTTCGCCTAGGACCGTCGTCCTCCCAACGTATATTATCCTCATTATCGTCCTTATCCAAGGACGCGGACGTAGAACGACGATACCTCCACCTTCTTTTCGGCTTCCTATAACTCAACAACAATATCGGCCCATCGGCTTTCGGCCTGTAAGATACTCTTCCGTGTACGTTCAGTCTAACGAGATTCCCGTTTCTTTTAGCAACCGCCGTTGTCACGTTGAAGGCTCTCCATGCCTCGTCCCTTCTTGACCTTGAAATTTTTTCCGCAGTCGTCCGTCCCGAAATCTCGTCGATGCTCCTTACTCTAAATATAGTACCCGCGGTACCGAGCAATTCGGCGGTTTCCAATGTTTCCTGCGAATCGACTAACGGCAGAGAAAACTCGACGATCCTTCCTCCGTCGGTTACCGGTGCCGACACGTGAATAGGTTGCAGTGCCCTTACGACGTCATGCTCCGGACGTAAATGGTAAAGTCTAAGCATGTACCTTGATACCGTCCCACGATACCTATTACGATTTTTATCAATCGTTCTTCCAGCCGACGTAGAATTGAAGGTACGACGATTGATCGATAGAGCCGTTGACGGCAAGCTAAGATCTAATCTTATCGACGCCGTCGCTCTAACGCTGGAACCCCCCGGCCACGTGAGAAATCCAGTTTTCCATGCCCAACAAATGCCGAGAATAACGATTGTTATTAAACTCCATGAACCGGGGGAGCACATGGTAAGAGTCAGTTATCCCGAGGGTTGTCGTCCCTAACTAATATATGTTCCTTCACTTCTGATCGATGAACCAAACCGGTTCATAAGCACAACGAGCATGTGCCGTGTTCGTCTATCAACGAATGCGGGTTTGCACGTGTCCTTCGACGGATGTGTCTGGTGCGGATTGAAGAAGGGTCGTTCTCCAAATAGCTACCAATAAGAGAGTCTGCCGTTGGTAATTTCTTATCAACCGCAGACCACCACTCGACCGAGCCCACGTACAAATTTTCTTATGCCTCGAATCTACCCTGCCAACCGTTCGAGAGGAAAATCGAATGCAAAAGAACCTGTCGCGGGGAAAAAGAGAGGGAGAGATGGAAAGAGAGAGAGAGAGAGAGAGAGAGAGAGAGAGAGAGAGAGAAATGAGAGTCTACGCCTTTGCGCGACAACACATGCAACGAGGCTATTGTCGTTACCGTTTGGGGGTGCTGGAGGGTCGCTCGCGGCACTGTTCATCGATTCGCTGCAGAGTGACGTCAGGACGCGGCGGGTATATACGCAAGCGAAAATCCGCAACGCAACGCAAAGCCGTCGTCGTCGTAGTTGCCACTGTCGTAGTAGTAGTCGTCGTCGTCGTCGTCGTCGTCGTACCCATCGTAATTTTCTTCCTCGTTTTACTATCATTAACGAACGAACGAACGAAATCTGAAAGAGGAGGAAACGTGTCTTTGTGCGCGAGGCCATGCCGTGGCCCTGACCAAAGTTTCATTCTGGCCCGAACTCTTTTCGGTGCCATTATTCGGTGCAAGGGTTCAACGGGTTTCTACGTTTTTTACGTTATTCTTCGTAAGAAAAGGGGGAGAGCGTGAGAGAGAGAGAGAGAGAGAGAGAGAGAGAGAGAGAGAGTGTGAGTGAGAGTGAGAGTGAGAGTGAGAGAGATAGAGAGAGAGAGAGAGAGAGACATACACACACACACACACACACACATACACATACGGAGAGAGACGCAGAGAGATATCGTTCGTTAGTGCGGACGCGCAGTTTATTTCGACGTGAATACGAGGAAGATTGTTTTTGTTTCATCTAACACCTACGAGTAAAGAAGAAGAATACGATATAATCTCTACGTTTCGTCAGTGAGTATATGTAATAATGTTGAAATTAATAATAATAATAAAAAAAAGAAAAGAGAAAAGAAATGATAATAATAAAAGAAAAAAGAAAAGAAAGGATAACGTTCGTCTAAGTAAAAGAAACTGACAAATTCTCACGCCTACTATATCCCGTAGGCGCGTGTTAACACGTGTGGTAAAGTAATCATAAGGCTCGTTAAGTTACTCTTTGTCGTTGAATATTGCGTTCGCGTGTCGTTCGTTGATCCTTACTTCTCGCGTATGTCAGACAGTGACAGTGTCTCCGTCCAGTTCCAGCCATCGCAAAAACGTGTGTAGTAGTAGTAGTAGTAATAGTAGTAGTAGTAGTAGTAGTAGTAGTAGTAGTAGTAGTAGTAGTAATTTGGGCGCGGGGCTCGTCCTTTGTTATGCACTGTAATATTACGTCGATATCCGGAACGAAGGGCTAACCTACGGACAATTATCGTCATCCAATACGCGTGTTTGTTTATATCACATCATCTTTATTGATCGACGTTCCTTATTACTCCCTGCAACTTGAACGCGACCTTGACGACGATAAGAAAAAAAAAAAAATAAAAAAGTGATAATAGCACGCACCAAGGATTATCGTGGCTTTGCATTAAATTCGCGATAACATTTACAACGGTGTCTGCCTTTTTTCAAATCTCGATACTCGACATCGCCGATCTATCAATCTAGCGTTTGACGTACTCGTCTAGCGCTTGCGCAGTTTTAAACAAGTAAATTTTTTTTATATACAATAATATATATATATTATATATATATATTTTTTTTTTTAATTGACGCTGGACACATAAAAAAAAGAAAACAAAAAGAAATAATAATAATAATAATAATAATAATAATAATAATAATAATAATAATAATAATGATAATGATAATGATAATAATGATAATCAATAAAGTACTCTCTGTAGTTCAAATGATTTTAAACCAAGTGTTACAGTCGAACTTCGAGGATTACATTCCGTATCTGAGCGGTGCCGGAGCTCTCGTAATCACTGGTGTAGCAGCATATTATGCTACAAGACCTAAACCGGAAAAACCATTGTGGCCACTCGACGCTCAAAGCATTTTACTACCGGTAAGAAAAGCATATCAAATTATTATTATACATCGAAGCGTACGATATACCATTGACGATATGTAAATAAATAAATTACGCGTGTACATTTCTAATCTAATATCATGCATATAGATTTTTCTTTAGGTCTAATAATTTTTTATTCATCCTTTTCTCTTTTCTTTTTGATTTCTTTTTTTTACTTCAAAAGAGACGATCACAGGTACATACAATACACACGTATATAATATTTATCCCGTTTCTCCAGTAATTCATCGCATATCTCTCCTCATGACCGCTATACCTTGACAAACGACTAAAAGATGTTCGGCGAATGTGTCCAATGTCCAATAAATCAACTGGGTGTCTTATCGCCTTAACAGTAAAATGAGATAATAGAGCGGCGGTGAATTACTTTATTCACTGGATAAACGTATACAAGATACGTACATACGCATGATCCTTGATGATGATGATGATGATGATGATGGTACCGATATTATATTTCTTTCTTAAAAATGCACGATCTTTGAATATCATATAATAATCTCAGTCACGAAGAGATAGATGCGTTTCCAGCCGAGTTGTGCGTCGATCAGTGTTTTTTTTTCTCACTCTTATCTTGAACTAGAACGTGTTGGTTTCTCTCTCACTCTCTCTCTCTCTCTCTCTCTTTCTCACGAGGTAAAAAAAAATTTGCGATCGAACTGTTTCATAAAGAAGGATAACAATCGTAATACCTAAACGTATCTCATATATATACCTCATTATCTTCGATGAAATAATAATGATTGATCGATTGATTGACAGGCCAGAAGGAAAATAAAGAGGGAAGAAAACGAAGGTAACGACGACGACGATGATGATGATGACGACGATAATCATGATGATGATAATGATGATGATAAAGAATAAGAAGAAGAAAATCAAGAATGAACGATATTGCATCAATAGATCGGTACTTTCGATCGAGACGATGATCCAACGAGTTCGGTGTTTGTCGAGAACGACGCACTCCCTCTCTCTCTCTCCCTTTCTACATCAACGAGACACTATATTTAAATATAGTCGAGAGTAGTTTGCGGATAGAGAGAATAGGCCGTGCGCGCTTCGTGGCACGAAGTATGATGAGAGAGTCAAACCGTTGAAAACTAGAGTACTCTACTCGTATTAGTTAGCGAACTAAGACGGTGGAGGTTCGGTAGCATCACCTCGTGACAAGCGTCTTTAATGCCAAAATTTGGTCTCTCGAAAAAGCAGAGGGAGGAGAATCAGTAACCGCGGGCGTATCGGCCCGTACGTCTCGTCTAAACCCGACGCGCGACTCGTTTGGCTCGTTCCTATCGAATCTCGACGATTCAGATCAGGCTGCGCGTGTTTCACTTATTATCATTTGAAACTTCATATCTCAAATTCCGTTCTTTCCTTTTTCTTTTTTTTTTTTTTTCAACGTATTCCTTATGAAAGGCTTGCCTAAGACATCGGAAATAAGGGATAGTGATAACGTATAACGCTTATAGCGGCGTGCGTAAATACGCGTCCGTACACGCATTGCCCAATTAAACATCCGTCCGTGTGCGGTACGATAAATTATGCCATCCTCGGGCTGGTTTTCCCACGAGCCGATCCGTGCGCCGATCGACCTCAACGAGCAATCCGATACCTTCAAGGTGTAGTGTCTCTTCTCGTTACAGCGTTTTTATATATATATATATATATATATATATATATATATATATATATATATATATATATATATATATATATATATATCTTCTTCTTCTTCTTCTTATATACATACGTACGTACGTATGTATGTACGTACGTATCACTTTGGCATCTTGCTCTGTCTCATTTGGGTCCTAATACAAAATCGCATTAAATCGTATTTTCTTGAAATATTACGTTAGAAGAGATTGGACTTGAGCCGAAAGAAATCAAACCGTTCGACGTTCCATCATTTAAAATTTCTTTTATAATCCACGAAATCGGTAGTGTTCTTCATCTCCACGGCCGTGCGGTGCTAACCACGTACGGTCGCTAAATTTAGTGTTGCACTTGCCATTTCATTATATAACTAAAAACCGGAACACCCGGGGGTTTTGAGAATATGTCAAGAGAATTCACTTGGACGTTTTGCAGGGTACCGATTTGATAAGGGTCTCGCGATTCTACAAGGACAGCAAGGAGGGCAAGTTCGTAAGTTACATTCATGAGGACACCAGGACGCTTTACGATGGCTTTCGAAGAGGTGCCAAAGAGTCCAGTAAGTTTATTAACAGGATAATGTCAGCGATTAGATTAAATGAGACGCGTCGATTGTTATGTTTAAATCTATAAACAACTTCGTGCCGTTGATATCATTCGTGAGGAAGATCCTTTCGAGTGTAATTAAAATGATCGATCTCTCTCTCTCTCTCTCTCTCTCTCTCTCTCTCTCTGTCTTTCTTTCTCTTTCGTGTCCCACGCGGTTGTGAATGTCGTTTGGCAACCTAAGACGAGTTTCGCGCATTAAATCTTGTAAACAAGCGCGAAACGATTCGGATCTTACGATTAGTGGCCTCTAACTGCAATACTCTCTATCTTTAATGCAATTCCCTCGTCTCTTATCGTCAGCCTTCGCCATTTAATCATATCTTGGAAATGATTTGATGACCTTTGCGAGAAGGTTTTCAGTCATCTATTTTCAATCGCTTTTATTTTTACATTGAAGAAAATTTAGAAAGATAAATAGTGCGTGTGTGTAAGAGAGAGAGAGAGAGAGAGAGAGGAAAGCAGAGAGATTCACGCCCACCAACTAGATATTATATTGACCACCTGTCGTTCTGAAAACAACATAACATTTTAGTGTCGTCACGTATCACGGCCTAGCCGATGATGAAAATTTTATTATTGGCTTTTTACCCCACGACGAATGATTCTCCCATCCCGGTAACTAAGATCGTAATTGTTCGTGCACGCTTTAATGAAACCGTACACTCAAATTCTTGCCAGAACAGATGTTTGTCGGGCAATGCGTCGCGTGACAATTTAAATTCTTACGTTCCCACAAAGTCTAGCCTCGAACGTTTCTCGGGACCTGGCAATTACTCTCTCTCTTTCTTTCTCTCTCTCTCTCTCTCTCTCTCTCTCTCTCTTTTACTAACTCCTATCGTTTATGAATTTACGAGTAAGAAGTAATCTTGGCACCTCTTTGTGATGCGCAGACAACGGTCCGTGTCTTGGCTGGCGAGATGGACCGAACAAACCTTACCAATGGATTCACTACAACGAGACATTACTTAGGGCAAAGAACTTCGGTTCCGGTCTCGTATCCTTGGGATTGGTCCCCGGTCAGCACACATTGGTGGGCTTATACAGTCAAAATTGTCCCGAGTGGATCCTGACGGAACAAGCGTGTTACACGTACTCGTTGGTCATCGTACCGCTTTACGACACGCTAGGACCGGATGCGTGCGCATACATTATCAACCAGGCTGATATCAGTATAGTAGTTTGCGAGGATGATAAGAAATGTAACTTACTTCTCGACAAAGCTCCCAGGTATTTATCAGAATAAATTAATATAACTTATACGTACATTTGGTGTATGTATTTCGTTTTGTCTCACACCACCCCCTCTCCCTTCCCAACCAAACCCCTTTCCCCATTTCACAAATTTCTTCTAACGAAGATCGAATTATATTTGGACAGGTGTTTGAGGAAGTTAATCGTAATTAAAGAGACGAGACCGGCGACGAATCAGAGAGCGAAGAATCGTGGGGTTGAACTTTTAAAGTTCGAGGATATAGAAAGACTTGGCGCACAGAAGAATCAACCCGAAGTACCGCCGAGGGTTACGGACCTTTGTACGATTTGTTATACTTCCGGGACTACGGGGAACCCAAAGGGAGTTATGTTGACGCATCAAAACGTTATGTCAGGCGTATGCGCGGTCCTGTTACAATTGGGTGATCACAAACCGACCAGCAAAGATACCATGATTAGCTTCTTACCCCTTGCGCATATGTTGGAACGTTGTTGCGAGAATGGTTTATATATGGTTGGGGGATCAGTCGGTTTCTACAGCGGCGACATCAAGAGGTTATCGGACGATATGAAAGCATTAAAACCCACCGTAATGCCGGCTGTACCTAGGCTGTTAAATCGCATGTACGACAAAGTGAGTAGTCAAAGTGGGATTTTTTTCTTTTCTTCTTCTTCTTCTGTTTCCTCTCTTTTTCACTCCTTCCACGTTATTTTTTTGTTTTGTTTTTTATTATACATCAGTATATCGGACTAGCTATCCTCCCTTAATCCTTGGCAGTTAGCATCAGGAACGAAGTAACCTCGCTCCCGAATAGCGATATCACGAGAATATCTTTTAAGACAATATTAAAAATGGATCATTACCGTAGGACGGATACGATTTGTATCGTTCTTCCGTCATTTTTCAGTCGGTGCTGCGCAATATCTTTCGACGTGCCAATGACAGTTGCAGGGCGTAAAACGCGCTGCTCTCGGCGCACGCGGGCACGACAGGTGGAAAGAAAATTACGGCACGTCATCCGAGTAACCTCGAATGCTAGCTTTCATTGAATGGAATTCGTTTATGATGAAGCACGAGTTTTGTACGTCTAATCTCACGCGCTAGATATATATATATATATATATATATATATATATATATATATATATATATATACGGGATCATAATAAAGCATGAAAACTTATTCTTGTATAAATGTTGATACGCGACGATTATATCCAGTAAATCCGAAGGCCGGCATATCGTCGATTTAGAATAAAGCTCTAACTGTTCGAATATCTGTAGAGTTCAGTTCTCCGAGTTAATATTTAGATTCTATACGCGTTTTTACGTGGGAGAGTTTACAAATTCCTAAGGTATAAAGAAAGTGAATACAATGATGTTACGTTACAAATTCCTACTCGTTTATATGAAATGAATTTATATGACTTCGTTCATGCATGGTGTATATATGTACGTATACGTAACTACACTTATTACTTTCAATCCGCGTTGGTCATTTTCGTTTAGAACGAATAAATATTACGTATAACTTGTGATATCATAACACTGATATTTATAATATCTAAGATATCTTTGATTAAAGTGAAAAACTATAAATGTGGAAGAAAGTTGATACTACGAACGAAACACAATAAACAACGTGACCTGAACACGAGGTACGAAAAGAGAGGAAGTTGAACTTGGCTGCGTTAGTACGGCTTCGTGAGAGACTCGTCGAGAGGTCCAAAAATCTACATATACACGCGCGCGCGCGTACACATAAACATATATATTTATACATATACATATATATAAACGCATATACGTATGCATTATCAAACCACTCGATCGAGGATTTTCCGACGGTAAATACAAACAAATCTATCAGCGTAGATCCATATTATGAAAGGTTGAGAAAAAATGACGGCATATCCATTTTGTCGGAGTCGTAATCGATAATTGGTAACTCTTCGAAGTCTAGGCCTTCACGATGACAGCTTCACGAGCTTAAGCCGTTTAGCAGTCGAATCGATATCGCCGTGGAAGCGAACGACAGACGTGCCGGTCTCGTCGTTTGCCAAAGAACATACATACATACATACATACATACATACATACATTCATACATTCATACATACATACATCATAGACAAATAGATATAACCTAGTCGGAATCGGAAGATACACCTCGTGCTTCTCTAAATATAGAATATTCTGACTGATGTACGACAGCTTTTCGTTCTAACGTACGTATATTATGTTTCTCAGGTACAATCGGATCTTCAGGGTTCGTTCTTCAGGAGAATGATATTCAACATCGGGATGCGCTCGAAGGAAAGAGAGATCAAGAAGAGTATAGTGAGGAACAATGGCGTATGGGATAAGCTGGTATTCAAGAAGATCCAAGAGTCTATGGGTGGAAGATTGAGACTTATGTTAGTCGGTTCCGCGCCATTGGCTGGTAATGTCCTCACCTTTACAAGGTGCGCCCTTGGCTGTCTCGTCGTCGAGGGATATGGTCAAACTGAATGTTGCGCACCGATCACTCTCACTATACAGGTTCGAAATACACATCGATGATCCCTTCACCCCACCTCACCTCACCCCACCCCACCTCACCCTACCTCACCCCACCCCTCGGAGATCTCTACGGAAAGTGGGCCTGTAGGGAAACAAAACAAAAAAGAAATAGAACCCAACCTGCTCTTACGTAATTACGAAAAGAACACACGAGGCCTGGATTTGTTGTGTTTCCTTGATGCAACAAAAGAACCGCGTTCGTCCCTTCTCTGTTATTTTCAGCAGTTACTGAATCTCTTCCCTTTCTTCTTTCCGATCCAAACGGTAACTTATTAAAATCAAAATAATGACCGCACTTATTTCGTTGCAAGGAGGATCACTAAATTTCGATCGGACCTTTCGGGTTGTTTCTTCTTCTTCTCTTTTTTCTTTGTTTTTCGTTCTCTCTCCTTCTGTCGTCGATTTTTTCTCTCTCTCTTTTTTTTCTTTTTCTTTTTATTGGCAAAGTCGTTCTTCGAGTTCTTAACATGTTTCAAAAAACCTTGTTTCTTTTTTTTGTTTTTTTCATCCTCTATCATCGAATTGTTTTTTTCTTTTGCATTTTTCTTTTTATCTTTTCATTTTACTTCCATCTCTTTTTTATTAGCAAGGTCGTTCATTAGTTTTTAACATGTTACAAAAATATCTCTTTGGAACTCGTGATTTTTTCTCTCTCTTTCTTTCTTTTTCCCTTACCAACACTGTCAATCTACCCCTTGAAACATATTTCATTATTGAGATTAGAGATATTCGACTGAAGTAATTTCAACGAGGCGTGTTTTAATTTTGAAGTAGGCGCTTATGACTCAAACGAGACGGTCAATAAACGCGCCGCAAATAAACCTCTCGTGCACACGTCAACTTTAATACTCGCCACGGGTATGCTCTTTAAATCACATTAAAAAATATATATATATATGCATATTATATATATATATATATATATATATATATATATATATATGTGTGTGTGTGTGTGTGTGTGTGTGAGGCACGCGGAAGTTGATATCGCACAGAGATGAGAACAAGATTTTTTTTTATGTGCTTCTCGTCGTATCTTTTTTATTATTATTATTATTATTTCTTTTGGTTCTTTTCCTCAATGCATGTAAATAAATTTCTAAATGTACCACCATGTATATATATATATATATATATATATATATATATATATATATATATATACACAATTAAATTCACGCTTTCTCTTTTCTCTCTCTGTCTGTCTGTCTGTCTGTCTCTCTCTCTCTCTTTTTTTTTTAAGTACGTATATACATATTACTCATATAGAAAAAAGAAAAATTTGTTTAATCGACAGAACGTCGTCAGACCGTCTCTTCGCAACAACATGACCAGACTATTCGAATAGAGAGAGCTGACAAATAATCAAGTGACATACACGCGAGCACTATTTTTGGCAAACCTTTGAGGATCAATATAGTAGTTGGACAGCTGTATCAGCCGGTAATACAACGCTGTTAAAGTACCTTGTGCGGATTCATTGGATGAAAATGTAGTAATGCATACGTTATAGCAAACGTAAATACGTTAATAACGATCTCTTTCTCTCTCTCCTCATTCACTCACTTTCTTCTCTCTCTTTCTTTCTTTTGCTTTTATCGCATGAACAATTGTAAATGTTTTAAATGTCGCCGTATTCTATCGAAATCGCGATTAATTTTATATAAATCTGAAAATAATCTTTTATATATATATATATATATATATATATATATATATATATATATATATATATACATATATATGCACACACAAACGCGTATATAGTATACACGGATAATGATACCGGGTACATTGGTATCGATAATAAAATTTTGTCTAATATTTAATAATCGTCAATAAATAATTAATGAAACATTTACCATTTTAATATCTAAGGGTGATCATGTACCAGAACACGTGGGACCACCAGTAGCCTGTTGCTGCATTAAACTAGTAGACGTACCAGAAATGGAATACTATGCTATCAACAATCAAGGCGAGGTGTGCGTTAAGGGCACTAACGTATTTGTAGGATATTTCAAGGATCCAGAAAAAACAGCCGAGGTAGTCGATGAACTCGGATGGCATCACACAGGAGACGTTGGCATGTGGTTACCCGTAAGGATTCAAGTTTCAAGTAATCCTAATCGCGAAATACAATACTACTATGTGCCTATCTTTATATCCGATTATTATCTTCGTTTCTTTCCTTTTTGTTTTTCTTTTTTTTTTTTAATTTTTTTTCCTTTCTTTTCCAGAATGGCACGTTAAAAATAATCGATCGAAAGAAACATATTTTTAAATTGTCCCAAGGGGAATATATCGTTCCTGAGAAAATTGAAAATGCCTATTTACGTAGTCAATATGTACATCAAGTATTCGTCCATGGGGAATCTTTAAAATCATGCATCGTAGGCATTGTTGTACCGGACGTTGATGTAATTAAATGTTGGGCCGTGGAAAACGGTATACCCGGCACATTAAGCGTTCTTTGCGCGAATCCAGAGGTCAAGAGGTTGATCTTGTGCGACATGCACATGTGGGGAAAAGAAAACGGTTTGAAGTCCTTCGAACAGGTGAGCCATAGAAATAATACAACTTTCAAAATGTCTGCATGAAAATTTTAAGATGATTTTTCACGTGTGTATATATATATATATATATATATATATATATATAACACTTTTTGCGTTTTCTTTAAAGTACTCAATAAAAAAAAAAAAAAAAGCAAAATGATTTACGATTTTTTTATTTTTTTATTTTTTTTGAAAATAGGTCAAAGACATTTACTTACATCCGGACCCATTTTCTGTACAAAATGGTCTTCTCACGCCGACGTTAAAAACGAAAAGGCCTCAATTAAAAGCGTACTTCAAGCCCCAAATAGAAGATCTTTATCAACAATTGAACTGATCGGATTAAAAAGCCAGTGTCTTCGTCGAACGAACAATTCAAACGTTTCTCCAAATAAATTCAGATCTACCGTCTCAAATATTCCTTAAAGTCTTAATACTTTTATTATGAATCATTTTCACAGATATATAGAGCATCGCAGAAGAAGCACCGTTTAAGTTATTGAGGTACTTGATAATATTATATCTAATAAAATGTGTTATATTATTAGGCGCGCCTAGTACTTCTCTCTCTCTCTCTCTCTCTCTCTCTCTATCTGTCTATCTAATAGTTTCTACTTTTGTCAAGTTTGTTTAATGAGTGTTGACAATGTTATATGATGCGTCATTGTTTTATATTTGTATCATCATCACTTTCTCGTCGATTTTCTTTTCTTTTCATTTCTTTTTTGTAATTAACAAGAATTTTGTTTTTATAAGTATATTTTGTTTTAAAAGTTAAAATTTCATATATATAGATTCTAGCGATGTAACGCTTTAGAAAAGAAAATACAGAAGAATTAAATACATTATTATTGTAGATTAGGACGAAAAATAAATGATTAGTTATGATTTTTGATTAGCTGATTGGTATATGATAAAGTTGAATGACTTCTAAAATACGCGATAAGTAAAATAGAGAGTGCAAAATTAATTAACTTATATAGTAATCACTATGTTCGCAGTGTTATAAAAAAATTTCAATGAATTAGTTGCCAATCACGTCGCTATGATATAATAGAGTTAATCGTAGATAAAAAAAAAAAATACTTTCCCCTCTCCCTCAATTTTATTTCACGATAACAACGTGCCTGAAGTGCCTATCTCGAATTGTTATTTAACTTTGAAAATGCGCTTCTCAATCTGGCGATACTGTTGGAACTTTTTTGTTATTGTATACGTTCATAAATATAAGAAATTCTGAGATATATAATTTACTATTGATATAATATCAAATAACAATTGCGCGCAGAATATTATAAGCAATGTGTGAAAAAAGAAGAAAAAAAAAATTAAATTACGTTAAGATGACATTCCGCGTACGCGCGTGTAATTTTTATAATTTAATAATTATCTATTAACAATTGTGTTGCATTTGGTAAAAATAATATCGCAAATTTACTAATTATTATAAATATGTCTTACGATCGATCTGTTGAACACAAAGCTCTATATTTGCTTTGTGTTTCTTTTTTCTTTCTTTCTTTTTTCTTTTTTAACTTTTAGACTTAAAGCTATAATACACCACAAAACACATAACTATTATTAATGCTAAGGCTACTACCGCTAAAATTAATCTTTGTTGAAGACTTCGCATAATCATCCCTGATAATAAGCGAGATCCACGTCCCAATTCTGCATCCGTATCCCGTAACTAGAAATAGTAGATACGATTTACAATGCAAATCATAGATCCATATTTGTTTTCACGAGGAAAATGAAACATTGACCAAATAAACACTACAATGTTTTCAGAAATCAATATATATATATATATATGTTTATATATATATATATGTATACCTACATATGTATGTATATATAATATAACTAACCCGTCCTCGGCCTCTTTGTATTGTTTCTCTTTGATCGTGTAAATCCTTTAAAACTTGCGAACCAATTTCCTCAGTCTCTAATACCATGCGATAACCATTCTGCAATGTTCTTCCAGTTCTATCTATTCTGTCAGAAGCATCTAATAATCTTTTCTTTTGATCTTCTGTTACACTGCTCTCCCATGACTCTTCTGCACCTACATCAATAACATCCTCTTTCGGTCTTTTCGCAGATTGAAATTCTTGAGTTAATCGTTTTAATTCAGCCCTATGACTTTCCACACGACCGCGTAAACGGTCACGGGCGCTTCCACTCATCCCACGAACTTCCAATTCCATTTGCTCAAGCTAAATAGATTAAATGAAGTTAAATATATTATTATGGCCCACACATTACATACATGATAAGACAATATTATGACAACAATGCATTCACATTCTTGTAATATAGATAATATTTTAAATAACATATATATATATATAAATATATATAGACATGTAATTGTCATAAAAAAATTGTCTCAAATCAATATTTTAACGTAATAAATAACCACTTGAGTTGGCATATCAAAAGAATTATATTGATATTTTTTGTAAGGGCATAAAATATATGTATCACACGCATATAGCTAATAAGAGGTTAGCTAATAAGAAGTAAAGAAATAAATTCATAAGATAAGATATAATATCTAAGGAATTCGAAAGATAAGGATCTATCTTTCAATCTTTAGAATATTTTTACTAATGACTACTCTTTTTTCTTTTTTAAATTATGCTCTAGTTGTGTGGCTATATAATTGATTGGTTAGGATATTAAATCAATTGCTTGTTAATGAACATTAACACATGCCGTTTATATATGTTACAAAAAATGATAGAAAAAAAGAAAATGCACTAATTTCTTTCTTACCAATTCTTGAGCTTCTTCGATTTCCCGATCAACATCTTGAATAAATGCTCTTTTCTCACCTGTGTATTACGTCACATATGTGGATATCGATTATTGTTATTTAATAATGTCGACGGATAAAAATAAGTATACGGTGTAAATTTTTCAAAAAACGTAAGTACACGTTATTACTTTACATACAAAATATACTTACTACCGCTTTGAACTCTTATTCTCCCGATTTTCGCAGTGATGTCAGCTGTCAAAACAGCGTATTGTTGTTCGTAGTTGTCGATGAGCGACGCCATCTTCGAATATGTATTTCGCACATAGACTTACGAAATATTAAGAGATACAGAAACGAATAGTCACTTTCTTCTTTAACGTTTGAAAATTAATGATAAATTTTGTTTTCAAAATGACGTTCGTCATAGAATATTTTGTTAATTAAAAATAGAATCGTTCTTAACGCGATACATGCGCGTAAATATATTCGATACGTAAAATTAATTCCAATGGAAAAGTTTCGTCGAATTTTCTTGATTATTAAATTTTTACGTAAATAATAATGAGACACGCGAGAAAAGTGTTATTTTCAATTAATTATAAAATAATACTATTTACGATTATAAAATTTGAAGTTAAAAGCGACGAGATATTAAATTTTCTTGTAAGAACGAATTTGATTGGTTGAAAGAACTGACTTCCATATTGAACTTCCATGTTGGATAAGAAAATAAAAAAGTGATATACGATTTCACAAACTCGCTTTCGATCTAACATGTTACCATCTCCCGGGTGACACGTCCTCAAATTTTATAACAGTATATAATTTATAATACATATATACACGTACATACACACACACATATATATATATATATGTACGTATAAGCTTAAAAAATTTCAATCACAGATAACAAACGAAGTAATGAAAAGGTGGTTAATCGAAAGATAATATTTATAAAATATAAAGGAACACATTTTTTTTGAGAGAAAAACCATATAAATAATATTGAAAGTGCCAAAGTAACGATGTTTGAATTAGATATGTAATGTATGTATGTAGCCACGCAATTGACACGTCACTTGTTACGGACCAATAATATTCAATTCTTCCGATCCGGTTTTTAAATGTTGTTCCAATCGTTTCTTTTTTAATTGATATAACTTTAGTTGTCTATCCGGACATTATTAAACAGTCAAAATGAAGATGGCCGCCGAGGTGAGGTGGCTCTTAGTATTTCTCGCAATTTCAACATTTACCCTTGTTTCTGCCGATATTCCTCATCGAAAATTTGAGTATAAATATTCTTTTAAGCCACCATACCTCGCACAAAAGGATAGATCCGTACCTTTCTGGGAATATGGAGGAAGTGAGTATAACCATTAACCTAACCAAGTTATTTCATCGGATACCGTATGTTATTTACACTATATCGGCTTCTTTATTATTTATAAGAATTATATTATTATATTAACTTTTGTTATTCGATTAAACATTCTTATAAATTTTAATATTTGCAATGTGTTTTATCACATCGGATTTATATGAAAATTATTAAATAATATATTTTTTAATTTACTATGCTTCCAATAAATGTTTCCACGCGATACATAAAATATTTTAAATTAAATGTATATATTGTCATAACGGTATATGTATATGTTTTTTCTTTTTAAATCAGTTATATGGATAAAATGTACTATATAATAAATTATTACAGATGCCATTGCTAGTGCAGAAAACGTTAGAGTAGCTCCGTCATTAAGAAGTCAAAAGGGTACGTAATAAAAATTAATGATAACAAATGATTGTTTATCTAATCCTATTTATTCTAAGAATTAGACTTTCCTATATAATCAAGTAATTTATTATAAATTCTAAATTGTGTTCAGGTGCAATATGGATGAAACAACCAACTAATTTTGATTGGTGGGAAGTTGACTTGATGTTTAGGATCACTGGTCGAGGTAGAATAGGTGCGGATGGTTTAGCATTTTGGTATACTGGTGCCAAGGGTGCTTATAATGGCACCGTTTTTGGTAGTTCTGACCAATGGAACGGCCTTGGAGTTTTCTTTGACTCCTTTGATAATGACAATAAACACAATAACCCATATATTGTAGCTGTGCAAAATGATGGCACAAAAGTTTTTGATCATGCCAAGTAAGTTAGACTGTTTCGTATTTCTTCTTTTTTTTTTTAATAATTAAGTAAAAAGAAATTATATATATATATATATATATATATATATATATATATATAATTGTTTTTCTTTTAATTAATTTGCATTTTCCAACAAAAGCGATGGTACAACACAATTACTGGCAGGTTGTTTAAGAGACTTTCGTAACAAACCTTTTGCAACCCGTGCAAGAATAGAATATTACCAAAATGTACTAACGGTTAGTAATAATTAATATTAAATTCTAAAAACACTTTGATGAAATATCTTTATTAGATTTATAATTTTTTAATAACGTTCAACTTTTTATAATTTTATTTTTTGCACAGTTATTGTTTCATAGTGGTATGACAAATAATGATCAAGATTATGAGGCTTGTTTCCGTGTGGAAAATGTAATTTTACCAAAGTCCGGATATTTTGGTGTATCGGCAGCTACAGGTATGTTACTCCTATTGTCTTTAATCAAATTCTAAAAATTTATATTTACTAATATATATATATATATTTTATTTCAAGGTGGTTTGGCTGATGATCATGATGTAATACATTTCTTAACAACATCATTACATCCACCTGGCCAATTACCTACAGATGGTTACAAAGTTTCTGTAGAAGACCAAGTTAAACTAAGTCAAGAATATCAAGATTACCAAAAAAAATTGGAACAACAAAAGGAAGAATATCACAGGTATTATTATAAATTTATATTCAAAAAATTCGTTTTGGTTGCCGCAATTGTCATATTATTTTGTATATATAAAGAAATTTAATGATTTATGAAAAAAAAAATAAATTTAATTATCATTAAAAAATTTACTTTCTCAGAGAACATCCAGATCAACGTAGAGAGAAGGATGAATTTGAAGAATATTTCGAAACAGATAATCAGAGAGAATTGAGACAGATATTTTCTGGTCAAAGTCAAATGTTCAATGCGTTAAGAGAACTTAGCAGAAAATTAGATGAAATTGTCGGAAGACAAGAAAGGACGATAAGTTTGATTTCTCAAGTTCAAGTGGGTGGTAAGTTTCAATCGAATGCTATACGTTTTATTTGTTTTAATAAGTTGCAAAAGATATAATAATATAATTGTTTATACAGGAGGGCAAGGACAGCCAATTCAGTTAGTAGATACTATTCGTCGGCAAGAAGTTGACGCTGTTCTTAAAAATCAGAATATTTTAATTAGTACCGTTCAGGAAATTAGATCTTTTATAGGCGATGTTAATTCTAAAACAGATAACATTTTAAATAATCAAGCCCGTAATCCAACGGCTCAAGTAATTATTTATATATTTATAAATCTTTACAAATACAAACACATACACACACACGGTCTGTAAGATATTTACAACGATATATATACATGTTAAAATTATTTATAGGTGCACCCGATGGGCTATGACTATCAAGCAATAATATCCGAAATGCGTGATAGACTTAATGTATTGATGAGAGATATTGCACAAACTAATACAAAATTAGCAGACTGTCCGACAACAAATTGTTTAACAACAATGATGTTCCTTCTGTTTGTTGCTATACAAATGATAATATTATTTGCATATAGTTTATATCGGTATATCCATATAAAATATTTATTAACATCAATACAATATTACTGTATGATTATTAACGAAAAAAAAATTAATACTTTTTTTTTTTATTTTACTTTACAGGGATAACAAAGAAGCACAGGCTAAAAAGTTTTATTAGTGGCAAAATTTATAGTCAAGAACAGCTAAATAGTGAATGTGTGGCAATGGATCTATAAGAGTGTATTGGGTTGGTGTTAGTATTCCTCACTGTTCGTATTTCGCCAACTATGGTTTTACTTAACATCTGTATAATAAATGCATCTTCTCATTGATCAGATTGATCATATAATCATTAATATCAAATGGACAAATACAAAATTATTGTCCAATATGGATATTCAGAGCTTGATTTCCTTCGAGAATTCATACACAGTTTTGAAGTTATTGGATATATATATTTATATATATATATATATATATGTTTATTTAAAGATTTTTATTTGTCAAAATTATATATTCCGTTAAAATCGAATCAACATGAAATACACATTGTAGATTAGCCCGGTCAATGATTTTCAAGTCAATTGTTGTGTATAATATATATTTTTTTACTGTTTATCGTTGAAAAAAAGCGTTTCGCGCTATGCGCACATCTTTTTAAACGATTTCTTTATTTCGATTGTTTCTATTCTTTCTTTTTTTACTCTTCTTTTTTTTAATTTTCCCCATTTTGTTCTTTATTTTTTTAATTTAAAAAATTTTTTCTCCCTAGATTTATTTCCTTATTAATAATGTAGTAGTTTATTCCAAGAAATCTTTATACGACATTTTGTACAACTTTTACATGACGTAGCTTGAGTGAAAAAAAACTACCAGGATAATATTATATTAGGTAAATAATTCGTTTAATATAAACAAAAGACTTGTTTCAGCGAACGATGCATTTTTATGAACTTTTTAATCTGCTGTTACGAGTTTTTCTTTTTTGTTATATATATAGAGTACATTTACATTTTGGTTAGCACATTTAGAATCGTTGACAGGCATTTGCTATATTTTCGATTCTAATATATGAAGTGTATAAAAAAACAAACAAACAAACAACTAGATAGGTCCAGAGTAGACAAACAATATAAAGAATGATTATTGTAGATGAAGTATTGAGAGATATTATGAAATTCAATATATATCCATAATTCTCATTGCATTTGTAAAAGTTTATGGAAGATTATAAATGTATAAGGAATTATATCTGATAATAAAATTTAAGAAAAAATTACTGTCGATCTCTCTCTCTCAATCTCTCTCTTTTTTTTGCTTTTGTGTATGTTAATTTTTTTTTTGAAAAATTTGTAATATATATATATATATATATATATATATATATATATATATATACATATATATATATATATAAATATTTATTAAACCCTTCACTCCACGAGTATTTATATTTTATCGAACGAAAGTTAATAAGATAAATTAAAAGAAAAAAATCAATGACACAGAAGATACGAAGAGATTTTCATATGTATCACGATGTATGTTACATAATATTGTTTTACGAAGTAAATGTGTTGTATGTTATGTAATAGAATGTTATTAAAAAGTATGAATACATATTTTTAGATATATTCCTAAAATTAAATATTACTTAACTCTTTTTACTTGTTTTTTGTTTCTGTTTTTGTTAAAAAAAAAAAATATATATATACAAAAATTAATCTACTGAAACGAGTTTTAAAATAACTAAGTTTATAGTAAAAAAAAATTAAGTTCATCGTTTAACCGGTAATTTCCTTTTTATCTTATAAATAAGATGAATGAAGTTATACGAATGAATATTTAGTGAGAGCTGTACTACGATAAAATTATTTTTATAACAAAAGAATTATGTATCATATTAGTGTAGTTTTTAATTCAATGTATGTAATATTGATATATGTATATTAACACACACATATATACACACGATAGCATATTTTCGAAAATATTAAAACATGTTATTACTTTATGTGTGTGTGCGTGTGTAACGTAATTTATTATTAATAAATGTGTAAATTAATTTATTATTTACAAAATAATTATAGTCTTTATCGCAAAATGTTAAATGTTTTAGTCTGAGTAAAGTTAAAAAAATTTTTATGAATTATATATATATTTAATTTTGATTAACGAGTATTATCGAATAAATAGATCTAATATTTTTTCGTCATTTCCTATATCATTCTAAATCTTTATTTATCGATAATTACAGAATGATTAAATAATTCTCTAATTTTTGCTTTATCGTTAAAATTTCACGTAAATACTTGTTACTAATAACTGAATATCATATCCAACTGATATATACCATACGATTTTGTTAATACCTTTTATTAAATAAAAATAAATAAAAAATGTATAGCTAGATGATTACATTAAATGTGATCTAAGTCGATACTATTGTTCGACAATAAATATTATAACATTTTGTTTTGAATTAATTAATTAATAATCTTTCTGTAGATAATATCGAGTCCGGAAAGTAAATAAGTAAATAAGTGAATATTTGTATTGATTCTCGAAATATAATATGTTTCTTTTGCGTTAATCAAACAATTTTTCTGAAAAAAAGTATTTCGTATTATTTTCAAATAACTAAAGATCATTTTTATAAAATCATTTGTTATCAGTTTTTGGAAATAAATCAATATTTTTTTTTATATATTTTCATTAAGGCACAAGGGTACTCGTGAATATAATAATGATTATAAAAATAATAATAATAATAATATTAATAATAATAATAATAATAATAGTAATATCAATAATAGTAATAAAAAAAAATTGCACTTTACGCTCGTCGAAATAAAAAGCAAAATTGAATAAACGATTGTCGCTTTTAACTGACATAGGTTAAGTCAGTGAGTTAATAAATAAGTACTTAAGAACGTCCATTTTTATGAAGAGCGGCTTCGTTCTAATAAAATGTTTCAGCCCCTTCCGTGATAGTTTGACCAATCAGAAGTATTTATAAATGACGCAGAATCCGATCGCTCACACCCTTCCTTCATAGAGGGATTACCATTGGCTGGACATCGGCCAATCAGAGAATACATCTATTATTGATCCCCCTGCAGTATCTTCTAAGTTAGTAGTTGAAAGTATTTTTCTTTTTTTTCCTTCTTTCTTTTTTCCTTTCCATTTGTCTTTTTATTTATTAGCAAAGTTGTAAAGTGTTTTACGATCGTCATAACTACAACTACCGAGGGCATGTTATAAAGAGAAAGAGAGGAAGAGAGAGAGAGAGAGAGAGAGAGAGAGAGAGAGCGAGAGAGAGAAAGCTATGAGTTATTAAAATTGTCCGAACTGCGTCTCTATGTATGTTTCCATGAATTAATGGATGGAATTTTCGTCGAAATGGCCGTCAGAGAAATATCATTTCACTTTTGAACGATATCGTTATCGGCCATATTCGACGATATTTTTATTGCGACATACATGAATACATACTATAGTATAATCGTACACACTCGCACACACGCATATATGTCACCGAATTAAATTATTTATCACGTATTTATTTCTCAATCGAGATATTTTTATATCATCGATTAATGGTCACAATATTTTGTCAAATAAATGAAAAACTATAATATAAGAATACTTTAATATGTACAAATAATTATGTTTTGGTGTTACGTTAGGATTGCGTAATCATTTATATCAGGTATCGATACCTTGTTGCAAACGATTGATCAAATCGTTTTGAAATATTTACTTTATATATATATATATATCGCGGGGGGATTTATGTTAATCACGAAACTATTATGAAAACGAAGTAGTATGTTTAATTACTTATTCGTAAGAAAAATTGTTCGAAAGGATTTGAGAGTAAAAGTATTTAAATGTTTCAACAAAATGGTTTTAATTAACTAACAATGTCTATTTTTTATCGTTCTTAGAAATAATTTTTTCTAATATTTTGATCATTGTATTTATAAAAAAAAAAGGGAATTGAAATTTGTTTCTTTCCTTGTTTGAAAAGAAAAGAGAAAAGGAAAAGAAAAATAAAATAGAATAGAATGGAATATCTCAAAGATAAACTTTTTCACTTTTTAACTTCGGAGATGTAAGCACTTGGTTATCTCTCTCGTATAAAATTTCTTCTGTTTACTTAAGATGAGATTGTTATCGCAACGAAGTGGAAACGCCAACGTTCAATCGTCGATGGACGAGAAATAAAAGGGGTTGTTTCCAACGGGGTAATAAACGATTTACGGAAAAATTACTGGCACTTTGCTGTGCAAACAAGCCAACCCCGTAACACGTCTAATGGCGCAAAGCGTCACATCGAGCGAGAAAATATGCGTGGGAACTGAAAACGCGTCGTGCAAGTGCGTCGTGGCACAAAAAAAAAAGAAAAAGAAAGAAAGAAGGAAGACAGAGAAAAAGAAAAAAGAGAGAAGCGAAAAAGAACACACCGAAAAAAAGTTACCACCTATGTCGTAACGCCCCATTTTTATTTACGTTAGAAAAAGGTCTTGAGTAAACGAATAGGAAATAAGTAGAAAGTTAAAACGTTTATTCAGATGCATAATATTCGGATGGAAAATATATTCAGGTGCATTGCGAATGAGTGATAGATTATTTTTTTTTCTTATATATATATATATATATATATATATATATATATATATATGTATATGTATAGGTTGCATTATTAGAAACTTTGAAAAAAAATAACCGATGGACTCTTTGGTATGTATGTACATACTACTTTGTCTGTTAGATATACAAAAAATTTCTATTTATTTATAGATAAATATCAACTGTCATTAAAAACTTTAGATGGCACAAGTATTATTAAATAAATTAATTTAAAAATTAATTAAACGTTTAAATTAAATAAATTAATCTTAAAATTAATTAAACGTTTAAATTAAATTAAATTAATTAAACGTTTGAACGTTCGGACATTATTTTAAACGAGTGATTCATATTTTATAATAAAATCTCGATAGATAATTAATAAAAATTAATAAAAATATTGATCAGATAAACAGGAGCGATCGAAATCTTTGATATTTCATAACGAACGAATGCGAAATTATTTTTCCCAACTTAAAGAGCATAATCTTTTTTATTTGTTTTATTTTTGCTTTCTGTTTTCATTTTCTTTTTTTTTTTTTTTAATATCTCTTCGTTTGTAAGTATGAGGTAATCATACTTATAGGGGATCGTTGTGTAAGTATGAGGTAACTGTGTAAATTTAAATCTATTTGGATTAATTTAAAACGTAGAACAAAATTTCTTTCCAAAGAAACTAAATCAATCCGATTACGTTAGCTTGCGGTTTGGACGATAATTATGCGTTTAACATACACACGAATAATTTCTTATGCACCGATACGATAAGCGCATAATTATTTGATATCTTTCGTTGAATTCATACACACATCAAGCAAAAGATGATAAATTTTTTTTTTCGAATTCTTTGCTGTTCACTCGAGAGAGAGAAAGAAAGAGAGAGAGAGAGAGAGAGAGAGAGAGAGAGAGAGAGAGAGAGACAGAGAAAGAGCGAGAGAGAGAGAAAGGAGGAACGAGCAAACGATGAAAACAACAAACAGAAACAATAATCGCGTCCTTTGATAACATTTACGTGCTGTTCCTCTGTCTCTCTCTGTCTCTCTTTGTTTCTTGTTCCTTTCTGTTTCTCTTCGAAGTAAACAAAACATTCGTCGTCAAGTGAGTACGCAGTTCGCAAACGAAAGTTCAGTACCAATCCGTCCGTCCTCGGGGTCAACAAGCTCGGTGAAAAGTACATTTAAAACTTGGTACGTTGCATTTTTAATAAAATTTATATCGGACGCACATTTATATATATATATATACACACATCATAAAATAATTTATATATATATAAAACTTGCCTTTTTATTTGTTCGTTGATTATCTTTTCGACATTAGTTACGTCACACTTTTAATAAAAGTTTTATCTTATATATATATATATATTTCTTGTTCTTTCTTTCTCTCTCTTTTTCTTCCTTTGTCTTTCTGTTTGGTAGCCTTACGATACTCTGGATAGTATCTATCTGACGTGATTTATATAGTGAATAAGAGGGAGTCACACAATAGGAGGGTATCGTCGTTCAATACAAAATGCGGAACGTTCGTCCTTTCGTTCGATACGTAAATGCGTTTCTATCTATCTATCTATCGTATACTACTGTGACAAATGAAAAAATATATATATACATATATACATATATATATATATGATCGACACCGTTTTTGGGGATATGAGAGGGGTTATTTTGTAATGGATATATGTGAATACGTGTAAGTACTTACACGTTCGTTCATTCGTTCGTATCACCACCCATGGTTTCTTATGAAGGAAGAGGAACACGAATGATATAGGGGATCGCGGGATACTGTAATAATTCTACCAGAACGATTTGGTTGATCGAATTGGTTGCTCGTGTCTATCGGTTAGATTGATTAAAAGACCCGCCGCACTTTACGATGCCCAAACTCGATTGAAAGTCATATTTTCCGAAGGGTTCAGTAACCGCCTTTTTTCTACGGATAAATCGTGTTATCGCCCTTGTATATACGTATATATATATATATATATATATATATATATATATATATATATATATATATATACATTTATATATGTATACAGATGTGATATATATACTTAACGTATAGAGTATTATAGATATATGTGATATACATATATTATTTATTATAGGGAGATAGAATAAGTTTGATTCATTCATTCGAGCGTGATTCAAAATGGTGGTTGGTGTGTCCCCCTTACAAATTGTTAGATACGTATCTATAATATTTTGTCACGCGCGCAATTTACGTACATACATATTTACGTACGTACGTACGTACGTATGTATGTACCGTAAATATACATCGTAAACAATTCCCCCGATTTATTTGATTCGTTGTTATTCTTTCTTTCTCTTTTTTTTCTCTCGTTCGTTTTCCTGAGATCTCTGTGAATTATTGTTATCGAAATCAACGCGAAAAGTTTTTGTAATTGTTTCTTCTTTTCTATTTTTCTTTTTGTTTTTAATTAGATATTAGATAAATATTGTGAGTTATATCTATGAATGTTTCATTTTATATTTATGTATGTATATATTAGGTATATCCTTCTAGATTTTCGAAATCGTGCTAAATGTATCTTATATCTTATCATTCAATTACCTTATATTGATATATTTATATCAAATATTTATATATGTATGTAATAATTATTGTACTAAATAATGCGTTGGACTGTAACTCGTCGTCGTAGGATCGATAAGAGGGTTGTTTTACTTAAAAAAAAAAATATTATGCGAAAGAGTGAATCATAGATGACTTGCGATTTCTTTACATCTTTTATAGACAAAAAAGAGAAAGAGAGAGAGAGAGAGAGAGAGAGAGAGGGAGAGGGAGAGAGAGTTGTACGAAAACAAAACGGAAGTCATACCATACCGTTCGGCTTCAAGGTCCGTCGACAAAGAACAATAGCTTGAGTGAAAATGCATAACAGGGATATTTTATATCTCTCTGTATCATGCTAAAAGAAAAGAAAAAAACAAAAAACAAAAAAGAAAGAAAAGAGAAATAAAGGAAGGAAAAAAAGAAATAGGGACGATGACGTACGTAATCTTTCCGCGGCGAACATAGATCAACGATGTTTTTGCTCGAGTGAAAGGGGACCCGATCTCCCTAAGAGTCGATGTTGAATTCGAATTTAATTATTATTAATTGTCCTCTCCTCGCATAGGCCCTAATGGGAATAATCCTCCTCTTCCTTCCCTTTTCCCCCACCCTCTCTTTCTCTATCTCTCTCTTCCTCTCCTCACCCACCCCCTTAAAACATTGTTCCACGCCACTTGAAAAATTTCTTTCCTTTCATTTTTATCATCGATTGTTTCTAACGATCTTACGTATATATCTGTTTAGAATTTATTATTTATTACGATTATTCGTTACCTCGTAATTTATTAACATACAGGGCGTTCGGTTTACCTCGAAAAAGAAAAAAGAAGAAAAAATATAAAAAAGATTGCAATATCTCGCCAGGGACTAAAGAAATTCATTTACAGATTTGTTTATACGATACTTGTTCATTCTTTTTCTTTTTTTTACACGATAGGGGAAATTCCAGTCTTTCTTTTTAAATGGGCTACATATTTTTTTTGTCATGATTCGACGGCATTTATTTTTTTCGTAGACGAATTCGATGACTCTTCACATGGGGTTATTTATTATAGGAAAATTATTTTTTTGATCTGTACGTAATTGCAAGACAAATTCGTTGTTATGTACGTGACTAAGTGTTACATAAATTTATATATACATACATATATATATATATATATATATATATATATATATATATATGTATGTAAATATATTCTTTTTTATAAATAATAAAAAGAAGACATACGTGCGTATCAATCTTCTCAGAAAAATCGACTTTCTATTTTAATACGATATTAGATATATCGTTTTATTTCAAATCATATCTTGGAAAAAGAACAATTCGAATTACAATCTAATTGATATTTATTTAAACGATCAATAAAGTTATCATACAAAATTAAATTCAGCCCGTTTGTCAATGTTGCCAATAGAAGAGGATTATATATTAATTCTTTTAATCATTAAAACGTTATCACAGCTGATGTAATTGCAGGTAAGAATGTTAAGAATATTTATTATCTTGTTAAAAAGAAGAAGGAAAAAAAGAAAAAAGAAAGATTATATATATATATATATATATATATATATATATAAATAATTGCAGAAGAGATGATTTACCTCCCGTGACATTGTCCGATCGAATTTAAAAGAAAAATTGATAAAACGATAAGCTCAATATGATTAAGAAGTAAAAAATTACGAGTAATTTCTTAAGAACCGCTTGAACGGAACGTAACGCTCGTAGAACATTATCTGTTCGATTGCTTGACTTTTTGTTCGATCGTATATAAGTATTTACTCAACGTAGAAATCTAATAAACAAATAAGAAGAATGGAAGAAACACGCTCGTGTACGTGCATACGCGTATTTGTATGTATATGTGTATGTGTATGTGCGTGCGTAAAAGAATCAAGCAACCACTTAACGATAAAGCATCCAAACACTTAAGCTGTAATCTATCGTCAAGAATGGTCTCTATTTGCGCGCATCAAGGGTGGCTGCCTTTGGATACTGTCAACCCTTGAGTGTATATATATAAAAGTCACCCTTCTTCACGTATTAGGGCGTAGCCATGATTCGTACGAGTTGATACATATATATATATATGTAGAGAGAGGAGGGTTAAGTAACTTTTGTCCTTTTGCGAAGACGCATTTCTATCTCCGTATATCTAGAAAAGGGTCGATACAACATCCTATTCGAAAACGAATCGCCGTAGCCCCACTCAGGATGGTCAGTTTATGTGGTTTTCCACTATTTATGGGATGCCCGAATCCTACGGTGAACGCTTACGGTGTGTTAAGTCAGATCATATATCTTACAAATTGGACGCTGGCCTCTCGAAAATCTGATATACACATACATGCATGTATGTGTATATATATATATATATATATATATATATATATATATATATATATATACATATAAGGGATTAAATTTTCTCTTTCATCGAATTTGTTTAATAGATATTGCAGCTTTTCGAATTTTAGCAATTTTTGTAAATACAACAGTACGTTCTTAGAGGGTAAGTTGAGATAGATGTAGAATATTCAATGTTTTCTTATTTTTATTTTTTATTTTACTTTATTAATTTTTTCTTTTAAATATTATTCTATTACATTTTATTCTAAGATATATTAATAGATATTATTGTTAGTAATAAATTATTACATATTTGAAATAGGTATAGAATATTTTAATCGTATTTTTTACCATGAACCAGATGTTATCTACTCGTTGCTGATGTTTCATTCCTGTGATTGTTTAAATATTAAAAATATATAAATATATATATATATATATATATATATATGTGCGTGTATGTGTGTCTGTGTGTGTGTGTATGCGTTTCAAATATGTAGTTAAAAATTATAATACACCATACCTTGGTATTAATTTTGATTTCTTTTCTTTTTTCTTTTCCATATTTAATCCGACTGTTTAACTTGAAACAAATATTTTTTCTCTTTTACATATGTAAAATATTATTTATAAGTAGTTATAGAAAAGAAAAAGAGAAGATTGTTAAAATTCATCGCGATAGGGATTATTGTTGTCAAATTAAATGATCATAAAAATTTCTTTGAAATAACCATAATGTGTCGGAACGGACAAACGTTTCTATATTTCACGATGACAATGATGATGACACACGGGAAAGAGGAATAGTTACGGCCAAATGCTCTCGTGGACACGCGTAATTTAATATTCCTTTCCCCCTTTTCGAAACGTATTCATTACTTACGTACGTCCACACCCGGTACATTTCTGTCCCTAGGACAGTGCATGATCACTCTAGCAAGCTAATGCAGACCGTGGCCAAATGTTCGATGCGATTTAAATGCCATAGGTAGTTAACTACCCCGTATATTGTAGTTAACACCCTCGACGCATTACTCTCTATATGACAACTCTCATGCACTTCAATCATGCGACTCTCGTTTTAACTCACGCGTTTTTTATTCGTTTTATTTATTTTATTATTTTTCTTTTTTTTTAATTTATTTTTTGTATGGTATCGTAAAAATTATCGCCTGTTAATTATTAAACTCGGATTAGTATTTTTAAATGATCATCAAGTATATTTATATAAACGTAAATACGTATTTACAATGAAATATCGTGTATCATTACGTAATATATAAACGACGGAAAAATACTTAATTGCTTATAACGATTAATATAAATTTTATAATAATTAATATTTATAATAATTAATATTAATATTTATTACAAATATTTATAATATTTGAATAATTAACATTTATAATATTACTTTGATATTTATACCGATCAAAATATTTATATATACTGATCATTTATTTTATCAAAATATTTAACATTGATTAATAAAAATATTGTTTGAATAAATAGAAGCAATCGAAATTATCGATATTTCATGCTCAATGAATGCGAAATTAATTTTGATACAAAAGTTAGAACCTTTATCATTTCTTTCTTTTTTTGCTCGTAATTACTTTTTATACTCTTTATATTTGTCATAACATATCTATATATTAATATATATATATATATGAATCTATATGAATTTTATATAACGTGCATTGAGACTTCTATTTTGTATTGAAGTAAGATCTTGTCTTTTTTTATTTATTTTTTACTTGGAAGATTTTGTTTTTCATTGACACGTCTGACCATTTGTTAATAAGAATTAATCAAGAAGATAATAAATTCATCTACTCTATCTATAATTCGATGGATATATGTACATAAATTCATATAAAGTTATGATAGTCAGTAATCTCGGGGTATTGAACACGAACGATAGTTCGCACCGCCATTACAACGCATTCATGGGTACGGTGCACGCGATTATGGCACTTTGCGCTTTAGTCGATGAGTCGTTATCGGGATTTCGATCGGATATTCGTAGGGAGTTAATTTCATGAGAGAAATTATGTATACGACACGTGCGCCCAATCGAGACTGTAATTTTAACGAGCACGGGACGCCATTCGGCGCGTCAAGCCATCAAAACTGATTTAATTAATCCCAGGAGGACAATCTGAAACGGGAAATAAAATTATGATTTGAGGATGGAACGACGAATCTTTTTTCTTTTTTTTTTATTCTTTTTTTTTATTTTTTTTTTCTACTTCGCACGAGTAAAAATCACCTACTAACAAATCACCGTACTAATCTGTTCGTTTAAAACATTAAATATTGTAATTACGGGTCCGATTGAAGAACCGATTGAATGTTTGGAATAATTAAGAATTATGTTTCTTTTTAGTCGATTAGATATCGATTATTGATTAATTTCTTTTTTTTTATTATTATTAATATAAAACGTATATTATAATACATAGACAAGCAAGGATTGGAAGTTACACTTGTCTCGGAATGATCTTAATTTGTCATTTATTTATTTTATTTCTTTTTTATTGTTGTTTTTTGAAAACGATATCGACAGAAAGAAAAGATATCGAATATTAATTAATAACCGATAACATTCCTACCGTAGAAATTAATTGATACATTTCGATAATATATAAAATACGTTATATCACAAATTGAAAGTTATTTGTCCGATCGACTTTAATTTCTCTTTTCTATAATCGTCGAATATTTTAATTGAAAGAAACAAAAAAAAAACGCGAAATCAAAAGATAAAAGAAAATTAATTATTAATTAATACATTATTCATAACGTCGAAATTAACTATACATATGATATACGAGACAAAAACATTAAAAATATATAATCTATCCCTTTATCGAAGATTACTCGATCAATCGAATTGAATTTAATCAAAATACTTTCATCGTCATTATATCGTCACATATCAGATACAATCAAATAAACGATAGAAATAATAAATTGCGCGAGAGAGTAATTTAGGGACAAGTAAATTTTAATAATTAAATAAACTAAATGTTTTTTCTTGCGAAAAAGAAAAATTTTTTCTTTTTCCTCAATTCTCCCTCTCTCTCTCTCTCTCTCTCTCTCTCTATATATATATATATATATATATATATATATATATATATATATATATATATATATACAAACGACGAATGACGTCAATGTCGAGAGCGGCGGTGGATGGGTAGGTGGAGGAGAAGGGAGGAGTAGAAAGAAAGAAAGAGAGAGAGAGAGAGAGAAAGAGAGAAAAAAGACAAATCAATCGTTTCGAGCAGTCAGTCCTTTCTACGCTCCTTCTCCTCCTCCTCCTCCTCCACTTTCTCCATGAAAATAAATGTTCTCGTTGTAAGGAGAAAATCGGGCTCCCGTGGTGGTTCCTTGACTCTTCCTCGCACCCTAACGCCCCCGTCCTCCCACCTCTCACCCCCGCTGGTTGCACCCTCATTCTTGCATCCGGCATCCGGTTCCGGTAGTCTTCCTTTTTATGGAACGAGGGAGAAAGTATTTGGATGATTCCACGGAATCCTGAAAAGTTGGTGGACCGTAAACGACGACGACGACGACGACGACTAGGACGACGGCTAGGATGGATAGGACGACGAGGATGCTGAATACAACATAAAAGGGGAGAGAAAGCCGGTTTATATTATTGTGCAGTCAGAACGGGCATAGAAAAAGAGGGTGAAGGAGGATGAGGTGGTGAAGGAAGAGTAGGAGGAGGAGGAGGAGGAGGAAGGGGAGAGAGGGGATGGGAGTGAGTGTATGAGGGTTTAAGGTGGGGGGTGGGGGTTAACATCGAACGATACAATTCAACGTCGTCGTCATATCCGCTCGAACAAATCGGGAATCGTAGTGTCATTTGTCAAAGCGTCAGGACACGCGCGCGCGAACTTCTATTTCGGAAGTTCGGATACATCGACGTGGGACACTAGATATATTCACGTATATAGTAATAACGAGTGACTATGGGATTTAGGATTTAGGTATTAATATACATATATATATATATATATATATATATGACGTACGCGTGTTCGTAAAAATTGTTTCTCTTTTGTTTGCATTCTTTTTGTAATCTTCTTCCTCTTTTTTTTTTGTACTTATATTTTTTTTTTCCCATAAGCACTCGTCCGATCCAACGATTTGACATGTCGTCAGTTTTATTTAATTTGCGCTGTATTATTTGATTTGGATATGGGGATTGGATGCTTCGAGTCGAGATCGAAAGTAAATCTCTCGCAATGATCGACGTAAAATGTAGCGACTGGTGTGTTTTCGATTAGAATTAAAATTCAGAACGAAGAAAAGGAAGAATGTGAAGAAGGAAAGAGGAAAAGAAACGAAATGGATGAAAGAAAAAAATTCCGTACGAATTAGATCGATTGAAAGAAACGGCGCTGTTAATTCGTGATCTTGTAATAATGTTGTAATGAAATCTGGGACGATCTATGGAATTTACAAAATACGGTTCTGCGAGAAACAGTATCTTCGGAACAGTATTTAAAAAAAAAAAAAAATGAAAGGAAAAAGAGAATAAATAAAAAAATACGAGAAAGAAAATAAGTAAAGTAGTAAAAATAAAAATTAATTCCCGAGTGATTGTCCTTGTAATAACAATTCAAGGATAGAAAAAAAAAATGAAGAATAAAATTTAACTGATGCATTAATCGCGATATAAAGGAATTGAATATTATTATATTTTTGATTAGCTCTCTAGGCGTCCAACAAATCAAATATATATATTTATACAAAAAAATCAAAGTAAATCTAGTATATATATATATATATATATATATATATATATTTTTTTTTTTTCACGTTTTTAACGATATTATAATTTTACGAAGAATTATTCGAAATCATAAATTTTACGATTCATCGTAATTTGGATGAAACGATCGTATAATAATTCTATAGGAGTAATATCAGAGTAGTTCACCCGTTAATTTCTTGCGAATTTACGATCCATCGGGGTCGCGTTAGATACGGGTAATTTTTTCTACTACGTATTCTTGAGACAGCATCTCTCTCTCTCTCTCTCTCTCTCTCTCTCTTTGACTTTCTCCCTTCGTGCATACGATCGAGAATTTGTCAGATCATCCTCGACTGCTCTTGCAAGGGCTGGATCTATTGTCCTCGCTTTAGGGGCACGCGATGTATCTATTTCCCTTTCTTCCGTTGGGAGAGAAGAATCGTAAACTATATGAGGTAGAAACATCTGAATAATCTTTGTCCATTCAAGTTTGTCGATATATTACGAATAACACAATTGTTATCCATTATATTCATTCTTACAAACAATTCATCGATTGTAAAGAATTTCTTTTTCTTTCATCCTAATACGATTGGATACGATTTCGATACAACAAAATAAATAAATAAATAAATAAACGCGGGATATAAAATGCGATTTACGTTATATCGTATTGTAGTTTATTTATAATATTATATTTTATATCTATAATCAATAACACTATAGTATTTTCTTTTGTTTCGACTTTTTTTTTTAATTTGTAAAACAGAAAAAACGCGTTCCGCATCTTGTATCCGAACGAAGAAAGAATATACGTGATTAGAAATAACTCCTTTTTACTGTCTTCTCAGCGGGAGTATCGTTTTATTGGAAAGAAGACAAAATTTCTAAAAAAAAAAAAAAAAAAAAAAAAAACAAAAAACATTTCACGATAATAAATCGAGGATGAAACAATGAATTATCATAGTATAATAAGATTTCGTAATATCTTCTAACGTTAATTTCGTTTCTAGGAAATTAGACGGGTCCTTACTGCTTCCGAAAGAGCAAACATGTTTCCTACGAACGATGATTGAAGTCACGAACGGTCGAAACCTCTTCAAGAAATGAAATGTATTCGAGGATTTATGTCCGCGAGATGACGTCAACTCGATCATAAATCATCCTTTGCTAGGATAGGGTAGAGATGTATGTAGATCTATATATGTGTGTTCGTTGGAGTTCACGTGAATAACGTTTTATCCGATTCCTTGCCGTCCTCATTTTACAAAGCGCTAGATTCTCTTCGGATTCTATTTTGCAATGAATTTGCATCACGCCAACATCTTTCCCGCGTTATTTTTATCGTTTCTACGAAAACGTGGACACCTAATAAACAAAAAAAAAAAAATAGAAACGACCAAAAAAAATGAATAGAAGTAGCAATTCCTTTATAACAAATATTACTGTACAATGATCACTCGTCCGATTGATCTTCGATAAAACGAACAAAATACTTGCAATGAAATTTCATATAATCGATATTATTATATTATTATTATTTTTTTTTTTCTTTTCGATAGGAAAGAATGCTGGACGAGCGTATATCAGATTCGATGGACTTTTCATTTTATGTTTTAATTTCGTACGCTTTCTTGATACAAGAAAATTATAATATATTTTTCTAACTAATCAAATATTAAAAATTAAATTAAATAACAGAAGTTTCTTATTAAGGTACAAGAAAAAGTAAAAAAAAAAAAAAGAGGGAATGATAAAACTTGCGAACATCCGATCGAACAAATGTAATACAGATAATATCATTCAATATCTCTGGCGTCGTGGCGTTTGATGCAGGAAAAAGAGGAAATGAAAAAAAAAAAAAAAAAAGAAAAATAAATAAATAAATAAGTGAAAGAAATAAAAGCAAGTAACGAAAGGTGAAAAAAACAAACATGAAAGAAAAAACGTTTCTACCATCCGAAACCTGGACCGGATGACGAAACGTTGAGAAACTTGGAAATAAAAATCGTACAGATTTTATCAGAAAAAGAGAGAGGGGAGGGAGGGAGGGAGAGAGAGATACTCCCTCGAAAAGAAAAATGGCGGCCCAGAAGTCGGATGTAACAGTCTCTCGAGTGAGATGAAAAGGGAGATAGGAGATTGTGGAGGTTGTGGAGGTGGTGGTGGTGGTGGTGGTAGTGGTGGTTCGTCGGGCTTCGAATCCCGGGAATGAAAGCACCGACGGAATTGACAGAAGCCTCGAAAGCTTGGAAGCGTTGGCTCCAGACCCCCTGGCGCCGTCGCGACGCTCCGTTCCCCAGCTTTTGGCAAAACACATCGTAACTGGAAGGGGGCGGCTGCCTTTTTTATGCTCACCGCCGACATAGCCACTGGTTTCAGAGCTCGAAACTTCCCCATAAAATCCTACCCGCTATCCTCGTCGTTGCTATCTCTCTACACCACCATCAACCCAACCCCTACCACCTCCTCCTCCTCCTCATCCTCCTTCTTCTCCTTCTTGCACTCTCTTACTACTTCTTACTATTTCCTTCTTCTTTCTTTTTTGTTTTTTTGTCTCTCTCTTTCGTTTTTTTCTTTTTTTTTCTCTCTCTTTGTTCCTTTTCCTCCATCGTCTCGTACTCCGGAGATATCAATTCCATTTATCGTCGTAGAATAATTCACGGATCGCTTGTACCATTCGTTTCCTTTTTAGTTTTTCTTTATTTGTTTGTTAGTTTGTCTGTTCGTTTTCTCTTTTAATCATATACTTCTTCTTTTAATCATTTTTATTTATTTCACAGGTAATACGTTTTAATATATAGCATACATCTTATTCGTTTTATATCTTTTATTTCTTATTTCTTTTCCCCCCTTCCTTCCTTTCTTTTCTTTTTTTCTTCTTTTTTAAGAAAATCGTACGGATTTAAGAACGACAGTCCCGTTACTTTCGACATTTAATTAACGAGCAAATTATTTCATCCTCGTCGATTGATTTCATTTCGATCGGATTGCGTAGGGTGTCGCAATTTTTGGCAAAAAAAGAAAAAGAAAGTAAGAAAGAAAATGGTGTAAGGGTATTCGGTTTATCTCCTTTTTTTCTTCTTGTATCTTCCTTTCTTCTTTTTTTATTTCTTTTTCTTATCTCTTCATAGGTTCCGTCCAATCTCTATTATCTCATTTCATTTTCATGGAGTTGAAGGTATGAATCATTCCCACGTACGGCGACAGATAAAAATCTACACGTTTTGGTACGAAATGGTTATAGACAAGTATATTCCCTCTATCATAGTAATAAATACAGAACCAACTACTACTCCTCTCTCTATCTCTCTTTCTCCCCCTGTCTCTCCGTCTATCGTTCTTTCTTACTTTCTCTCGAAATGTGTATAAGTTTGATCTCTTTCCATAAAGAAAAGTTTTCGTCCTCTTTTGTCCCGTTCGCTATTTGTGGGACGAACAATCGTCATCGAAGTAGTAGACATAGAAAAAACATACACACACACACACACACACACACGCACGCACGCACGCGTAATTTTATATATACCTATATATATACATACATACATACATACATACATACATACGTATATTTATATCCACGTTGAAATAAGTCTCTACGTAGGAAATTCTATTTCCCCGCTTCGCCCCTCGCCACTCTACCACTTTGAAAAGTTTTCCCATTATTTCTTGAAGAAATTTTATCACCAGACATGTTCGATTGATATCCCCAGTGGCTGTGATAACGGAATATACATAATACGGTAAAGTCGTAACGAAGTATTCGTAGTCCTTCTCGATCGTTCCCCCGTTCGACAAAACGATCCTCTAATCGTGCGTAGCAAACTAAAACGTTTCGTCGAACTAATTCTCTCTCTGTTTTCCACGTCACGAACTTTTCCACCACGATCGGACTTTTACAATCCGATCTTCAATCTTATTTGTCGTAAGTTCGTAGAAAATGGACAGACTAAGAAATTTAGACAGATAGATAGATAGATAGATACGTATGTATATGTATAAGTACATATATATATATATATATATATATATATATATATATATACATGTACATCCACACACATATGAATAAAAAGATAAAATGACACAAGTATTAATTTTGTATCTTTGCGATGTTTATTCTAATGCAGGATTAAGAAACAAATTTCAATTTGTACGTAAGGTCTTCCTTTTTTTTTTTTTTTTAATACGGAATCCTTTTTTACTTCTTTAAAATTGTTTATATATATATATATATTTTTTTTTTTTCGTAAAAATGTACATACATATATATGGTCGTTGAGGTCACATCAGGTCGTCAAGGATGAAATTTGTTGAAGAAAAGGCAATTAGGCATTATTAACTACAAATTTCATTCTTGTCAACCTAATATATATATATTTCAGGACAATGTTGGTTGAATTTTATTCGATGTCCAGAGGAAATTATTATTAATTAAAATATATCGTCTAATTATCGTGCGTACGCGAAGGATGTTATAAATTTTTTCTTTTTTTTTTTTATAGAAATATTTGCGAATAAGGGTCGTGACACAGTAGAGTGGTTGGGGTTGGAGGGAGGTGGAGGGGAGGGGACTCATACATGCTCCACGTCAAACACATTTCTCCGATGCTCGCCCCATCTTATGGATTCTCCGGGTAATAATAATCTGAGTCGGTAAAGTGGGACACGCTTTTTCCTATAAAATTAATTTTTCATTGCACGGTAAAACGCAACCCAATGTAACGCAACGCAACGCAATGCAATGCAAAGCAAAGTAACGCAAAACAAGGTTGAGAATTTACTAGAGCGTAGAAGCCATTATTCTGGCAAACGTCCAATATTAAATTTCGCTTCCGCTCATTGTCGTCGTCGTCGTCGTCGTTGTCGTCGTCGTCGTCGTCGTCGTTGTCGTCGTCGTCATCGTCGTAGTCATCGTCGTAGTCATCGTCGTCGTCCTGGCACCGAAAATCTTCGAACAAGAGAGAAGTGCGTTTCGATTTATGACACTTCCTACTACACGATCTGGGACACACCGTTTTTATACAATTTCCAGTTTAATCGCGTCCTAATTCGACAAGATCGGAAAAGAATTTTTATTCACGGACATCCATCTTGTTATACCTTCCGTCCTTACGATCGTTAACGATATCTATTAACTAATTCAAAAATTGTCGCTAATTATGCGACATTTATCGTACATAACTTTTTTTTCTGTTTCTTCGCTCGATCGTTGCTCCGATCGTATTCGTTCGATAAATTTTTTTTTTTTTTTATTTATTTATATATACATTTTTTATAAACTTTTTTATGCACACACACACACACACACACACACACACACACACACACACACACACACACACACACACACACACACACACACATATCTTTATGTAGGAACGAATCGTATCGTTCACAGATGTATACGATACATTCGTAATCTCTTAAATCGTACTAGAATACGACTGTGGACATTTATTTTTTTGTTTTTTTTTTTTTAATTCCTTCTCGTTAAATCATTTATTTACCCTTTACGTTAAACGTTGCACGTCCGCCGCTGCCTGCCTGCCTGCTCTCCCGCCGTTTGTGCGTGCAGATCGTCTAAAGTAAATTTTACGCAGTTAACTTAGGTTTAAATGACATCATTCGATACCAAATCGATACGAGTTACCGACCCCTATATCGTTCGTCTTATCGAGAACACTCGGAGAGATTACTTTCGACGTAGATGTGTATTTTAGTGTTATACGTTATATACGACTAGCGCACGTTTCGAGAACGTAGCACTGCCAAATAAGAAAAGGTAGAGAAAAAAGAAAAAGAAAAAACGAAGAAGAAGAAGAAGAAGAAGAAGGAGAAGAGGATGAAGGAGAAATAATATTACTCGATTCGTACTGTCATTTTTTATATTCGTGCGTTTTATTCATTTCTAATGTACGGACAAGTAGTCATTTGGAAAAAAATAAAACTTTTTCAATTTAAAACGCGTAAAAAACGTATTTCGGGTCAGATAATGGTCAAACGATTCTTTTTTTCACGTATTTCAGTATTTTTTTTCTTTTTCTTTTTTTTTTGTTTGTCATTCTCGATAACGACGCACAATAATATACGACAATATTCAATTTCTAATGAATACGAAGGTTTCATTACGGTTACATTATTTCCTTTTTCTTTCTTTCTTTTTCATTCTCGAAGAGAACGCACAATAATGTACGAGAATTTTGAATATTTAATCAAAAAGAAAATGTCATTACGATTGCGTCACTTTCTTCTCCCTCTCTCTCTCTCTCTCTTTCCCTCTCTTTTTTATTCTTTTTCTTCTTTTATTTATAAGTTTTCTTTCACTTTTTATTTTTTTTTTTTTATAATGCGAACACACCGCAATCGCGTGAAAAAGATTCGCGAATTGTTTCGCGTCGAAACGAGAAAAGAAATGAGAAAACGTTGGAAGGAAGGAAGGATGGATGGAACGTTGCGGTAACGTTATTGCATTAGCTTGAAAATTTTGAGAAGGCGCGCGTGTTTTTCCATGTTTTAAAGAAGAAAAAAGAAAAGAAAAGAAAAAGAAAGAAAGAAAAAAAGAAGAAAATAATCGTCGCGCCTGAGAAACAGAGAAATATAATGACTGTTTGTTCGCGACATTAATGCTAACAGACAGACAAACACGCGAACGTACACGCTCATATATTCATAAACAGATTACGCAGTATATATATGTGTGCGTGCGTGTGTGTGTGCGTGTGTGTGCGCGTGTGTGTGTGGGTGTGTGTATGTGTGTATACTTATACTCTGATAAACGTACGTACACGTATACACGTAAAATCCCTCGCGCAATATCTTTTTTATTTTTAGCTATATTTGTTTGGATTAGTTATTTGCATAAACGCGCATGAGAGTGGATAACGCGCGCAGCGCCATGCGGAATAATCATGGAGCGCGGACGTAAGTGAGTAAGCGAATAAGTACGTAAAGTAAGCAAGCAAGCAAGTTACATATTCACAAGGAACGATTGAAAATTTTCTTCCTCATTGACAAGGGATCTTTCAAAATTATTCGCTTCTGACAAAAAATGTATCTCGATGAACAAAAGTATATCGATGAACGCTCGAATATACATTGTCTTATCTGCGACAATTTGTAAAATGTTGGTAAAAGAGAAAAGAATATTATTAATATCGTAGATAATCATATTAAATACGTAAGCAAACAAATAAATAAGGCAAAGAATGAAACAATAAACGAATCGTCATGAATATTTGTCGTGGTAAAAAAGAAAGTGTATATATACAATATGTATATATATATACATATATATACATACTATACATACACACGTAACACATAATATTCATATCGTACATACATATAAACACACACAGCACACACACAAACATATATATATATATATATATACGTATATGAAAATTAAAATAGAGAAAAGCAAAAGACAGCGTGCATACGGTTAACTATACATTTTATGGGTTTTTTTAAAGAGATATAATAATGACGGTTGCGAAAGGGGTGGGCGCGGGTGGCACCAGGAGCACCCGTAAACTTGGAACGGGTATCGCCAGCCCTGGGATGTTCCCTGGGACGAGCGGAACGCACGGAATACGGAACGCAAGCCGGAGTTGCAAGAGCGTGCCGGACGTGCGGTAGTGCCACCGACAAAGTGACAAATTGATTTTCGACGACGGCGATGAAGACGGCGAAGACGACGATGATGACGATGACGGTGACGATGATGATGACGAGGACGATGACGACGACGACGACGACGATAAGTACGAGGACGAGCATAACGAAGTTGCGACGACGACGACCTAGACGACCTAGACGATAACGACGATAACGACGACGACATAGAAGAGATTCGCGGACCGAAAATTGTCAGGAGGCGGCGGCGGCGGCGGCGGCGGTTGCGGTGGTGGCGGCGGCGGTAGCGGCGGCGGCAGCAGCAGTGGCGGCGGCTTTTCCCTTGTGAGTGGTTAGACCGAAATCGACCTACCTCGAGAAAATAATAAACGGTGAGTAAGAGTATGAAACAAAACTAAAAAACAAAAATGAACGAACGAACGAACGTACGTACGTACGAATAATGTAACAACAAGAACAATGGTAAAGAAGAACGACAGAACATAGGGAGGGGAAGAGAGGGAGGGAGAGAGAGAGAGAGAGAGAGAGAGAGAGAGAGAGAGAGAGAGAGAGAGAGAGAGAGAGAGAGAGAGCAACGATAACGATAACGATAACGAGTACGACTAGCAACGAGAACAATAACGATAAGAACAACATCAACAATGGCAAGAAAATGAGCGCGATGTAAAAAGGAGGAAAGGGATGGAAAAATGTTTTAACGCGGGGTAGTAGGTGGTGATATTAGGGTGAGAGGTAGAGTGGTAAGAGGAGGGAGGTAGAGATGGTTGGGAGACTAGGGTAAAGGGTGGAGAGGTAGATGGTTAGACGCGGGAATGGAGAGAGAGAGAGAGAGGGAGAGATACATACATACATACATACATACATACATACATACATACATCATACATACATACATACATACATACATACATACATACATACATACATACATACATACATACATACATCATACATACATATATACATACATATATCATACATACATACATACATACGTACGTACGTATATATGGTGTGTAAAGATGCATGTATGAATATCGTGTAATTATCATGTAAAAGACAATATCGCTTTCTTTGTTAGTTAAAACACAAGTGATAATTTAAGTTCGTGATGTTTTCCTTCTTTTTCTTTTCTTCTACTTCCTCTTCTTCTTCATCTTCTGGTAGCATCCGCGCGTTCGTATACATGTATCATCGTCGTCCAGAGTGGATCCCTTATTGATCTGCTCCGGCGATTTTCAAGCAGAATGGGCGTGCTGCCCTCGTCGTCATCGTCGTCGTCGTCATCGTCGTCGTCGTCATCGTCATCGTTGTAATCGTCGTAATCGACGTCAACGTCGTTTCTTTCGGTTTTCTTCTTTTCTATTCGTTTCGTTCTTACTTCCCTACTTGCTCTGTCATTTTGTTTCAAATCTTTTTTTTTAATATTTATATATATATGATCGCTCAGTATATTCAGAATTTCGGCCATATTTTTTTTTGTAACGTTTACCGGACTCGTGGTATCTTCTCTATCGCGGAAGTTTTCTCTCGTGAGTGTGTGTGTGTGAGAGAGAGAGAGAGAGAGAGAGAGCGTCCTTCGATCGGGGGTTTTCTCTCTCTCTCTCTCTTTGATTCTCTTTCTCTCTCTCTCTCTCTCTTTGATTCTCTTTCTCTCTCTCTCTCTTTCTCCCGGCGCTTTTCGAAAGCTTTCCGAGAGCTAACCTCAAAAGGTTAGCCCTGGTGTGTTTCATGTGCGTGAGAGAGTGAGATTAGTCAGAAAGAGAGAAAGAGAGAAAGAGAAAGAGAGAGAGAGAGAGAGAGAGAGATGTAGGAATGAATAGTAGGGATAACTGTAGCTCAAGAACGAGGTAGAGAGAGAGGTAGAGAGAGAGAGAGAGAGAGAGAGAGAGAGAGAGAGAGAAGATATATCATCGAACGGGTGTCTCCCGAAATAGACGTGATTCACATGCGGCGATAGAAGCGCGCCAATTGTGACAGCTCAAAAATCGAAGTAGTTTCTTCTCGACGATCGGTAGGTGAAGAACAAATAGGGGAAGAAGAAGAAGAAGAAGAAGAAGAAGAAAAAGAAGAGAGAAATAAAAAAAAAGGAAATGGAAGAAGGAAGAAAACATTTTTTTTTAAATTAATTATTTCTAATAATCATCATTTCGCCATGTAATGTTTCATTTCCAACGAAAAGATAGAGATAGATAGAGAGAAAAAAGGAGAGAGAGAGAGAGAGAGAGAGAGAGAAATCGTTCCCAGAGTCAATGCTTAGTAGCGAGCGACCGTGCCAAAAACAATAGGAGCTGGAAAAATCAATAGACGGTTCTCTCTTTCTCTCTCTCTCTCTCTCTCTCTATCTGTGAGAGGTTAAATAGAGTCAGAGAAGGAATGAGAGAGACGGAGATGGAAGAGAATATGAGGGTGAGAAAGAGAGAGAGAGAGAGAGAGAGAATGAGAGAGAAGAGAGAATGAGAGAGAAAGAGAGAAATGGAGAGAGAATGAAAGAGAGAGAGAGAGAGAGAGAGAGAGAGAAAGAGAGAGAGAGAGAGAGAGAGAGTGACGTAGAGCGCGCAACGTTTCGTTTACGAATTCTCATTTATGCATCGCGTATTATCATCTCTCTTCCTTTCGCTCGAGGACTTCGCGTTTCGATCGATTTTACTTAAAAGTGGATTTGTTCGTTCTCTCATGTATTTGTTAAAAAGATCTTTGTTTTACTCGTCGTTATTACATCGTCGACGGCATGTAACGTTAACGAGAGAATTTTTCTTTCTTTTTTTTTTGTCAAAATTCACGTATCGTCGTTTCTCTCGTCCTCCGATCGTTAACATTTCAATAGAATTTTTCTAACGCTATCCGCGAACGATCGAATTTTTTTCCTTATTTCTCTTTAATTTTTTTTTCGTTTTTCTTTTTATTTATTTGTTTACTTATTTAGTTATTTTTTTTTTTTTAATCATTCCACCAATTCGACTAATAGATTCGTTATAGAGCGTATATTGTCGGATGGATCGTTATCTTGGTTCATGGTAGAGGAGAAGAAGAGGAGGGGGGAGGCGTTAACGCGTATTGTCATAATCGGTTTTACCCTTTTTTCTTTATTCTTTTTCTTTTTTCTTTTTTTAATTTTCTTCTTCATTACTCTTTTCAATTCTCCCTCCTGTTGATTTCTTTTTGTTAGCGCATTACACGTCCGATTTTGCTTTATAAACGATGTGCGAGGTCTCGAACATGGGGTAGTTTAGAGATTTTTCTTTCTTCTTCTGCTTCTTTCTTTCTTTTTCTTTTTTTTTTTTTTTTTAGTGAATTTTTTGTATGAAAATTGTAATCTTAATCTATCGTTCGAGATATTAAAAGGAACGTACATCTATCGGTCGTTGATCTTTTTTCTTTTCTTTTTTCTTTAATCCTAATTTAAAGATTACATATACAAAAATTATTACTTTTTTTCGCGGATAAACGACATACGAGCTGACTTTCTTTCTTTTTCTTTCTTGTCACATTATAGAAAAAATGATTTTGTCGAATAATTCTAACGCTCATGATCGAAATACGTTATAATATCTCGAAAAGAGAAGTATATGACTTAGAACAGTGTTAAATAATAATAATAAATTGAGAAAATTGTCGAGAGTAAATAATGATTTTTAGGAGGATTATTTTTTTGTTCTTTTTAATAGCTTCAAGAGATGCTTATTGATAAAAGATTATCTTATCATCGATCATCGGTTGTGCAAAGAGCGAATGAGTTTCTTCAAATATTATTTTATTCTTTTTTTTTTCTTTTGCCGAAAATTATTATATATATATATTTATATATATGTATATATTAGGCTGATCAATAACTAACGTCGAAATGTTTAATACAATGTGGATCAAAAAAGTCTCCGTTTGATCATAAAAATCAATTATTATTCCTTCTCGACCAATCTTTTCTAGGCTAATTTTTTGTTTTGTTCGTTTGTTAAGATCGTTGGTTGGAAAAAAAAAACAAAAAAAGAAAAATTAGCGTAAAAAGTATCGAATAAGAGTAATTGAAAATTCATTAAAATCATCTGGGGATTTTAATTGACGCCTAGGAACTTTTGCATCCCCTTTTCTAATAATATTAATCATATATTTTGAGCAAGAGAAATTGTTTTCAACGTCGTTGAAAACACAAATGTTGAGCTTACGTTGCCTTACGTTATTTTTTTTTTTTATTTTTTCTAACGATTAGCAAAAAAGAAATCCATTGCACATAAAAAACGATATACATGCGCGCTCGCGTATGTAAATGTAAAATAATCAGTAAAAAAGAGTTAAACAAGCGACGTATCCTGAAATTTTGTCTATTTATGTATGTATGTATGCATATATGTATGTATCTCCCCATTAATATTTCTCTTCAGCCTTTCCTTTATTCGAGGATAATCAAAGCAATTTCGAATAATTATCCAATTCTCCGGCATCCAACAGAATCTCAGTGCTCGCGAAAGCGTTGCTTTACTATCTCTTGACGGGTTTCGACCCTCTTAAAGGAAACAAACGACCTCGTTATGCAATTGTTGTAAAATGTTTTTCATGGGACGTACGTTAAGAAAATTGGGTGACAATTATGGGGGGAAACGATATACGATACACGATATGTCGGCCATGTTTACCGTCATTAAGCTTCTTTTCTATGATTTTTTTTTCTTTTTCTAATTTCTTTTTTTATTATTATATGATGTTTTTTCTCTTTCTCTTGCTTGTATTCGCCAAAGATTTATATATATATATATATATGTATATATATGTGTGTGTATATATTTGCTAATAATGCAAACATCGTAATATATGTGTGCGTGTATACTTTTACAAGCATATAAACGTATATGTACGAGATGTATGTATGTACATATAATCATTATATACGTGCGTCGTCATCGTTATTTCGTTTCGTAATGAGAGAGGATTTAACTGAGTTAATCGTCTCGGTAATATTAGTGATGTAGTGCGCACGTGCATTCATCAAGAAAATCCGATGACATTCATCGGTTTCCCCCTTTCATCGGAAGGTTCGATCTTTAAAATAATAACAATGATGATAATGATGACGATAATGATGACGATGACGATGATTGTAATAATAATAATGATAATAATAATAATAAGAAGAAGTAGACGAACAACTGCCAAAACAACCCCAACAAACAATAATAATAATGAGAATATATAGATATTATATGCGGATTACAATCTTTTGATAAGTTAAGTTATACTCATAACTATATATATATATATATATATATATATGTATGTATGTATGTATAGTTATATATACGGTTTAAATATTAATACGTAAAATATTGGGTCGTCAAGGATGAAATTTGTAGAAAAAAAAGGCAAAGTTGCTTGATAACATACAAATTTCATCCTTGACGACCTAATTATATTGAAATAAATTATTTATTAAGTTGAACGAGCATCGAATTCGATCTCTGTAAATATTCGTACGATCTTCCTTCTTTCCTTTTTTTTTTTTTCCCCAAAGAAAATTCCGAGTACGCGAAGGAATGAAAAAGAGAT
>OU426862.1:3178295-3190795 GCA_911387685.1 Dolichovespula media
AGGTTATTTTATTACCTGATCATTATTTCTTTTTTTTTTTTTATATATACATTTCGTACATTAAGATTCAAAAGTTTCGTATTACGTCGGCGTTTTTTTTTGTTTTTTATGTTTCCTAAGACGAATAAAAAGAAGTTGCGTTAGAGATGATTGAAGAGAGAGTTGGAGAGAGACAGACAGAGAGAGAGAGAGAGAGAGAGAGAGAGAGAGAGAGAGAGAGAGATGTATAAATACATTTGTCGTTTTACGAGTCATTATATTTATTATCCCTCTCTCTCTCTCTCTCTCTCTCTATCCGAGAAAGAATTTTTCGTATTCGTATTAATTCTATAATTGAGTAGAGAGATGCTTGATCAGACTTCGTTAGGAGGGTACGTCTAAAAGGGAGTCTGGTTAGAGACGAGTTACTAAACAGGCTCACGAGTTTTAGCCTGGACAACTTCGAAAGAGAATACCATAAACGTCCGAATACTTCGTTTCCACTATCTGAATCATATCTAAGGCACTCTCTCTTTCTCTTTATATCCGATTTGAGTTACCCTCGTAAAACTGTAGAACCCATCGGTCGTTATCTATCCTCCTCTCCTTCTCTTTCTTTCATTCCGTATATTCCGTTTGCCGTGAGTCAGACGAATCGTCAAAGTGTCCACGCGCGTGCCACCCTAGCACGGTGGTCCCATAAACTCTGTTTCTATGGTTCTACATACAAGACTCCGTACCGTTACCCCTCTCGATTTATCTTTATTCCAGGAGAGAGAGTGAGAGAGTAAGAGAGAGTGTGAAAGAGAGAGAGAGAGAGAGAGAGAGAGAGAGAGAGAGGCGGGGGTCGAAGGTTAACAACGGAGGTTGAAATTTTCTCGACGTGCTCAATGCGAAATACCGTTCTATAAGACGTGGACTTTAAGATCGTAAGATTGAACTCTTAATCGTGGACCCCCTTTTAAGAGATTCTTAATAATATTATATATTACCGTAAGAGGAGACTCGTTAAATTTGAATATGACATTTTCCTTGGGAGCTTAGAGTTAGAACCGAGATCTACGTGTTTTTGATGAATATAACTTTTTTCGTAATGATGCCGGCGATGGAAAGTTTAGGGGCGAATTGAGAGGGATGGGGGAGGGAGGGGGTTGCAAGGGGAGAAAATGTAGGTACTTTTACGACGTACACAGGTAACATACCTATTTAATATCATAATACATTATCTTTTGTCCACGTCCAATACGATACAATTGTAGACTTCGATCAATTCGAAAGAAGATTAATTTTTATCTATGTCTCTCTAGATCGTCTCTCTCTCTCTCTCTCTCTATCTATCTATCTATCTATCTATCTACCTATCTATATCTTTCTTGATTCAACTTGATGAACGTTGGAGAAAGTATCGAATTATAATAATAAATCAAGGGTGTAGATTAAACGCTTGACCGACGATACATAAGAGAATCGTGAAATGCGTGTAATTTCTCTCTTCCCTCCCCCGTCACCACGACCACCACCATCCCCGCATCGAAACGAATTCCTTTATCTACCCCGAAATATCACGGACTTATAACGAAAGATCTCTATCTTATTTTCGTTCGGCGCATCTGTTGTCCCATTCGAGCGATCCATAGAAATCGCATCTATGGAACATCGTACGAGTATGTGATCTGGCGACGTTTACTTTTCGAAATTATTTTGGGATGTCGAACGATACGTTAACAATTTTATTTCTGGTTAAAAACCGAAGCGTTTAGTTTTTTTTTTTTTTTTATCGATAACGATAGTAAAGTTGCGTATTGATTACGTCGAAATCGTCGATGTAAATTAATTTTAAAACGATACAAATAAACCGACAATGTATTATTATATCCCTTGTAGAAATATACGTTTACTTAGGCAGATGAAAATAGGTTAATGTGGGTGGTTCTATATATATATATATATATATATATATATATATATTTTTTTTTTTTTTCTTTCCCAATATTTTTTTTTCTTTTATTTTTTTTCTCGAAAAAATGTAATCGATTCTCTTTTCAAAAATTCTGTCCTGTCTCTCTCTCTCTCTCTCTCTTTGTCTCTGTCTCTGTCTCTCTCTTTCCATTTCTTTTTCTTTTTCTTTCTCGCTCGTACGTTCGTTCGTACGTTCATTCGTTCATTCGTTCGGACGATCCTTCTCGGTGCCATCAACCCTTATCGTAGTAACGTCAATCATTCTCAAACCCGTGGTACGGTCGAACTTATCGCTCGATTAATCGCTCTGACAATGCTCCTGTCGATTCGAGTTACTCTCGGATTCGCGGCGCGCAGACAGCCTCGATTGCGGAGTTTTCATTTTGATTTCGAAAGCGAGCAGAAGCGAACGCGCGCGCGTTGCGCTGCAATGCGCGTTCAACAGCGCGGGTTTGACCACGCGAACGATTCCGACGCCATCGTTTAGTTGATTACATACTAATTGATTACATACAAATGTCACGAAGTATAATAAGTAAATAAGTCGTAGTAATTTTTATCTGTCGCCTAATTCAATGATCAAACAGTATATACATAAAGTAACATAACGAATATCGAATAACCATATATACACACACACACACACACACACACAAACACACACACACACACACACTCACATACATGTACACTGGAGTTAAAGTTATCCGAGTGGAATTCACTTTGGTATTTTAAAATCTAAAGTTTTTTTCTTCTTTTTCTTTTCCTTTTTTTCTTTTTTCTTTCGAGGTCCTTTCGACTTTAAAAATCTTGTCACGTACTTAAGTTCGAACGTATGTATACCGCATTATTCGACGACGTGGTTGGAGATATCTTACGGGATACGTTTATGGTGTTTCTATAAGTTACGTTCGGTTGATATTGTTTCTCTGTTTTCATTTATTAATTTTCCTTTTATTTCATTTTATTTTTATTATTTCTTTACTTTTATCTTTATTTTTTTGTTAATAAACAGGGGCTATGTCGCACTTCGAAGAGTAGGAGGGTAGGTCGAACGAATAAGAGATATCGAACAATTATCTTTTTATTATTTTTTTTATTAATAATAAAATTATAAAAATTTTATTATTATAAAAATTATACACAATATATATATATATATATATATATATATATATATGTGTTAGATATATTGGTTACGTATGTAAGCGTAATATAAGATATAATAGGTTTATTTTTTTCTCTTTTCTCTTTTTTTTTTTTTTAATAGACGATAATATGATAAAATGTATGTATTTATGGTATATACACATATATCGTTCATTGTATAATTATTTTACATAATAACATGATATTGGATTGGCCAATAAATTAAAATTATTAAATTTTAAGTGAAAAATACTATACGATATCTTTTGTACGGGGTCTCAGTGTGTTAAGATATAAATTGTAAGTATCTACTGATAAATTTTTGTCATTTCTTATCGTAACCCAGGGCAATATATCGTTACCATTTTTATCATTACTTCAATTTACTTCGTTTGAATATTATCATCGTTCAATTTAGATATAAAATAATGAAAGCCCCGACATTTCTTATCGGTCAGTTCTAATAGAATCACAGTTAGATCAGGGCAAACAAAACGAAATAACAATCCCCCATTGTGGTTGGAGGATGTAAAGAAACGACATAGAGCCGGATCAAACTAACTTCGTCGATAAATCTCATAATGCTTCTTTTTTTTTCCCTTTCTTTTTTCCTCTCTCCCTCTCTCTCTCCCTCTCTTCGAGGCCTTCTAATAGCTTCTATTTCTTTTAACCTTTTTTTCGGTCCTTCCTTTTTTTTATCCTTCGGTTTGTAAGGATCGTCGTATCGTAAGGGCGACGGTAGCGACCACCCCTGTGCGTTCGCGTCTTGCGAGCATTCATGGTCACCATAGAAAGTTCCGGCCGAAAGTGCCGCTGCATAAATTGCCTGTACATCTCAATTCACCCCCCGGGACGTTGACCATTCTCTTACACGTCGTGCTCCTGAGTGACATTTTCCTCTGCGTTCGTACGTCGCAGAAGACCTCCCTCCTGCGATCCTGCATTATCATCTCTCTCCTATCTCTCTCTCTCTCTCTCTCTTTGCGCTTTTCTACTCTCTCCCTTATACATACTCTACCTAGGGTGATTTTTCGTCTAACGCTCGATCGCATCACAACTGCGACGTCTTCTCTCGAATGTTTCGTTAAACATTGTCGAAGTTAATTCGACGAGAGATTGGTTATCGCTTTTTTCTTCTTTTTTCTTCTCTCTCTCTCTCTCTCTCTATCCATCTATCTATCTATCTCGTAATTAAACTGATTCAAATACGACAAATATTCGTTTAATCATATCGCCACGTTCTTTTTTCAACTTGAATACTTTTATGTCAATAGGTAAGATACGTGTGTGCCTTGGAAAAATACAATAACGGATCAGCTTCAAAACGATACGATTAAAAGAAACAAAACAAAAAAAAAAAAGAAAGAAAGGGTAAGGAAAGAACCCTGCTTATATCTTTTCTTTTGATTTCTATGTAGTTATTCTCAATAAATTTTGAGAAAGGAAGGAAAAGAAAAAGGAAAGCAAAGAAAAAAAGAGTCGACCGTACGCGGTACGCGAATACTCGTGTAATTAAAACTTCTGTATGATTACTTGTTATATTATTACTAGAACAAACAAACAAACAAACAAACAAATTAAACATTAAACACTCAACTCGTTAAAACTCTTCTCCGTTAAACGAACGAATTGAATTTTCCTGACGAGGTTCAAGGTGAAACATTAAAAAAGAGAAAAGAGAAAGAAAGAGAAAGACGATGAACCGATAGAAAGAAAGTTAGAGAGAGAAATGGAAAAGAAGGAAAAAAATAGAAAATAGAGTAAAGTCGTAGAGATAGAGAGAGAGAGAGAGAGAGAGAGAGAGAGAGAGAGAGAGAGAGAGAGAGAGAGAGAGAGAGAGAGAGAGATCAAAATAACTAACCTTTTGTAGAATTAAACGCAAGCCGTGAGATTGTGAGAGTACTTGAGGATGATAACGGATGGTGGGCGGTGGGAGTGGGCGTGGAGAAGCGGGGGTGGAGGTGGCTAGGGGTCAGTAGGAGGATAGGAGGGGGTGGGAGAGATCGTTAATACATAAGTAGTCCGAAGGTTTGTAACGTAACCGTGGCCTTAAAAGGGAGTAAGATGAATGTATTAAGTAGGAGAGTATGTATAAGGAGCACGTATGTATGCACGCATGTATGACGTATGCATGTATTAACAACAAATACGATGAAAAACGAGAAGAAAGAGAAACGTGTGGGAGAGAGAGAGAGAGAGAGAGAGAGAGAGAGAGAGAGAGAGAACAAAGAGATGAAAATAAGAGAGAACGTTTTCTGAAACATGGATCGGGTGTAGGGTTTAAGGTGGGAGAGGGTGTAGGGTGAGAGGTGATGAGGGTGGGAGCGGACGGATGGATGGACAGAAGGGGGAGAGGTTGTAGAGGTGGGAGAGGTGTAGGGGAAAGAAGAGTGCAGGAGGGCAACCGAGAAAGGACGAGGATTGGCGAGAGACGAGGGTTGCCTCGGTTATCATAGCCTGGACCAATACGCTACGTGTATCATAGCAACGCAAGCGCGATCTAAAGCGCGAACGTCGCGACCCCTTTGCGTAGCGGCGGATTTCACCGTCGTTTTGGATGGTTTGGGTGGCACGCACGAGGCCGCAGACCTATCACTTCTTTGGCGACAGCGGTCGGGGTAACATCCCTCGTCCTTTCTCTCCTATATCCTCGTACGCCGTCGAGAACGGTAAACCATCTCCGAATATCATACCCGCTTATAAAGTATATATATCCCTTGTACCTTATCATTCCTAACCGAACTTCTTTCTCTAATCCTTATCCTTTGTCCACTTCCCTTTTTACCCGTGTTTATTACTTATCAAATATTTTCTCTTTTCTCTCTCTCTCTCTCTCTTTTATTCTCTCTTTTTTTTTTAGTCCTTTTTTTCTCTCTCTCTCCATATCCTTCTCGGTATTCTTCGATACTCATCTTTCGTCCTTATCGTCGTTCGTCGCTTTGGTCCTCTCTTTCCCACCTTTTCTTATGTCTCCTTCGCGCTTACGTGTCAACTTCTCTCTCTCTCTCTCTCTCTCTCTCTCTCTTTCTTTCTCTGATCATAATCTTTCGTCCTCTTCTAAGTCTTTTTTTTTCTTCTTCTTTTCGTTCCACGTCCTCTTAAGCCCCGTGTCATCTCTGATACCTCACCATTCATCATATCTCTATTTTCCCCCGTGGTTTTAATCCTTCGTTCGGTAATTGTTCATCTTTGTTTTCCCCTCTACCCTTCCCACCCGTTGAACCTAATCTTTCCCACAACTTCGTCCTCCTATCGTTTTGCTTGCTCTCTTTTCGTTTTTCTTTCCGTTCGGAAAATAAAGAAATAAGTTTCCTCGAAATCGTCAACCCTTACGTTCGTCCCTCGTCGCTCCCGTCACCCCGCCTTCTTTTTTTTTTCTCTCCTTCCCTCCTGTTCCACGTTAGTTCGTTCGGAAAATATGGATCCGTCGTGGCTCCTCGTATCGTTCGTAACGACGCGAAACGATTCGTATAGACTTGCCGATCGTTTTATCATCGCGAGACCGTTTAGTTCGCGCTCGTTCTTCCATTCTTTATTCTTATTATTATTCATCCTTTAATTCTTCTTTATCTTCTTCGTTTTCCATGTTTTCCAACGTTTCATTCGTCCTCTTCGCCGATCGGACAGTCCGAAGATACACGATGAGAGCTCCATTCGTAATATCGCCGAGCAAATCAGGTTTAACACCAATTTTTCTATAATTATACATTCTCCGTTTCATTTGTCATTAATTTTAACGAGCTCCTTCGATCATACATCCGATCGTTATCGATCGAATTGACTTTTCCTTTTCTTATATTTTCCTCCGTCGCTTGCCGTTTCATTCTATTTCTCTTTTTTTTCGTAATCTTTGATACCGAAGCGAGTAAAATTTTGCGTTCCGACATTATCGCCATCCTTTTCCGTTTAATTTCTTTTCTTTTTTTTTGATAATTTAGGAAGAAAATTATACGCTCGTGTCGCGTATCGTTAGGAAATAATCGACGAAATGTTTTTTCGTAATTCTTCTTTTTTTTTGTTTCTTCTTTTTTTTATTTTTCTTTTTGATTTGTGTGCTTTTCTCTTCTTTTCTTTTCTTCCCCCGTTGATTTTTGAGATAAAGAGGTGTTGCGGTTTTGATTAAGCCCCGATAGTACGAACGCGTACCGGCGTTCGGTTTCTTGTTTAGTCGTCGTTGTCGTCCCAAAACATTTCTCTCGTGCCTTAAATAACCGTCCAATATTCGAATACCTTGACAATAAGCCACGCTTTCTCGCCGCATTTACTGTGATTTCTTCCCCTCCCTCTCTCTCTCTCTCTCTCTCTCTCCTCTCTTTTAGACGTTCTTAAGAGTAAAGATTCGCCGATATATAAAATCTCTCGCGTTTTCGCAAACAGAGATTTTTCCCGACCCTCGTTTCTCCCATATTTTCTTTTTTTTATCTCTTTCTCTCTCTCAATTTATCTCAATTTATTTATTTATCTCTCTCTCTCTCTCTCTCTCTCTCTCTCTCTCTCTCTCTCTCTCTCTCTCTCTCTCTCGCTTTTCCGTCTATCTCACACTTCGATTCTTCTCACTTCTTTTTTCTATAGGATTCATTCCTTCCCTGATTCCTCGAGCATTTATCCTCGATTCTTGTGATCTGCTCGATTTCGTTTCTCTTCTTCTTTCTGTAGTATTTAAACAAAAAAAAGAAAAAAGAAAAAAAAAACGAACAAAGACTTCGTCCGTCCTATTTCAACCCCCGGTGTGCCTTTTCCACTTTAACCTTCTACTTTTTTCTCGTGCCTGATAGAGAAAGTACCACTTCCTGCGCCCACTTTATACCACGTGGTATTTCTCAATTTTCTGAAATTCTTGAAATCCTTCTTCCTTCGCAAGAGAAAGAAAGCGAAAAAAGAAAAAGTTTTACGAAAAGAGAAAAACAAAAAGAAAAAAGAGGAAAAACCGAAACGTAATAAAAAAGAATATACATATACATACATATATATATATATATATATATATATATATGTATATATATACGTTTATATATATCTTAAAAAAGCTCTGTACAAAAACAAAAAAAAAAGAAAAGAAATAACAAGCAGTAGAGAAAAAAGTCTCTCTAACGATAATTACAAAAGAAGAAGTTAACCCCCCCGAAACGCGATTACGATTTCTTTGAAATTTCGACGAAAGAGAAAAGATGAAAAGAAGTAAGAAAGGAGAAAAAAAAAATTGAGATAGTACAATCGAATCGCGTTGCTTTTCTCCCCCCTTATCCCGGGGCCCTCCCCATACCCACTCCCACCCTCTTGCATCGATTGAAACCAAGTTCTTTTAACGATGTTATCATTCGGCGAGCCGAAGGAAGAGGATCGAAGAAAAGTGAGTTCTGTGTGCTCGAAACTAATTTTCCTGGGTGAGTAATAAACATCTTTTGTCATTATCTTCTTGCTTTATTTTCTATTCGTTATTTCGCTTGTTTTCCTTTTTTGTTCAAAAATGTTTTACTTTGCATCAAATCGTTGTCTTGTATAGAAATATGTGTGTTTATATATATATATATATATATATATATATATATATATATATATATATCTTTTAATTTCGATATCTAAGTACGATATAATTCACGTGCGTCAACGTCGATACGTGATTGGCCCGATATCTTATTGGGCTATTATTGTCCTTGAAAATGTAATCATGATATTGTGTTACAAGAGCGATCGAGGAATAGTGGGTTGGGGAGGGACGGGGAACGCGGTGTCGAAAGCTCGAGGGAGGTGGGGGTTGGGATTGGACGGTTAGGACGAAAGGCTGAGAGGGAAGGAGGGCCAAGGGTTTCAGGAATCCAATGAAAAGCCATTTTATACGAATCGTTTCTTAATTCCCCGTAACTCTTTCGTTATCACCTGTTGCTGCCCGACTAAAACATTGTTTTCGATACGCACGCTTTACCATCGATTTCGTTTCTTTCCTGTATTTCTCTCTCTCTCTCTCTCTCTCTCTCCCTCCGATTTCTCCCAGCTTAATGAATTTTGTCTCCAATAAAAAGATTCCGATAGCAGTATTATATGGGATATTAATTACGTACCGATATTTTCTTTCGATATCTGATCGATATGATCGAATTATATCTCGAATTATTTGGAGAGTTATTTCTTACCGAATGAAAAACAAACACAAAAACAAAAACAAAAAGAAGAGAAAAGAAATGAGTTGATTCTCCCCTTTTTCGTTACGTCTTCTTTGTCGCTACGGTGAAATGCGAGGTTTAAAAGTGGACGAACGCGAGGAACTGGGGGTGGTTGGGGAGGGGGAGGTTTCGAGATTTCCGCGCGATAAAAGAAAGAAAAAGAAGGGGAGGAAGAGGAGAAAGAGAAAAGTTGAGATTGCCTAGCGATATGGATTGTGACGATGGAATTTAATTGTCACGGTTGAAATCGCGTTGGTGCCGAGAGTCGTCTTATTGAAGACGGATTGAAAAATCGGATAGTATAATGCAAGAGTCAACTTCGCGGTATATTCGAAACGCGCGCGCGAGAGAGAGAGAGAGAGAGAGAGAGAGAGAGAGAGAGAGAGAGAGAGAGAAGGAAAAAGGTGGGAAAATAGGGGTAATAGGAATAGGATGGAAAAAAAAGGATAGATAAAATAAGAACGAAAAGGAGCGTGGGTTACGAATACTCCTCTAACATCCTTCCTAAAGGCAAAATTCGATCGTTCCGTCCCAACCCACCCCAAACCATCCCCATTCCATTCTACTTCACCTCCGCCCCATCCTATCGTCATTCTAACTCCCTCCTCCTCACTCTCCCTGCCCTCCCTTATCCTACCGCATCACCACCGCACGAACAACGACGCGTTTTAAATCGGTTAATCTCGTGGTCTCTAAACGAAACCAACAATTTTCGTGACAATTACGGAATTGACGGATTAAGAGGACCCCCGTCGGGGTATCATATTTTCTTTCTTTTCTCGTTTCCCTTTTTTTTTTTTTTCATTTTATCTTCATGTCCCGGAACTTAATATACACCGTCGAAAATGAATATACCGGTAATTTGCGTCGGTGTAAATTAATAGGGCTGATAACGACGTAGGGGGAAAGAGAATTGGAACAAATTTCGGCTGAGTAACATCGAGGGGGGTGAAAGAGGGTGAAAGAGGAGGAGGAGGAGGAGGAGGAGGAGAAGGAGAAGCGCAGTTGGTAGCTTCCCCCGAAAATTATATGTATATATATATATATATATATATATATATAGAGAGAGAGAGAGAGAGATTTATATATGAAGAGTAGAATAGTAGGATTGATTGAATTACGAGAAGATAGGTGGGTGAAGGGGGATGAAATTTGAGGCTATGCGTCGTCCTCAAATCGCGTTCGTGTCTGTCTTTTGTAATAAAAAAAGAAGAAAGAGAGAGAGAGAGAGAGAGAGAGAGAGAGAGAGAGAGAAAGAAGAAAAATCTCTCACCAAAAAAAGAGGAAGGAGCGTAAAGGAGAGGAAAAAAAATTGTTGGGGAAAAAGAGAGAGAGAGAGAGAGAGAGAGAGAAATTACGAGAGAAAGTAAATACGCAAGTACGTACGTACATATATATATTTATATATATATTTATATATATATATATATATATATATATATATATATATATATATATATGATATGTATATGTATATATATGTACGTATGTGTTTTCCCCTCCCGTTTGTGCAGACTCTCGTAGCCATCGCTGATTAGTTCGGACTCGAACGGCGCACAAACCCCTTGGTAACGTCGCACGGGGGTGTGTTACTGGGGCACTAGTGCGCAGAAGCCCCGAATATACCCGACTAGTACTCGTACCGCTCCCCTCCAGCCGGTTTCAACCCCTAGTCTCTGAAATAAGGGGTGGTTCCCTAAGAATCCTCTCGATTACATTTCGAGTCGAGGCTCGGATCACGAGCTATTCAGTTCCAGTTCGTCCTCCGAACCGACAAGTCGTCTCTCTCTGCTCTCGTCCTCGCGGTCGTGCCCATTCGTCTTTGCTTCTCTCTCTCTCTCTCTCTCCCTCTCTCTCTATCTCTCTTTCTCTCTCTCTCTCTCTGCCTTTCCCTCTCTCTCTCTCTCTCTCTCTCTCTCTCTCTCTCTCTTTCCCTCTCTCTATATATCTATTATTCTTTTCGCATCGCGTCGTTTTCCACGTTCGCGTTTTCGTCGTCACGTACATTCGCGACAAATCCTTGGAATTAATCGGACATTCGAATACTACTCGATGACGCCGCCTCGTTTCGTGTTCCGAGCCATCGGTGATACCATAATTTAAATTTGATTCTCTATACTCATAGCGAGGAATTTTACTTTTATTCCTCTTTCATCCTTTTCTTTCTTTCTTTTTCTTTTTTTTCATTTCTTCATTTTTTCTTTTTATTTTACTTTCATCTCTCTTCCTCTCTCTCTCTCTCTCTCTCTCTCTCTCTCTCTCTCTCTCTCTCTCACCATCGTAATCCATCTCGGGAATCATTGATTACTCGAAATCTGAATTCAATATATGATTAATACTCGGTAGTATCATCTTCGTGTGGTGTTCCGAATGGTATTCGTCGTCGTTTCATATACTGTAAGACTTTCAATTAATTATAATCTTCTTTACGGCACGGGACGTTGAAAACGGGGACTTCAGGGTGGTCTAAATTCGAACGAAGAGAAGAATTGCTTAAATAAAGTGCATCCATTCTCTGTGATGTCCTTTATGAACATCGAAATAATCTCCATTTCTCTCTAACTCTCTCTCCCTCTCTCTCTCTCTCTCTCTCTCTATCTCTATCTCTATCTCTCTCTCTCTTTCTTTTTCTGTTCGAAGACCTGTTTTTGAGAAATAAGGATCGTCATTGTCTGCTGTTACATCGTCCCGATAAGTTCTTCTGTTACGACAACCGAAAGTTTCATTGTAATTTCTGTAAGTACAATCGTTATTTTATATATTTATATATTTATCTAAATCTTACATATGCATGTAATATACCTAAGAAGAACAAAATATCTAGAATATAATGATATCGTTCAACTCGAAAAATGAATTTAAAATTTCCTTTTTTTTTTCTTTTTTTTTGTAAAAAGAAATCATTCGTAGGAAACCCGACTTACTATTATTATTGTCCTTATTATTATTATTATTATTATTATTATTATTATTATTATTATTATTATTATTATTATGGGTTGTCTACTGTTACCGTACATGTGACGCCATTACGGTAACATCCATGCAATTTAAATTTATATTTTGAAATACTCTCTAAGTAGAAAGTACAGCCCTTGGAAAAACTTCTTTTTTCTCTCTCTTTGCACACTAACTCCCATCCTCATCCCCACCTCACCACCAACCCTCCCGGGCATCCCCCGTTCCTCCCAAATCCCCGCCAACCTCTCTTACTATTTCATCGCCATCGAGGAAAGTTGTGCAAAGTGAATC
>OU426862.1:3193295-3223295 GCA_911387685.1 Dolichovespula media
TCGAATGATTCTATTTATTCGAAATCTTACGAATACCGATTAAAATCGGATTGGTTTGTATCGATTAGAAACGAGGATCGTCGGATGGAAATTAATTGAAAAGGAAAATATACAGAGAGAGAGAGAGAGAGAGAGAGAGAATCTCGTGATTACATATCGTATCTAAGTTAATAACTTACATTTGGAAAAGATAAATCGAATTATCGAAGTAGGTCAAAAGATATGCATACAGGTACACGCAGAGATATATACGCGGAGGTAAACAGAATAATAACAGTTCGATAATTTTAATAGGTTCATGACTTAACATTTCTTTCCTTTTTCTTCTTCTTGTTACGTTCTTTCTGTATTTTTTTTTTCTTCTTCCTCTTCATCCTCGCTTTTAACGTTGTATAATCTTCCTATCATTTTACGTCCATAATCATCGTACGACTTAACTTCTTTTCTTTTTTTTTTCTTCTCAGTGTCGGTCGGGTATGGGCGAAAATTTATTTTTTTTTTTTTTTTTGGGGGGGGGGGCTAGGGGAGAGGGAGGAGGGATTTTTCAAGTGAAGAACCAAAAAGGAGAAACAAAAAAATTTCGAGCTCTTCGAAAGTAGGAATGGAGAAGGAATAAAATAGAGAGGAAAGTTAAGAAAAATCAATCGTCAAAATTCGATCATACGCGTAAGAACTTTCTTGTTATCATGTTCAATCGATCGGACAGAGAGGCGCGAATGTCGTCGTCGGTAGGAAGCTAATCGATCGTTCGCACAGATATGTCTGCAATTCGATGAGAACGAGAGAGAGAGAGAGAGAGAGAAAGAGAGAGATGGATAGATAGATAGATGGATAGATAGATAGATAGAGAAAGAGTGAGAGAGACAAACGTCGAAGCATTATCCGGATCATTGCAGTTGCAATCGAGCGAATCCTCCTCGTTCTCATTATCGGTTGACATTTCTCTGTACTGTCGACTTGATCCGAGTTAAGTGTGACGGTTAATTAATGGATGATGATCATCGTTGACGATCTTGGCATTTGATTTAAATGAGACACGTGGAAACCTGTTACCATACATATGTGTATCTTATACATACATATATATATATATATATATATTTGTGTGTGCGTGTGTCACGTATATATTATAAATTGTTATGTTACAAATACGATTTATCGATCGGAACGAATCTAGACGTTCTTTTCTTTTTCTTCTTTCTTATTTTTTCTTTTTTCTTCTTCTTCTTTTTATTTTTCCAAAGATTCCTTGACAAAATTCGAGACGTTCTCGTTGGAAAAATTTTACGCGTAGGAAAGATAAATGAGAAAAAGAGAATATAAATCCAAATATCGATATTCCTCGTGTATAGGCAAATGTCGATCTATCGATGGTAAGACTCCCTCGCGAAAACTTTCGTTGAATTTATTATCGCATGGGAAAACTTCGGAAGGGATAAAAGTGAAATCTCTTGGGCACATGAACTCACCCCCCCCCCACCCTATTCCCCCATCTTTTTCCCAGCCGCCGTATAAATAGGACGGGTTAAGACTCTCTCTCTCTTTCTCTCTCTCTCTCTCTCTATCTATCTATCTATCTATCTATCTATCTATTTATCTATCTATCTATCTATCTATCTCTCTCTCTCTCTCTCTCTCTCTCTCTCTCTCTATCTCAGCCCTTTTACGAAGCCACCGGTGAGATTTATTATCGACCATCGGTGGTGTGTTTTGATACTTCTCACGTAATTCGTTACTTCATCAACTTTTTCGTGTTTTAATGAATTACACGATGAAGGATGGTTTTTGTAAGTTTCGGCAACCAGTTAGATATACCTGGAGTACATAGAGCATATATATATATATATATATATATATATATATATATATATATATATATGTATATAATCGTCGATCAGAAAGTTATATCTTTTTTTATTTATTTTATTTTTTTTTTACATAAAAATTCCTGATATAATATTGAGAATTTAGGAATTTTATAAGGCAAAGGAACTTTTGGCATTTACTTCTTCTTCCTCTATTTCTATTTTTCTCGCGTATGTGTGTGTGTGTGTGAGAGAGAGAATGTGAGAGAGAATGAGAGAGATAGAGAGAGAGAGAGAGAGTGTTTTTTTTAATCTTTTTTTTTCGTTGATATTTTCTGGGTATCGAATAAGATACGCAACATACTCCGATCTCATGCACGGTAATCGAAATATTGCATTATTGCGATTGCCTGAGAATAAGTTGCGCATATGGTCTCAACTCTGTGTGTGAGTGTGTGTGTGCGAGTGAGAGAGAGAGAGAGAGAGAGAGAGAGAGAGAGAGAGAGTGAGAGAGAGAGAGAGAGAGAGGATTTTGTGAGAAGGGATGGTTTCGTGGTAGGGGTTGCTTGTGCTCGAGTTTGACACAGTCAGGGATCGCCGTTGCCTGGCAACGTTTAAGGGTAGAAGTGCACATAGGCGTAGGACGTATTTGTTCCGATTTATATTTTTCCTAGCCATCATTTCTATCCGGCATATATGCATACGTGTATATATATATATATATATTTATTATACATGTATATACGTATATATATAAATATATATTCTACGTATATGCATATAAGTACATAAATATATACAATATGTTTGTATATAAAAAATTAATCAAATTTAAACTCTATATCAAGGTGTGTTTAAGTGTGTGTATGTGCATACGTATACGTGTAAGAGACAGGAAAAGGACGTGAACGATTGAAAGAAAGAAAAAAGAAAAACGTTTCCCGTAATTGAATGACCCCTTAGGGATGGTGGTGATGGTGGGGAGAGGGGATGGGAGTCCAATGGCATTTGGATTATCCTTATTGGTCTTTGTAAAACGGGTCACGTTTCCATAAATGGAAAATACGTGAAATAATCGTGAAATTCTGATTTCTATCAGATACATACATACATACACACATATGGACATACATATATACATGATAGAAACGGTTGTATTATCTATATTGATTATTTGTTATATTAAATCGTATGTATTTTTCTCGACATTATCAAATATATACGCGGATGTGAAGTAGAAAGATATTGAATATTCATTCGTGAAGTAATTCCGTATGATAAATAATATCGTTCGTTTTACTCGAATACATTTGAATATCGAAAGTAACGTTATATTCCTCGTTTTTCCTTCTTCTTTTTGTCTTTTTTTTTTTCTTTTCTTTATTCTCTCTTTTTATTCGTCTCTTTTCTATTATTCTTTTATATCTTCTTTCACGTTCTCCCGTTTTCTTGAGTATATTAAAATTTGAATTCCGTTTGTGTTCCCTTGGTTGAAGTTAAATGCCGAGTGGTTATTTTCCAACGACAGCACGAAGAAGCCTTTTGTAGTCGGCTAAGATGTTATCGATGCTTTTCTCTCTCTCTTTCTCTTTCTCTCTCTCTCTCTCTCTCTCTCTCTTTCTTTCTAGGCGTCCAATAAAAAAGTAGTCGTTGTCGACACTGTTCGATCGATTTTCCAATCTTCGTTAAAGGCACGTGTCATCGTCATCGGAACTTTTCTAGGATCGATGATCCATCTCGTTTAAGAAAAATTAATGTTCCATTTGCACATTGTGCCGAGAAAGATAGATAGATAGATAGATAGAGAGAGAGAGAGAGAGAGAGAGAGAGAGAGAGAGAGAGAAAAAGAATAAGAGAGAAGTATCGATAAGAAAGTTTAACAGACTACGCGAATATAATCGATTTTACTTTTCATAAAATAAACGAAGGAGAGGAAGATGAAAAGAAAAAACATTAATCAAATTTAATCCCTTTATCTTTTAGTTTTTCGTTCTATCTCTCCGTTTCTTCCTTCCGCGTTTTATTTTTTATTTAATTTGAAAAAAGTTTCTTTTATGTCCTGTGATATAATAATAATAATAATAATAATAATAATAATAATAATAATTATTATTATTATTATTATACTCGAATGCAACGCATGTCCGGTTGCAAAAATTCTTTGTTGGAAATATAGTGATATACCACAGAGAGCAGTGTATTTGACAGAGAGAGATAGAGAAAGAGAAAGAGAAAGAGAAAGAGAAAGAGAAAGAGAAAGAGAAAGAGAGAGAGAGAGAGAGAGAGATTATAAGAAAGAGATAATATATCTATATATAGATATAATATATATATATATATATATATATATATATATATGTGTGTGTGTGTGTGTGTGTGTGTGTGTGTGTGTGTGTGTGTGTAAATAGATAGTCGGTATATAAATAATCCCACATTGGTGGTTTTCTCTCTTTAAAAGCTCGAGCCCGTTATTAATCCATTTGTTTCTATTCTTCCTTCCCCCTCCCCCTCTACAAATTTGATATCGACTATTCACTCTCTCTCTCTCTCTCTCTCTCTCTCTCTCTCTCTCTTTCTTTTTCCTTTTCTATTTCTTCTTCTTTCGGTACCTTTTTTTACAGCGTACAATCCCCATTCTCTATCGATTTTTCGAATTTAGATTGACGAAAAAGCGAAAAAAAGAGGCGAGGAGAAAAAATAAAATTTTACTATTTTCAAACGTATACCACTTTGATCGAAGCCTTTGATACTCGCGTTCGGTGGTATTGAACAAAATTCCGGCCAATCGTTAAAGGGTTTCGTGTATCAACTTTCAAACGTTTGATCCTATACGAAAATTAAAACGATGCCGAGTGTTTTTTTCTCTCCCTCCATTTCTCTATCTATCTATCTATCTATACGTCTGTCTGTCTGTATGTCCGTTTCTCTGTCTGTCTGTCTGTCTATTTATTTCTATTTCATTCGCATGCCTCTTCATATCAGGTGAATCGGGCAAAAAAAAAAAAAGAGAAAAAATAGAAGGAAAAAAATAATATTTATATTCGACTTTACACCGGCGAGATATCAGATTTAGTTTCGATGGCAACGATATCTCGATGGTATAATGGCAAAGCTAAATTTTATGTCTAGCTCTAAACGAATTACATGTATATAAACCATGAATAATATGTATATATATATATATATTAGTTGAAATGTAGTACTTTTATCAACTCTTTAGTTCGCGACTTTGTTAAAACGTTAAAAGAATATCGAGTTAACGTAAAATAAGTAGGTGTATATCAGTGACGGAGATTTCCTATCTACAATAATTTTCCTTTCGTTTTTCTTTTTCTTTTCCTTTCCTTTCTTTCCGAGTATTTTAACGGGGAAATTAAAATCACGAACTTAAAAATATATAATCTATGTGTTCTCTCTCTTTCTCTCTTTTTCTATCTATCTATCCTTCTATCTATCTTTCTCACTCGTTCACGTATCTAATATCTTTTATGCTTTTTTATTTCATTATTTATTTTTCCAAATCATCGTGCGGTATATATAATTAATTATCAAATTGAATTTATATTTATATATATATATATATATATATATATATATATATATATAAATGATTGTGAAATTTTAATAACGTCGATCGGAAATATTGAAAAAGAAAAAAATGTATATATATATATATATATATATATATATATATATATATGTATATATCGTTATAAAAATTTTCCAATTAACGAAATGAAAATATTACATTAAAATGAAGGGAAATTGTACGAACTATTCGTAACGTCTGTATAATTATAATTACTAATTAATACGTCTGGGAAGAAATATTTAAAAGAAAAAAGAAGAAAAAAAATAATCTCGAATGAAGTCTATTGAATGTAAAGGAGACAGAGTGTGTGTGCTGTATGCGCGCGCGCGTATGTGAATGCGATATCATTGTGGCTTCACGATAGAAGATTCACGCGACGTGACATCGAACGAAAATTTGTCGATATTATTAACATTATTATTATTATTTTTATTATTATTATTATTATTATTATTATTATTATTATTATTATTATTATTTCTTTTTTCATTTCTTTTAATTTTTTTTTTGTTTTACTCTTTCGTTTTGTTTCACTTCTTCTTATTTTTATCCATTCGTTTTCTACATACGTTAAAGCGAGCAATTTGTTTGACGGCTAAATAAATATACACGTGTGTACATAGATACATACATCATATCAATGTACATATATGTGTGTGTATGTGTGCCTAAACGTGTGTATATATATATATATATATATGTTTTTGTGTGGGTGTAAGATTAACGTACTTATATTTATTTTATTTTGGTTTATAGAACGAACAAACACGAAGATTTGTATGACGTGTATAAAACCCATCGGACCGACCTCGATAATTGCGATGACTACCATTCTGTCCTGGGTATACATATGTCGTCGAGTACTATGGTCGTCGTGCCGAAAGAAAACTCGCGTATACAAGATGAGCACGACATATCAACGTGAGTAATTACGCTGCTGCTGCCGCCGCCACCGCCGCCTCCGCGTTCTATTTGAGTAATTAGAAATAATTAGATATGCGACGAGGCGACTGCGAAAACAAAACAAAAAAAGAAATAAAACAGAACGAGCCCTGTCGTTTCTCAAGAACTTTCTAATCTCTCTCTCTCTCTCTCTCTCTCTCTCTCTCTCTCTCTCTCTCTATTTTCATTTTTTTATTTTATTTTTTTTATTTTTCAGAGTATTTTTATTTCTAATATTTCTTCTTTGTTTTTTGTTATATTGCCATGCAGAAGTTAGATATCTGAATACATATATCTATATATATATATATATATATATATGTATTTTTTGTCTCTCTCCTTTAAAAAAAAACCTCTTGTTAATGGGAAAAGAGAGAGAGAGAGAGAGAGAGAGAGAGAGAGAAAGAGAAGAAGGAAAAAAACCCTTAGAATTCAACTCGCCCGTTATTCTCTTTCGCATATCCCTTCTCTTTTTTTTTCGCATGATCGTGATAAAGATAGTAACGTATATCGTTGATTATTCATTCGTATGCATTGCTTAATGTTCCGTTTGAAATTTGTTTTACAGATTACGTAAAGCAGATAAACGAGGAGACATACGGCGATGGTGATGTACCAAACGCTATTATTCCTTCGAGCTTTCCAGGAGGAAAAAAACTGAACATTGAAACGCCAGGATGAGGATCGATCGATCGAACGAACGAACGAATAAATGAATGAACGAACGATCGATCGATCGATCGAGAAATACGCAGTCAACGATCTTCGATCATCAAAGGTGTGTTTTTATATATATATATATATATTTTTTTTTCTTTTATTACTATTATCTTCGTTACAAATTTTTTTTTTTTACTTAGCAAAACAATAGGAAAAATATTGTAATAATCTTAATAATTTAAAGTTTTAGTCGCATCAAACACAAAAGTGAGATCCGTCCTGTCTGAACCGCAACGTGCCTTATTTACGACCAACACCAACCGGTCACGAGACAATACACTTTGCGGAGACGAAGCACGCAGCCTGTTTGATTATTATTTTATATATATATATATTTTTTTCTTTATATATATATATATATATATATATATATATATATACATATATATAAAACATCTTTATCAACGCACCGAGATCATAAATCATCGTAATATCGAAGAACGTGAAAGAAAAGTTGGAGAGAAGGAAAGAGTTTAAATGGTGGCCGAAGAAAGAAGAAAGAAATGTTATTACCGGAACGTTGCATCGTTTCTTGCGTTCGAGTGAGTATACGATATAATCGATAATCGATTAGTGTACGTATAAGATTATGACAGAAATTTAATAGGATTAATATGGTTGGTCATCGAAGTTATGGAGTGAAGATTCATGCCAATTTTCGTTAGATATGTTTGATATTCTTGGTTGTTTTATGAATGATCGACCAGGAATCAAACATATTATTACGACGATTGGTAACTACAACGAAGTGTATCGCATTTATAAATGCATTATATCATATTTTATATTATCTCTCTTAGCGCATGTGTAAGATATGTATATATAAATATACATATATATATATATATATATATATATATATATATATATATCATATATTATATTTACATATGTAGTATACGTTTCTGTATATGTAAATAGGATAATATTACGCACATTTATCCGACGGAGTATTTGCATCATGATAAATTTGTCTTTTTTTCTTTTTTTTTCTTTTTTTTTTCATCTCGAATTTCTAACAGATACCGAGAAGGAAGATTTGAATCGCACGAAAGAACGAGGAGGAGGGTCCATCTCGTTTCTACATAAGGGAATTAATTCAACAGGAGTAATATGTACACCACGATCTCGATCCCGATCTCGATCTCCAAATCTCTTCTGGATCTCTTCTAACGATCGTCCGTTCCGATTGGTATTCCAACAAGACGATTTCAATTCATTCCACTGATCTGCGAGAACCACGCATTACCAGCCACCAAACCAACCTCAAATCCCTTACCAACCTCTCCTTCGACAAAAATGATCCTTCTCGTGAAAATGGTCACCCGATTGCAGGACACTTTCGTTTGGGAATTTTTTTTTTTCTTTACTACTCTCTTCCCTCTTCCCTCTTCCTTATGTATTTATTAAATTTTTTTTTCTTTTCTTTTTCCATTTAGTGTGTCTAAAAGATTTTTTTCGAAAGCGTAAGATGTTTTTACGCGTTTAAATTCACAATTGAAGATAAATTCGAATAATTCTCGATCGTGTCAAAGCGTGAAAATTTGTGTCGGTTTTTTCTGTAAAAAAAAAAAAAAGAAGACTAAAACAAAGGATTTACAAAACACGCACATTACATTGCCAATTGATTTGTATTTCGTAATTACAAAGATCTTTCTCTATCTCTTTCTCTCTCTCTCTCTATATATATATATATATTTCTTTCAAATCGATGATTCTTGGTAGATATATTGAAACAATTCAACTATAAAATGGTGTCCCTCGTGTTATGATCTTATTTCTATTGATGTATAAAAGGCAGGCAAGATATAAGAATTAAAAAAAAAAAAACAAAAATAATTGGAAATTAAAAGAAGAAAAATATAATATGTACTCTCTAATGGGTGCAGGTTCGAGAGATTATTTTAAACGTTTACGTTATACACACACACTTATTTATTTAATATTTATACATCTTTCTGCAAAGTGTCCTTAGATAGTAATAACACGTGCTTTCGATTTTAGCCTTATTACGTTGTAAGATAGTATAATTATAATAGTGTAGTATAAGATATTTGTTGAGAGAGAGAGAGAGAGAAAGTTTATAAAAAAAGAAAAAGAAAAAAAAGAAAGAAAGGAAAACAAGTGTACTCCACATTGTTAACTCGTACCACCATTGTAATTTTTCTTTTTCTTTCTTTCTTTTTTTCTTCTTCTTCTTTGTTATTGTTATTAATATACACAATGGTATGTAGAGCTTTAAGAACGTAAAAGAGTTATGTAGTATATTTAAGAATAATGGTGCTATACATGTTGTAGTGTTTTACTTTTTAAAAACATTTATTTTTACACATTTGTATTATAATGATGATGACGACGACGACGAAAATGATTATGTTCATCATCTGTTACCATTGTCGTCGTGTAGTTAACTATTAGATAGATATTATTGACATTGAAACGTTAAGTGTTTTCATTGTAACATATGAGATAAGACGAGTCAACGGTTAATTTGAAATATACATAATGAATTAAGTTCGAAAGTCGAACGATAAAAAATTGTAAAAACGATGTTCGACGTAACTCGTATATTTTTTTTTTGTGTGTGTAAGAATAAAAGAAAAGAAAAGAGAGAAAAACATTTATACAAAAAACAATTATATCTCGATTCTTGTATCCCGAGATAATAAAGAAAAGAAAAAAAGAGGAAATATTGTATCAACGATTATGTAAAGAAAATAAAAATAGTTCTTCTTTTGCGCGAAAGAAACGTTTCCGATTCATAAAAAAGAAAAAAAGAACACCAAACGCCCAAAAAAATTAATACCAGACCAGTTCCTTCACGAACGTATAAATTTTTTACACTTTTCTTTTCATCTTTTATTCCCTTTGTTTTCATTTCAGTTAAAAATTTTAACAAGAATGAAATATAACACGAAGCCCGTGTAAATTGACGATTGAAATTGAGAACGAATGAAATATTTGTTTTTCATTCTTTTTTTTTTTTTTTTTTTTTTTGGAAATGGTAATATCGATGATTCGTTTGACGATACAAAACAAAAAATGAATTCATTGGCAGTCCGACATTGTTATTAATTTAATTACGAGATATTTAAATTATAATAGTTAATGCACGAAGGGTATTATGTTTAAATTTGGCAATGTTTAATGCCTTCGTCCTTTAATAATGCCGATACCCTTATTAGTTATATTATCTCTATTGGTGATGGTAGAAGAAAATGATTTATAAATGGTTACAAGGTTCGAGTATACGACGACACGACGACGCTTATATCTTTACATTACCATTCCTTTGTTATCTCGTTTATGCTTGAACCATCATTATCACGGAGCAAGCTGAGCCGATAACAACTCTACTACCCAAAGCATTAATGCTGAGAAAGTGCTGCCACTTAAAGTGCCGTTACTTGTACATACGTCCGTTAGTCTACTACGGAGCTCCAATCCTGCCTGCCAACGTGCTCGTCGTCTGTTTTAGTACGTATTAAACATTAGAATGCATTAACTAACATAAGTGCGTCTCGAATAATATTATAACATTAAAAATATAATTATATTCATATTTTATACTGATGTTGAGTAACGTTGAAAAATTTTATTTCATTAATTATCATCTAATTAATATTTTTTTAATACAATATAAGCGACCTTTATATATATATATATGTGTGTGTGTGTGTGTGTGTGTGTACGTGTGTGTGTATATATTTCCTGAACGTATACATATTTTTGTTATATATCGGATTGGCCAATAAGTGATGTCAAAATTTATCGATATAAGAAAAAAGAAAAGATAAAAAGACAGTATTAGCGTTGTACATTCAGATGTAAGTGTTTTTCATTAAAAAGTGTTTCAGAAGCGAAAGAAAGAAAATGCTACCTGGTGTTTAATTTGTTTGCTGTATATATATATATATATATATATATATATATATATATATATATATATATATATATATATATATATAAAACTTTTTTTTCTTTTTCTTTTATATGAAATAATTAAAGCTTGCAATGATAAATATCAATAGTTTTATTTATACATTCGGGTATGTATAATTTTATATTTATTAAGATACATGGTACTGAAATATAATAGTGTCTGGTATCTTTTTGTACATATATATATGTATATATATATATATATATATATATATATATATATATATATATATATCGTATATTTTTTTTCAATAATAAAACAAAAAAATTAGTATTATTTATTTAAATGTAAACCATTAAAAATTATTTATTGTGCCAATCCGAGTAAATAGGAGAAGTTGTTACTTTTTTCATGTGAAACCGCATTAAATTTGTGTATTTGTATTGGGAATTTAAAATGGAAAAGGAACAAAATAAAATGAAATGAAATAAAATTGGATGTCGCGAACTGTCGACCATAATATCTCACGCAACAAGTGACTCGTTTAACCATTTCTGTACGATACGATCCAAAAGGGATGTTTAAAGCTATGACCGTCATCGTACAAACGTTTTATCGAATGTTATGGCACTCGTATTTTTCTATTTCATAATAAGATATATCAATCTTTTTCTTCCCCCCCCCCGTCTTTAACTAAAATTCATTCAAATATTTTGTATATATAGTATGAATTTTCTTTATATATTTTCATACAGGTAGATACGTGGACACTTTTTCGTTTATATAGGGTGAATCAAAAGTTCTTAATTTCTTGTTTCCCTATTTTTCTTGTTACAGAACATAAAACAAAAGGACTTGCTTGTAAAGTTGCAAATCTAATTACTTTAAACCTATAGTGTTTAAGAAAAAAGATTAATTGACAATTACAAATCACTTAGAGAGTTCTGATACATCCTGCATTTTATTTTATTTTTTTAATAACGACCGAAAAAAAATGTTTAATTAAAAAATTGTATTATTAGTGTGTCGGTGATTTGATTATCGTACATATTAGGTAAGTTTTACTGCGCGTTTAATGATGTGTCATTAAGTTTAAAATATAATTAAAGATAATTCAAATAGAATATTCGAACATTTTTTTTCTTTTTTTTTTTTTTTAAACTTGCTATCCCAACAACAATATCTTCGTTTTACTTGGTTATATCTTTTAGTTATGTAAAAGAGAGAGCGATGAATAAATGAGATTAATTATCATTCGGAATAAATATATACTTAACAATTTATTTCAACAATTATTAATTATAACAATTACTTATATATTAATTGTTAAAATATTTTTTTTTTTTCAAAAATCTTGAATCATCGACATATGCATATATATAAATATATCAATATATAAGGAGATACATACATATATACATATATATATATATATTTATACAACAATGAATTTTAACAATTGTTGATTATAAAAATTATTTATATATTGTTAAAATATTATTTTATATTGAAAAAAAAAAATCTTGAATAATCGATACGCACATATATAAATATATCAATATGTAGAGATACACACACACACACACGCACACATATATATATATACACACAATCTATAGAAAGAGATACTACACGTACACGTGTATAAGGAGAGCCGGTCGCGAATCGCGATGCTCTCGTGAAAACATGTTTGACCGCATAATTATTGTGACTGTTTTATTTTACTTTGAGACGTTCTGTTCATTCGATTCGTGGTGCCGGTTTTCAGTCGAATTCTGCCGAGGAACATCGTGCCCATCGTGAAGAAGTATGGATGCGATGAAGACCGGCTGGTTCAGCGAGATAAACGACTTTTGGCCTGGCGTATCGCTCTCCCTCGAACTTGAGAATACGTTGCATCGAGAAAAATCGAAATACCAGGACGTTTTGGTGGTGCAAACGTTAGTGTGAAAAATTTTTTGTTTCCTTGGTTTTGGAAGGCCGATGGGAGGAGGTGGGGAGGTAATTACGGGAAGATTAAGTGCGTGGTGCGGGGTAAAGAGATCGAGGGTGAAGGGAATGAGCGCGGGGAGGGGCACATAGAGCAAAGGGGAGGTAAAAGGAGTATATTATATAACGAGAGTCAAATTTTGATCAATAAAATTATAAGTATTAACGCGTTCGGCATTTTTGGGTTCTTTGTTTATGGCGTGTGCGGTGCATATTGTGATCTCTATTTTTTAACAACGATACATATTTTATTAACATTCACGTTTGTTTTACGTAATAGTTATATTGATATTTTGTAATTTCGAGTTATAGAACATTAACGTCGACATTAGGATATCTGAGAACCTTTCGATTTTCACGGTGATATTCTAATTCATTGTGTTTTTGTCTAAGGAAGACAAAAAAAAAGAAACACAAAAATAAGTTAATAATCATGATTGGCTCTAATCGCCCCGGTCCAACCATATTTTTGTAAAAATTGACAAAAATATTGTCACACGTTGTTAACGCACCCGTTGATAATTTTTTTTTCTTACCTTATTCATTCAGTTTTTTCTTTTTCTTTTTTTAATTTTATACAGAAAAACCTATGGGAAGGCTTTGATACTCGATGGCATTATTCAGTGTACGGAAAAGGATGAATTCGCTTATCAAGAGATGATAGCGTTTTTGCCATTATGCAGTCATCCTAATCCGAAGAATGTGAGTTTTTTTCCCTTGTTTTTCTTCTCTCTCTCTCTCTCTCTGTCTTTTGCTTTTTTCTCTCTTTTTTTGTTTTCTGACGCTCGAATCTCTTTCGTAATAAGTTCATTAAATAACTTTGATACGAGCATATATATATATATATATATATATATATATATATATATATATATATATGAGAGAGAGAGAGAGAGAGAGAGAGAATGTCCAAAAGCATGGACTAAATTTATACTACATATTATCGAGATCAAACGGATAAAAGAAAGTTTGCATAAACTTATGTCCGTAAATACTTCATTGAAAAGATATATACGCTTTTATAGATATTCATGATTTATTTATTTATTTATTTATTTTTTCTTTTTTCTTTTATCCAACGAACAATAACCACTAACGTTTGAATAGGTTTTAATAGTAGGCGGTGGTGATGGTGGAGTGGCACGTGAGGTTGCGAAACATCCTGACGTTGAAAAAATCGTACAAGTCGAGATCGATTCGACGGTGCTCGAAGTGTCGAAAAAATATTTGCCGTTTATGGGGGTTGGCCTGGATAATCCAAAGGTCACGTTAAACGTCGGCGACGGATTCGAATTTATGAAGCAACACACGAAAGAATTCGACGTTATCATTACTGACAGCAGCGATCCGATTGGTACGCGCATTATGTTATGGATGTTAAATATAGATCCTGTTTTATTTCTTTTTCTTTCTTTTTTCTTTTTTGTACTTTTTCTGTCTTCCTCTTTACGTATTCCCTCATTCAAATTGTATAATGTCCAGGTCCGGCTGAGTGTCTCTTTCAAGAATCGTATTTTAATTTAATGAAGACGGCGTTGAAACCAGGCGGTATTGTTTGTAGTCAGGCCGGTACGGCGTGGATGAACTTGGATCACGTGGTAAAAACATTTCAACATTGTAAATCTTCCTTCGTGGTCGTTGATTATGGTATCACGTCTGTACCGTCCTATCCAACCGGACAAATCGGTTTCGTATTGGGTGGACTTTCTACGGTAGGTTTTTTTTTTTCCTTTAATAAATCGTTAAATCTAAATGGAGTATAATAATGGAGTATTCTAATGTTTCATTTTTAAGGAGACCAATTTTAAGGTACCCAAGAGAAAATTTAAGGACGAGGAATTGGATAATATGAATTTAAGGTATTACAGTACTGAAGTACACAACGCAGCGTTTGTATTGCCGAGGTTCGTAGAAAAGGCATTGAAATCTCACAGGACAACGTGAAAAGGATATCTATTTTTGATTTATTTTTCTTTTTTTTTTTTTTTTCTATTGCCGACGAAATTATTTTCTCTTCTCTCTTCTCTTCTCTTCTCTTCTCTCTCTCTCTCTCTCTCTCTCTCTCTCTCTCGCTCTATCTCTCTCTGTAATCTTCTCTTCTTTTTTTTTTTTTCTTTAATTTTATCATCGATGTAATTTTTTTTTATCTTCTTATGTGATTCCAACGACAATAACGACGTAGGCGAAGAAACAAAGAAAAGAAGAAAAGAAACACAAAAAGAAAATATTATTAATTGTCGAATCTTATATTATATCTTATAAATATATATATATATATATATGTATATATATATATATATATATATATATATATATATATATATATACATACACATGTGATATAAGTTTGTAAGAAAAAAGAGAAAAAAAAATAATATAAAAAAGAAAAAGATATTTAACTTTTATAATTCTCCCTTCGTTTAATTAACAAATGCGTAATGTTTAGAAGTCCTCTTTATTATAGAAACGTAAGTTCATTTATTTTCATTTATGAAAAAAATCCTATATTTTAAACATCTTGTATATAATCTAAATTCTCAAAATAATGCATTGTCGCAATAATACAAGCCATCGTTCTCTTGTGCGTATACGTGAACACACACGCATACACACAATTACGCGCGCGTGTAAATACACACACACATACACACACATGTAAATATATATATGATTGATACATTATGGCATTCTCCCACATATCCATATAACGTATACCAAAATGTATTAATGTCACCTTTGATCTTTTCGACATCTGGCATCGTCAAGGACATTTATTTTGTTTTGGAAGAGTCTCGTCTTAGCTATTTCTCAATAGAGATATTTTTTTTGTCATGTTGTGAAAACAAAAAATATATATATATATATATATTTATCATAATTATCGAACATTGTATCAAACTCTTGAACTTTTTCGTAAAAACCGATGTAGTTCCGTATCTCTGTACGTGAAACATTGTATAAATTAAATATTAGCCATAATCATCAAGTTTCAATACATACATACATACATACATACATACATACACGCACGCACCCACACACTCTCTCTCTCTCTCTCTCTTTCACTATTATTCAGGCAATGTTAGCGTAACATTTTTCTTTCTTTTTTTTCCCTTTATCTTTATTTTAATTCTCGTTTTAAAAAAAAAACCTGTAACTATTATTTACACATACATAGATTATTATTGTATTACGAAAGACTAATAATTGCACTAATCGATCATTAAAGCGATCTCATTTATAATATATATATATATATATATATATGTATCTCTCTCTTTCTATCTCCTCTCTCTCTCTCTCTCTCTCTCTCTCTCTCTCTCTCTCTCTTACAAGAAATTAATCTTAATTTATCTACATAACTCAAGAGACAATACTTAACGATGATAAGCGAATTGCAAGAGAAACATATATGACAGAGTAGTCCATCTAACTGAAATCCTTTCGATAAGGATTATTTAATTATGTAAAATAGTAATTCAAAAAGTAGAAAAAAAAGCAAAAAGTAAAAGTTTCAAATGTATGTTATACGATGTATATTATCAGAACGGAGTAAATGTAATATGTATCTCCCATTAAAATTTTGTTACGATTATTATTATTATTATAACTTCTGCGCTTTAGTTCTCTTCACGTTTCTAATCATGGAATTAATATTTGTTCTTTTTCTATTTTAAAAAATACAAAAAAGAAAAAAGAATAATTGTGGATAACAGCATGGATCACCCTATATATATATCACATATATATATATATATATATATATATATATATATATATATAAAGGGTTGATCTATTATAAGCAAAGCACTGTGAAGGAAGAATATGATTCGTGTTAAATTGAAAAATTAAAAGAAAGAAAATAAAAAAGAAAAAAAACGGAGAATGTTACGAGAAGACAATGAGAGCGTAAATCCACGCTTTCTAAGAAAATGAATAAAATAATATTGATATGTTGCGCTTCTTGTTAGTTCGTTCTTCTAACGATATTATATTAAAAGCTAAAGGCTAAAATTAAAATAAATCAAAAATAAAAAAAAAAATAAAAATAAAGCTAATAGAAATAGGCGTCAACTAAAAAAGAAAAAAAAATGAAATAAAATAAAAAAAAATAAATAAAAAACAAGAATCATTCCTAATATCTTTTCTAATCGTTATAATAATAATAATAATAATAATAATAATAATAATAGCTTATTTACTTAATTATAATCAATGTTATTTGCAACAATTATTCGCAATTACATATACAAAACTAATAATAATAATAATAATAATAATAATAATTAATAATAATAATAATAATAATAATATTAATATTAATATTAATATTAATAATAAAAGCACACGCATTAATCTTTTATTTAAGGACACTTTTCGTTATCGTTTAAATATTCAATCAATGGACATGATAGTATGTTTCCTTTCAAAAGACAAAAAGAAATGATTTAACCCGATAAAGAGAGAGGCAAATATACAAAAAAAAAAAAAAAAATAATGTCGGAGAAGCATCAGCCCCTGAAATATTTGAAATAATATCACGATCGTATGTACAACACACATCATACATTTTCTTTCTTACGAAGCTTACGAATTTTAGCTTTTTTTTTTTTCATCGGTTAATAAAATTCGGTTATCCATAAAAAAAAAGAAGAAATATATAAATATATATATATTTATATATATATATATATATGTATGTGAGAAAGAAAAATAACGATTTCGTTTGTAAAGGAAATGCACATGCACGCACGTTCATTACCCTCCGCCCTCGCACATTTCTTATTAGTTTAAACTCGCCTACGCACTGTGTTTGTTATGCGTCAGAACAATGATTTCAATCGGCCAAGCAACGCGAGTGAAATAAATATTTCTATTCTCGATTATATTTATTTCAATATCATTAATTTTTAATTTTCACTCTCTCTCTCTCTCTCTCTCTCTCTCTCTCTCTCTCTCTTCACTGTGCTCAATAAAAATACGTTCTTTCATCATACGCATTAATCGTTCACCGATATAACAAAACAATGTGGTTCGGTTAATGGAAAGAAAAAATAAAAAAAAAAAAAAATAAAATAATAAGATAAAATAAATCTACGAGCAATCGTAGATATCTTACGCGAGTTTCGAAATCTTTCAATTGAACGTGGAGGTTTTTCGCGAGAGAGATGCTTCCCACAAGGGGAAAAAAATAGGAATAAAAACAAAATAAAATAAAATCAAAAATCGACGGAATGAACGTAGAAGAGGCAAAATGAATTTCCTCGGTAAAATATCTATCCGATTGATTACATCGATTAGACTTTGTTAATACTCCTCATAGGACAATTATACGGTATTAAACGAGTGATCGGTTATAAACGATTGGTCTGATCTTTGCTTCCCCTATTTCCTTTTCCACGGGTCGAAATTTGTTTACAAAAAAAAAAAAAAAAAAAAAAGAAAAGAAAAGAAAAGAAATAAAAAGATAAAAAAACACCAAACTCGAATACACGGCGTTTCTAAATGAGTTGATATCGATCTCGACGTTGAAAAAAAAAAAAAAAATAAAATAAAAAGAAAGAAAAACGAACAAATAAACGAACAAAAATTGGATGCCTCTTCCCCCTAACCCTATACCCGAACATATTGTTCGCGTTACATTTGCACGACATAATTCTTGTCGAACGTGCGAGTACACTTTTCGTATGTCATTTCGCGTTCCTGTATGTAAGACAACGAGGAGCCCTTGTATTTGGCCTGCCTTATGGCGGTTAGTCTGCCCCTTGCTTCCTCGAGTTCACGTTCGATACGCAATACCTCGGATCTGGCATTGATCTCCTGCGCGATACCACCGACCATTCTACGATTTAATATCAACGAACGATCCTCCTCCTGTTGGATCGCCTGTTGTGCAGCGCGTACGAGATTATCCGTTGCACGTTTAACCGCATTACCGGCGGCTTGCAAACGTTTCGTACTATCGCTGTCGGGATCAGCCTTGACCTTGCATGCGACCAAAAGTTGAGCCGTGCTGCTGGCAACCTGTTTGGCGCTTGAGATTAATTTCTCTTCGGAACTTACGCCCTGTACCAAAGCGTTAGCTGATTCAACCAAACTATGAGTAGCCGCCGCTACCATCCTTGCCGCCGATATTAATCCTTCTGACCATTGTCCATCGTCCGAGCTGGTTAATGGTGTTCGGGATACCTTACCGGTTGCGATTAATTCTCTTTGGGCAGCGCTGGCCGCCTTTATCAAGGCCGATGTTGCAGCGGCGATGGATTTCGCCGCTTCTAATATCATATCGTCGAAATTCATATCTTCGTTGGCCTCCTAAAAGAAGAAAATATATATATATATATATATGTGTATAAAAAAAAAAAGATGTATACGAATATAATTTAGAATTGTGCTTATAACTAGTATTGTATCTATATATTATTTGTATATTATGATATCGTATAGTATTATTATCACTATTATTATTATTATTATTATTATTATTATTATTATTATTATTATTATTATTATTATTATTAATATTCTTATTATACTGTATATAGTATTATAGTATTATTTCATATATAATTATATAAAATTAAACACACACACACACATATATATATATAGTGTATAATTTAGAATTGTGTTTATAACTGGTATTGTACCTATACATTATTTGTATATTATATCGTATAGTATTATTATCACTATTATTATTATTATTATTATTATTATTATTATTATTATTATTATTATTATTAATATTTTGATTATACTGTATATAGTATTATAGTATTATTTCATATATAATTATATAAAATTAAACATATATATATATATAGTGTGTGTGTGTGTGTGTGTGTGTGTGTGTATATATTATTTTCATATTTATCATTACGATGACAGACGAGAAAGTTAATTTACATTTAGCGAGATAAGATAAAAATGGGATAATATTTAAAATCGTAGAACGTACCTGAATGCTTCTTCTTGGTCTAAGGCTCGCCAACTTCTTCGCGGCAGCGTCGATACTGGCAGCTGCACCCAACAGTTCGTTTTCAGCGATTACGGTTGGATCGTCGGGATCTACCCAGTCGTTTCCTTTCAATAACTCAGCGACGGCCACCAATTCCGTAACGCTTTGGGCGATTTTCCGTGATATTGGCGGTAGCGTATGCTTAGCGTCGCCCGATCTAGACGCTATCTGAAGTATAGCCTGAAGGAGCTCTCTGTAGTTCATAGCAACGTCGTGGCCCGCCTGCAAAGTTCTGTCCCTTAGCTCGGCCGTTTCCGCACAGTTGTAGGCGGCCCCCTTGCAAATCATCAACATGTCGCTTATCGACTTCCTGCCCATATTCGCAGCGGCTATGATGTCGTCTTGTTTACAACTGTTACCAGCGGCCACCGCTTTCGCCGTTGATATCGTTATACTCTTGGTACAACGTACCAATTCCTCGGGGGTAACGTTACTCCTTTGACCCTCCGACGTAGTACTGAGTGCACGAATTTCCTGTGCTATTGCTTCGATCGTAGATTCCAAGGCACGGGTACCGCGCGTGTGCTCATCCTCAACTGCCTTGACGGTTTTAAGCAACGACGTCACGTTCGTCACCATCACCTAAGGATCGAGATGTATAAGGTAAAAATTGGTGGCGTGAGTTTTAACGAGGGATATATATATATATATATATATATATATATATATATATATATATATATATACATATACATACATACATACATACATACATATATATATATATATATATATATATATATATATATATATATATATATAATGGAATATTGCTTTGGCAATGGGTAAAAAAAAAGATCCCACTACGGCTTACGTTAATTCTAACCGAGTTAATCAAACTTCCTTAAAGTGTCAATTTCTACGGTAATATAAAAAAAGGGATCAAAGAAAAGCGAGCGGTAATAAAATAAGTCGTGTGATATGATATACGATGTGATATGATATGATATGATATGATATATGGATTTAATTTGATTTGATTTTATGCGGTGTGATTTGTTAGGGCAATGAAAAGAGCCGGGCTTTTTTTGGGTTAGTCAGTTGTTGCTCGAAGTACGAGTCGAGAATATTTAGGAGGTTTTTATTAATTTGTGCATATATATATATATATATATATATATATATATATATATACATATAAATATATACATACATACATACATATATATATATATATATTTATATATATAATTGTTTCTTTTTATATCATTCGTTTTGCTTTTTATTATTACTATTTCTGTCTTTTTAATTCCTTTATTTTTTCTTTCTTTTTTTTTAAGCTTTTTAATCGAGTATGCCAACACAGCTCGCGGAGAGATCTGATTAAAAGATATTCGTCAGTGAAATTGCCTGAAGCGTACACACTGCTTATGATTATTACGATGTACATACCCAGTGTTGAGTCACGGAAAGACACATCTGAGAAGTATCTAACGGTCGTTTAAAAATAAAAAAATAAAAAAAAATAATAATAATAATAAAAAATAAGAAAGTGGAAAGTATAATCGTTCTTTTTGGATACTTGCGGAATGGATAAGATTCTATTACAGAAAAACAGGTACAAAAGTATTCAAAACGATTTTCGTTTATATCATATTATAGAATATACTAATTTTTTTATACGTATTCTATGTACGCAAATGAAATTTGAACGGCAATATATATATATATATCAGATATAACATAATGTTATTTTTCTTTTCGTTAATATAAATTTGACGTTAGACAAAAATGATAATTGATGCACGATGAGAGAGATAGCTTGTATCGTTCTAATAATTTTCAACCATAGAATCCATTAAAACAGTTCAAATTATTTGACGACTATGGTCACGTAATTCGCGAGAAAATTTAAATGCAGAGAAAACAACGGTCAGTCAGTCTTATCTTTTGTTCTTGATTATTCAATTCTCTATTATCTTGTATCACATTTCCAAGCTGTGTCCTAAAGTCGGCGATTATCTTCTCTCTCTCTCTCTCTCTCTCTCTCTCTCTCTCTCTCTCTCTCTCTCTCTCTCTCTCTCTCTCCCTCCCCTTCTCTCTGTCCATTTATTTCCTTTTCTTTCTCAAATTTTAATCAGTGGAAACAAACGTGACGCACGCATGTCAACTCGAAATGGAATAACTACGAGCAAAGTCAATATTATTTTCCGTTGTCTCGACGAATACCCCCCCCCCCTTCCCACCACCACTTCCGTTTTGTATTTTTACTCTTTTTTTGTTCGTTTCTATTTGTTGTTGTTGTTTTTGTTTTTCTTTTCTTTTTTTAATCTGTTCCTTTTCGTTTACTTTTTTTATTTCTATTTTATTTTTTCTTGTTCATTTTTCATTCCTCGCACGTCTAACGATGACTAATACCATTCTCTACGTGATAATAATATAAACGTGGCTCCTGCGCGCGTAATTTACGTTACTACATTAGTAAAACTAAATCGGAGGTTGGTTGAGCCGGTTGATTGCTCTCGGAGACGGATAGCAGGCGTATAAGTTCCTCTTCTTGGTCGGACACGAACCAATCGGAATCCGAACCGCCGAAGTCGCTCAGAGGCACGAATTGTTGCTGCAGCTGTTGTTCTAAGACCTAGCCAGATACGCCCAGACCAAAAGTCGTGAATGAAACGTCTTTATCAAAGTCCACCGTACGTATAATTGTGACATAAAAATACTTATGGTTAACTATATGCACGGGAATAGGGATTATTTATTAATCCCTTTTATTAAAAAACAAACCAAAAAAAAAAAAAAAATAAATAAGAAGAAGAAAATGAAGAAGAAGAAGAAGAAGAAGAGGAGGAGGAGAAAAGAAAAGAAAAAGAAGAAGAAAAAGCGATTAGATTGTTGTATCATCTTTCGAGCTTAGAGAAAAAATAAGTATATAACGCGCGTAAGTTTATTGAGAGAGAGAAAAAAAATAAAACACAAAAAATAAATAAATAAATAAATAAAGAAACAGCTAGCCAAACATTTCTATTGTATATGTCACACACATCAAATATATATATTATATATGTATATATATATATATATATATATATATATATATATATATATATATATATATATATATATAGACAAAGATAAGACGGTGAATGATACTTCAAGGTGGACTTTAATGGCGTTCCTACAGAATTTTTGGTCGAGACGAATTTTTATCGTTTCTACTGTTTTTCTTTCTTTCTTTCTTTCTTTCTTTCTTTTTTTTTTGTCAGGGCTTCTTTTCATTACTCTCTTTTCTTTTTTTTTTCTTTTTTATGATATAACCGAGAGAGAGTTGAATAGAGATTTTGGTGATGACAGATCGATGAAAATATTGTTTGAATTAGTTAGACATGAGATGATGAAAAAGAAATACGTGTAAAGTGATGTCAATTAAAGTCCACCCCAAAAAGTGTGAGGAAACGTGGTAAAAAGCATTTTCGTAAGAGAAAAAAGAGAGAGACAGAGAAAGAGAGACAGAGAGAGAGAGACAGAGAGAGAGAGAGAGAGAGAGAGAGAGCATAAAAAGATTAGTCAAAGAGACACACTGATTAAAATGAATGTATTGTGCGTTAATTCTATTGAGGAAAAAGAAAAAATGAAAAACAAATAAATAAAATAAAATAAAATAAATAAATAAATAAATAAAAAACATCGACGTACGCAATTGCAATTAGTTCAAACGCCTTGCGACTTAACGTGATTGGTTAGGCTCGTTGCTAAGGGGTTGCTCCCTCTACTACCCGTGTTGTTAGATTCAACCACACGCCAATCACGTGCCAGATTAAACGTGTATTCGATAATCGATCATTGTTTTTAGTCACTTTCTATCCTACATCGTTTACAATGCTCCGCCACTTCCTTTTGTTTGTTTCCTCCCCCCATCCCACCCCATCCCCGCCCCCTCCCAATCCCCGCAAAATACGTTTACGTTTCGTTAGATTAGATGCGTATCGGTCCTCGATAAAGCTGCAGCTTAGAGCGGGTTAACGTAGAAAAAAAATAAATAAATAATAGGAAAAAAGAGGAGGGGGAGGGGGGGGGGGAGAAAGAAAGAAGACAAGCGAGAACACGAAGTTCACCAGTCCTCGAACTTCTCACTCTTCCATTAGATCAATCGTTATAGTGACAAACATAACGACAAGGGGATTTGGGTAGGGTGGCGCTGGGGTTGGGGTTGGGCCAGGACGTGGTGAATGGAGTGGGTGAGTGGGGTTGTCGTGGGTTTAGGATGGAAGAAAGGACAAAGTTCGTTCTTTTTTTTGTTTTTACTTTTCGTATCCCTTTCACGTTCTCTTACCTTCGCCGAATCCTTCAAATGTGCCATGCTGGGATCGTTGATGGGTTTGCCGCTTGCGGCTTTGGTTGCGTGTATTAGATCGCCTAAAGCTGAGGCGACATCTTTGACCGCGTTGATAAGCATGACCTGTGCCTCGGGATTTTGGCTACCAAGACTGGCGGCACCGTATTTAACAACCTCGGCGAGTTGTACGATCGTCGAGACGGCATTTTGGGCGGCCACGGCCAATTGTTCCTGCGACGAGGCAGCGCCCGCCACCAATGTCTTCGTATCCTCAACCAAGGCTTTGGCGGTCTTCAATATGTTCTCCCGATGATCGGCGAACGTGTCACCCTCGTTCTCGGCGTGCAATGTGCCAGCGGTAGCGAACATGATGGTTGTGTCAAGGTCACCGATAATACCGGACACCGTACTTGCGGCATTGATGCAAGCCTGCGTACCACGCGAACCAGCTTGTAAAGCGGCCAAAACCTGCGACACCTTCTCCGTAACGATCTTGCTGTGCTCGGCAACCTCCCTTTGCGTGTAAACGTCGCCGAGCGACATTTGGCAGGTTCCAGCTGCGCGTACTATGTCGATACAGGTCTGTCCGAGTTCTTGAACGCCGGTTCTCAATCTAGTCGAAACGTCGGCGTTCGAGGCGGCGGCCGATGCACCCGATGTATCCCGCGCAAGCTGAGTATATTTGTGGGATATATCTACGGCGAGTGGTCCCAATCTGGCTACGTCCGTACTGGATTTCGTCGACTGTCGAGGAAGAAAAGAGAAAAGAAAAGAAAAAAAAAAAAAAAAAAGAAAGAAAAGAAAAAAAAGATAAAGAAACGTATCTTAGAGATCAGAGAATCGTAAGGTTATTATAGCGATGATGCAACGTGTATTAAATCGTTAATAAATTTTGTACGACATATCGAATCAATAACGATTAACGTTACTTACCATTTCCTGTGCGAGTCGTGCGATTTCTTTGGCCGCCTCGACCATTCTAGTTTGATAATCCACGTAAGAATCGACCGTATCGATCGTTGACATTCTATGATCCTCGAGTCTGACCATCGCCCGTGAGATAGTATCGATCAAGCCTGTAACAATTCCGTTAGACGTTGATATCGTTTCCAAGGTGTTTTGTAACTCGTGTAACGCGTCCTTCATAGATTCGACGGTTTCGTCGACCTCGGCGTGAAGGGATGCCGCATTAGGATTTCCCCCGGATTCCTTGGTAACGTATATCAATTGTAAGGCCGATTCTGCCACCGTCTTGGTCTGATCTAGCAATACCATTTGTTGTTTCGAATGTACCATGTTGGATGCCGCACCGATCGCGCACGATACCAGGGGCTCGCAATAAAGCGCAACTTGATTGACGGAATGACCGACATTTTCGGCCTCGTACTTCGCGGCGTTACGCAACGGTTCCAATTTTTCGCGCAATTCGCTCGCGCTACTTTCCATTTGATCGGTGAAACCTTGTACGGTGTTGTCGCGCCTGGGTACAAGGGCCTGTGATACGGCACTGAGCGAGGCCGTATCCAATTCGCGGATTCTAGCCGAAAGCTTTTCTATCGCTGCCTCGCATTCCTTCTGTCCCGGTGCTTTGTCGCGTATCGATGCTACCAACGACTTGATCGAGTCGCTCACGTTTTTGCTATTGTTGGCTAATAGCTGCCAGGTAGGCGGATCTTTCGGGGATATGGCCAAACTTTTCGCGACCTGTACCATCGCACAGGAACCACCGATAATCGCTTTACCGGCACTCGTTATAGGTTCCTGGGCAGCCCTAGCGGCAACGGATATTTTTGCCGGTTGACTGGCGAATTCCGGCGAGCTCGCGAACGTGCATAGATTGTCGACTGCCTCCAAAAGTGGTTTCGTAGCTTCCGCACATTTTTCACGATTTATCTCGGAATAGTTCTGATCCAGTGCCTTTATTTCCTTGACCAGGGAAGCGGTTGAATTGGCTACGTCCTTCGCCGATTGAACGAAGTGACGTTTGGCAACTGGGTTACTGGTTTTACTTGATGCTTGACGGCAAGCATTGCACAGTGCACTCGTATGTTTGGCTATCATCGTGGCCGCCGAAAGTACCTGCTGTTGTGTACTAGTCGGATTACCGAGACTCTGACAACCGGTGTGAATGGCCTGTGCGGCCCTTAAGAATTGTGCTTGATCTACCAGGCCAGGTTTTCCGGCTACCGACGTGGGATCGCTAACGCCGACCAGATAAGCGGCTTGAGCTGCGGCCTCGATTAATCCGCAAATCGACGATGACACTCCCCTAACGGCTACTGAGAACTGCTCGTGTTCCGATTTCTTCGCGTGATTCGCAATACCAGTCATACCGTCCCCGAGACTTTTACTCTTTTCCATGACGATTTCCAAACACTCGAAGTACGACGCATCGGAAATGGGCTCGCTAGGATTATCCAATAGCGATGCCATCGATTGAATATTTCTTATGGCGTTGTCGCATTCATTTTGTCCAGGTGCTGCGGACGTACAAACGTCGACCAAGTAATTAATGGAATCTGTCACTGCGCGTGCAGCGGCTGATAACTGATTCTTGGCATTCGGCGCGCTAGGATCGGCGGCTACTGATTTCGCCGTTGTCAAAAGTTTGCCGGACGTCATGCTAACATTTTTCAAGGAGACGACCATTTGGCTTCTGGTTTCTATGGTCGTCTGACTTGCCATTTCCATACCTACGCCCAATAGATCTCCGAAAGCATTTGAAAATTGTTTCGAAGAACTTGCCAGTTGTACGGGCGAACGAACCGAAGAGACGACGTTCGAGGAGGCGTCGTTCAAATTGGCAGCCGCATTGTTGAGGTCACTCTGCAATTGTCTGTAAAAAAAAAAAAAAAAAAAAAAAAACAAAAAAAAATAAAAAGAAAAAGATAACATAAATATCAGGAATATATCGTGTTATACCGTTTAGTTTACATGAAACTTGTGTGTTTAGTTGGACATGACAATTCGAAGTTAGATAATAAGTAGAACGAGAACACAGTACGCATTATTGGTAAACTTTAAGTATATACAAATTCGTGATAAATATTTACCCATAATTCTTATCGGTGTGCGGGAACTCGTTCATATTGAGAACTTGGCTCATATCGTCTATCGTGCGAATGGCATCGTCCACGTCTCTCTGGCCGGGTAGACAGGAGACACATTTGTTCAAGGAGTGCGATACGTCCTTGGCTACGGCAGCTAAGTTGGCTTCATTTTCTGGATTGTCCGGATTTTTCAATGCTCGCCTGGCCTCTTGGACGAGTTGTAGAGATCGTAATATTACGTCGTCTGCGGTCATCAACACTTTCTTTTGCGTTTCTGGTTGATCGGAGGTAGCAGCGACCCCGCGTACGGCATACGTAAGATCTTTAAGAGCCGATGCAGTTTCTCGTGCGGCGCTCCCGGTGTAATTTTCGTTTCCTTGTTTGGCGGCCGACAACAATTGTGCCATGGCATATCCGACATTCTTGGAAGTCGAGCCAAGTCTCAAAGCCGTTGATTCCGTCGTTTCCTCGGGCAATGGCCTCAGGGAGGCGGCCTCGACGGCTTGATAAAATTCTTTCAATTCGTCCTTCAAACTATTAATTAATTCCTCGGCGGCATCTAATTCTAATCCACCGCAAGCCTCCCTGGCCCTCGTTACGGCCGATCTTAAATCGGCCAACGAAGAACCAAGCTGTTGGGACGTATTGTTCAATTGCATTGCCGAGGCCTGATCGGTGACAGTTGGTAAAACAGCTCTGGCGGCTTTGATCACGGCTGTACCAGGTTGTAAAAATTGTTCGGCTGCGTTTATCAGATTGAGCTGTGCGGTGGGATTGTCAGGTTGGGCCTGTGTTCCTTTAACGCCGGCCACCAAATGCGGTATGTGCTGCGCCATCGACCTACACTCAACGTTCAATTCCTCCTGACTCGCGTGATTCGTGTTGTGGTTTACCGCGCCGGAAGACGCAGCGATGCATTGGGTTGCCGTAGATGCGGCCTGTTTCGCGCAGGCCTCCAAACGTACGATCAATTTTCTACGCAATGCCGGGGTCGCGGCGACTGTAGTTGCCGTTCTCAATTCCTCGGCGGCTTGCCTGAGCTGATCCTGCATCTTAGCGTCGTGAGGGCTGCTAGTACATTGTCTAGCCGCTTCAACCATCTTCGCCGTGGCATCGGCCAATATCTTGGCGGCCGCTAAAAGACGCCGTTGTTGTTCCGGATCCAACTGTTTCTCGGCCTCGCCTTTGATGCTTTGAATCAATTGAGCGGTAGCTTGACCGACGACCCTGGCCTGTCTAACCATTTCACCGGCGTCGCCCGTACTAGCGAACAGTTTATCCGTCGCAACGAGAATAGTTTCCACTGCGCCCTCCTGAACAGATTCCTTCGCGCGTTCACCCCTTGTAGCTGTTTTGATGTGATTCAACAGATCGTTCAATGTTCTACTGACTTCGCTCGCCGCCGTACTCAATTCCTTCAATAGGTTCTCGTCGTTGCAGGTTTCGTTGCAAACCTCGACCAAACCCTCGACGGCTTTCGTTACCTCTCTCACGGCATTCATCAATTGCGTTTGGCATGCCGGCGAGTGCAGGGTCGGTGCTACCACTTTAGCACAAGCAACCAATTGGGACGTGGCTAACGCGCACTGAGTCGCCGCTGATATCACTCTGTTTTGCGTGGCCGAATCCTCGCAGGTGGCCGCTATGTTTTTAGCTTTCAATACCAAAGCTGCAGTAGTATTGGCCACAGCTTTCGCCAATGCCAACAACATGTCCTGTAATTCGCGATTCGAATCGTTCTCCTCGCCGATCGTTGTCAACACTTGATGCGACGCTTCGCCAACTCGAGATGCAGCGTTCAACAAGTTTTGCCTTGGCTGCAAATCAATACGGGATCACGTCAAGGGCGATACATTTTTTTATGATCTCTCGTTAAAAAGGTATAAGCAACTATAATATTAAACGCGCGCGTTCGCATGAAAAGTAAAGGAAGAAGAAGATGATGGAACAAAAAAAAGAAATAATAAAACATTTCCAGATAAACCAAAAACGATAACTTTTAACGCGAGATTTATACGTGCTTACGTATTATCCATAAAGAGTATAGAAGTTACATAGAAAGGTTACAGGTAAAAGAACATTGAACGTTAATTTTTGTATCTATCCAATGGACGAATACCGATATACCATCGTTGTCATTAACGGAATCGCATTGTTTAATATCTATCCTTCGTTTATTACTATAATTATATTATTGATATTTTCAAATATATATTAGATGGTACGAATAATGTTACCTCTTTAGTTTCTGGTTCCGTTGCTTTGAGTAGATCGGAGAAAGCGGAACATAATTTTCTAGCTGCATCGAGTAATCGTTCGCCAGATGATTCGTCATCCATCAACGCGGCTATCATTCTAACTCCTTTCGTCATTTCAGGCAGATTAGTGGCTATAGTTGTTATCGCTGCACCTACGGCCGTGTGATCGACGTCATCAGCCGGGCCTGAGGTCAACGTGACTACCTGTGCCGTGGCAGCGTTCATAGCGGCTATCTGAGAGCCAACGTTTTGTTTGTGCGTATCTATGGTCTGTTCGATCCATTTTAGGGATGCTGGATCGGTACCGAGTTCCGGTAATTGCGCTTTGCATGAGAGTTCCGTTTCTGCGATATTTATCACCTCGTGGCCGGCTGTTATCGTCGAAAGTAAGGCACGCTGTGGTTCCGATAGGACGGATGTAACTTTTGTTTGTTGCACCTATTTTTGAAAAAAAAAAACAA
>OU426862.1:3225795-3230795 GCA_911387685.1 Dolichovespula media
ATATAACCGGCTATGAGCTGTAAGATTTGTTCCGCCTCGGTAGTTTGTACGCTGTAATATTGATCGGAATAATCGCCAAAGTCGAGGGTAAACGTGTTGGGCGATGCGCCCCAACGACGGACGGTCGTCAACGGCCAAGTTTTTAATATCTCTTTGGTCTTCTCGTCCAATCGCAATACAGAATCCTTCGTTACGCCGAGCAATCTCGGTACCAATTTATTCTTACCCTTCATCTTTTCCTTTACCAAGAAAAACGTGACGCCGTAAGTGCTCAATGATCTGGCAGTTTTCGTGTATAAAACTTTTGCATCGAGTTCAGAGAGGCCAACGTGTTTCTTGTGCTCGGCAAATACCTTCTTCTCTATACCCTTCACTTTCACGTATGACTGCGGTAAGAATTCTTTCAGGCTGTTTGCGATAGAATAAACGATACGATAAGACATTACTTCTTTTTTTTTCAAATCACGATTGTAAACGAAAAAAAAAAAAAGAGAAGGAAAAAAATTATTATATTAAAATCTATGGGGGAGGAAGGGTGGAGGGTGGGAGTGGGTGGAAACGTACTCCAAAAAACCTGGCTTGTGTTTGTCCTCCTTATGATCGCCGAATTGTATTTGGCATTGTATACCGGCGAATGTGCAAGCTTTCTCTTGCGTAACCGGATGCGTACCGTCCAAAATTGCATCCCTCGCTTGTACGTACAAAAGAGACAATTGCACCGGGTCGCGACTGTCGATGTTCTGATCGGAGAAGAAGAATTTTCTTCTTAACAATACGGTTTCCGATTCGTCGATACCTTGCTCCCGCAACGTCTTACTCGGATCTATCCAATTAACTGGGAAAATATCGAAGAGCGTGAATTAATTGGCGAAATGTTTCTTCTTTATTTTTTTATTTCTTTCTCCCCCCTCCCTTCGTTTTGGTTTTAAAGTAAAGAAGCAAGGAAATTAGATATTTAAATTACCCTCGTCGTCGGTCTTAAGTTTCTTCCTCAGTTGGTCCATCTTGGCATCCCTCTCACCCTTGTCCTCCTTTCTTCTCTTCAACGTTAGAGTACCAAAGTTACCGGGTTTTTGATTTTCCGTTTCCTCGTCCACGAGCTCGCGTACGAGGGAATACTCGTCGTGATTTGTAATGCCGATCTTCGTGCATATAACCACCATAAGATTGGCGACAGGTTGACTGTCATCTACCAACAATGTTTTCAATGTACCATCCAACATTCTTACTCTCAACGTACGTAGCTTACGACGATATTCCAATAGATCGCCGTTTCTTAAGATATAATAATCGAGATTTCTAACTGGTTCGAGCCAAACGCCTTTCTTTACGTCCTCGTCGGCAAAGAAAAGTCCGTAATCCTTAGCTAAATATAAAACGAAGTTAAAAAAAAATAAATAAATAAGTATAAGTGAAAACAATCGATAAAGATTAATTGTCTTCCCATTGACGATAAATGGGAAAGAATTGATGGGGTGGGTGGTATGATTGAATCGATGGGTGAGAGGGTGAGGGTGATAGTAGAGGAAGAGAAACAAAATCGAGAGAAAATAAATAAATTACACTCACGTTGTCCCATATTACTGGCCTCTGCTAATTTTTCTCTTATTATACGGCAGGCGTCGTAAACCGACGTACTTGGATCAAACTGCATCATCTTCGTTGCATTTTTCTCCGGTATGGAGATCCGTAATGATAATGTGGCCATTGCGACTATTTCCAACAAGGAATGCGATCTCCCTGGTTAAAGGAAATACTTTTTAGTGTCATATTTATCAAGTAAGTAAGTAAGTAAGTAAGTAAGTAAGTAAGTAAGTAAGTAAGTATGTAAGTAAGTTAGTAAGTAAGAAAGAAAGTAGAACAATAACGTTGAAGTGAATAGAAGATAAGAAACTCTTCTATCCTCTCTCTTTCATTTTAATTTAGAACGTTTAAGCTTCAATACTAAGTCGGTGCACAAAAGTATTAAAAACATTTGTTCACAATCTTTATTTAATATTATTTCACAGTCATTATTTCAAATAAATATTATAAATATATTTTATATAATTTAAAAGAAATATTACATATATATATATATTCTTTTTTCTTTTTATATAAATTTTATAAAATAAAAATTCAGTAAATAAGAATTAATAAGAAATGGACGAAAGGAAATGTACGATTAAGTTTGGTATCGTTAATTCGTTCGGCACGAACTACCAAGTCGAAATATTAAAACTCTAATGATCTTGACGTCACGTAAAACACGCAACATGTTTTACAATTAAAAGTGATAGAGAAAAAGTGGGAGAGAGAGAGAGAGAGAGAGAGAGAGAGAGAGAGAGAGACCAAAGAGAGGCTTGCATATGAAATGAAAGATACGTGCGATACGTTGTACCGTGTGGGTAATAAACACTTTCACGCATCGTCTGGTTTGCATGCGAACGAACACGAGCGGGAATAACAGGAAAGGGAGCGGACGTGCATCATATTTTAGGTGTTATTTAAACGAGATAGTGAGTTAACTCTACTTCGTAAGTAAGCGTTCTAAAAGCGGCCCGAGCGATATTTAAAAATTTTTAAGATAAAGATGAAAAAAGGACGGAGAAGAATAGAAGAAGAAGAAGAAAAAAAATAAATAAATCAACTCACTCGTTTCCCTTTTCTTTTCTTCTTATTTCGTTCCTTTTTTCTGACGTAATCAATTGCTATTTATTCGTAACTCGTATTGATTATTGATTGAAACGACGTCGACTTGTTCAATTACGACCTGACCTCTCTCTCTCTCTCTCTCTCTCTCTCTCTCTCTCTCTCTCTCTCTCTCTCTCTTTCTGGAATCAGTAAAATATAAAAAAAAGAAATGAAAAAAAAAAGAAAATCAAAATTAAAAACCACGACCCCTCATACTCGTTCGAACATAATAATGTTTTTCTGTTTATTATTATTATTATTTTTATTTTATTTATTTCGATGAACGCGACGATATAAAAATTTATCTTTATAAAACTCCGCGTGTAATCTTCGAATCGACAGAAACAATAATGTTTTTTTCCTTTTCGTTGGGACGTCGATCATTTTTATTCGTTAATTTAATAAAACAACATCAACGTGATCGACAAATTAATTATCCTATTCTTCTCGTTCGTCCTTCCAGACGTCAAAGATTCAGCCGCGAGGACGTTGACGTGGGGAAAGGAAAAAAAAAAAAGAAAGAAATATCTAAAGGGTTCGAACGATTGAAGGAAATTTTGAAGAAGGAAAGGAGAAAATGGTTGCAAAAAATAATTTCGTTCCTCTTCGTTCGATCGAATTGAAAAATGCAATTTTTTGCATTTCTTCGCAAAGTGAAAGCTTTGTTCTTTCGTTATTTAAAAAGTGTAGAATAAAGAGAATGATCTTCGAGAAAGGAGAGGAGAGAAAAAAGGAGAAATAAAAGAGATAAAGACAAGGACGTTACGAAGTAAGTTAACTACGTTACTATTTATATGCGTGTGTGTGTGTGTGCGCGCGCGCGCGCGCGTGTGTGTTTATATCGACATCGTACGGGCGCCGATAATGGCGTCGCGACGACTTGTTGGCGCCTTTTCCGGACGCTTCACTGACTACGGCCTAGATAATAGATCATCCACAAATTTACACGCCCAATCGACATGATTTTTCTCATATCTAGTTTAGAAATAATATATTCGTTGAGCAAATTTAAAACAAAACAAAAAAATAAATAAATAAATAAAAGGAAAAGAAAAACAAAAATACCAGCGAATACGTTAAATATCATAATGCGTTAAAGAAATAACGAGAAGAAAAAAATTTATGCTTCATTTAATGGGAGTGGGAGGAGGGGGGTGGGAGGGAAATAAAATAAAAAAAAATAAAGAACGAGTCTACCGCTTGTTTACATTACCGCCATATTTGTTTCGAGAGACCCAGCCAGAGTCTTTCGAGTTGTGTACGCACGTATGTAATAGTAGACAAACACAACGCACACATGCACACGCGCGCGTGCGCGCGCGCACACACACAAACGAATTGAAAGGAGAAAAGGATAGTGATTTTCAAGCCTATATATAGTGATTCAAAAAATCGTAACAAGTAGTGTCTATCTTTTCTTTTTCTTTTCTTCTTTTTCTCATTGCCTTTTTTTGTTGATTTAAAGTTAGAAAAAATAAATGTTAGAAGAGAGGAAAAGAAGATGAACGGTTCTAGGTTGACTACATGTACACTCACGATCATATTTTCCTTTTCCTTATTTTCTTTGCATGCGCTTGTAAAAAGAAAACATATACATAATGATCGTAAATATACGTAATTAACATCGAACTCTTTGCCATCCATCCATCCATACATCCATCCATCCATCCATCCATCCATCCATCCATCAATCTCTTTACTCTAAGATTTGTTTTCTAATTTCAACGCAAGCACGAAAAAAGAAAAAAAACATATCGCTTATTGCGGTTGCATAAATGAATCATCAAGCGTCATTTCAAAATACCACGCTGACTAATTATTTTTCGACGTGTGCATGAAAATAGAAAAAATAAAGAGAAGAACGAGTAAAGGATAACCGTGAAAAAAAAAAAGGAAAGAAAAAAGATGATATATATTAATATATATATTATTTACGATGCAACTAAAAAATGCATGTGCATTATGGCACTCGTGCAAAAAAAAAATACATATACATACATAACGTATTTATATATATATATATATATATATATATATATATATATATATATACATATAAATATACATATATGTATAATGGCAAGGGTAATCCATCTAGAATAACCATCATTCGTATATTTTCCCCTCTTTTAACATTTTTCTCTAACTTCAACTCAAAAGAAAAACTTCAACAAAAAAGAAAAAACAAAGAAAGAGGAAGATAGGTAGGGCTTGTTTTATGGTTGTTTGAATCACCTTGTATTTTACACGAACATATATGCACCCGGGGGAGGACGACACTCGACATTTACCAGATAGAAAACAGTGCGCTCTTTAAAGGGGTATGT
>OU426862.1:3235795-3255795 GCA_911387685.1 Dolichovespula media
AAATAGGAAAAATCTATAATACGGAACAATGGAGAATAATTTGCTATGAAGGTCTCGTAATGTCGACCTTCTTTATTTTTATTTTTTTTCTTTTTTATTTTTAGAAAGGATAATGGAAACGAAAATACGTCTTGTTTTCTTTTCTTTTTTTCTTTTTTTTTCCCACTTTTTTTTTACGACTTAAAAGAAGGATCGCGACGAGATCGAGGGATAGAGAAGAAGATGTTAGCGCGGGAGAGACCGAAAGAAAGAAAGTAAAATATTCGATGCTCTTTTAAAACGAATGGCGCGCGATCGAGACCGCGCCAAATTTGGTCATGGCGGCTTTCATATAAACAGAGAGAGAGAGAGAGAGAGAGAGAGAGAGAGAGAGAGAGAGAGAGAGAGAGAGAGAGAGAGAGAGAGATCATACATACATACATAGGTGATTTCAGTCGTAGCTCGCAATGATGCAACGAAAGTAAGTAGTAGTAACCTGTTTTCCTTTATCTCGTCCGTTAACAGATATATATATATGTATATATATATGTTTTTTTTCTAATATATTTTTTTCTTCGTTCTTTCTTCCTTTTTTCTTTATCTTTTGTCTTTGAACGACTGCAAGCATGTACGTCGGGACGTACTGGGTTGGTTTTTGAAAAAATTCTTAACTTCTTTTTCATTCGTTTTTGTTTCTTTCTTTCGCAATTCCAAACGTTATTCTATCAATCGAAACTAAATTTATAAACTTATGCGATATATGTGTGCGCGCGCGCGCGCGTGTGAGTGTGTGTATGTACATACATATATATTCGTTGAATCTTATTGCATTTTTATTGTCATTAATAATATTTATTTATTACGTTCATATACATAAATTTCTTTTAATGCTTTTTCTTACTCTATTTCTTCCTCTTTCTTCTTTTTTTTTTAATCGGAGCCTGTATACTTTTTTATAATAGCAACGTATTCTAATTTAAAAAAAAAAAGAAAAAATACTTCGAACTAATTTTTGTTCTTTTCGTTTCAAGCTCGAAATAAAAATCGGATTACGGAGGGTTAATAAAAAGAAGAGAGAGAGAGAGAGAGAGAGAGAGAGAGAGAGAGAGAGAGAGAGAGAGAGAGAGAGAAAATGAGAAAAAGAAAAAACAAAAGTCGAAAATATATCTCATGGTACGTCTGTCCTATCGTATAGATCAAAGTTTCTCAATCTTTATACCGTGCGACCCAATAAATTTGTTAACAATGATGTCACCGGCAATCGAATAAATTTGTTCGCGATGGTAACGTGACCGTAATCATTATAATATTTCATTCCGTTCGCTCGCGCTTTCGTTTATATTATTTTACCACGATGGATTATTATTTCAAATAATTGTATCGAATAACACGGCGTATTAATTATTTAAAAGATAGTCGTACGTTATCGCGCATGTTATCAGGGTAATCGAGATGAGAAATTTTTTCTTTTCTTTCGTTGTTTTTTCTATTTCTTTTTCTTCAAAAAATACACTTTTATAAATTAATCGACAATTCGCTCATTTGATACGTAAGATAACAGAAGGACGTAAGATAATAGAAGGTATCGATTCGAGATGGCAGATTAATTATTGAAATTTTAATTATTCGACCGTCCAACTTATACGTTCAGAAACTCTGATATATATATATATATATATATATATATGTATGTATGTATGAATGTATGTATGTATTTATGTAGATAGGTCGATAAAAAGTGAGACGAGCAGAGGACGCGTTTTGTATTTGATTTTATGGGACTCAATCAAGATGCGAAAGATGCGATAACGGAAACGTTCTGCTTTTCCGGTGATTATTTGTACCTCGAGGATGTACGCGGTCGCATTTTGTATTTCCTGTGGAGTGAATTACGACGAGGAAGTTGGTTAAATAATAATCATTTACGATCGTTTCGAAACTTTTTTTCCTTTCTTTTCTTTTTTTGTTTCTTTTTTTTCATTAATATACGATTCGTCGATTCGTTTCTTTTCTTTTCTTTTATTATTTTTGTTTTTATTTTGGTTTCTCATCGCTGCTCTCGCGTACGATGAATCTGGTGAATGTATATATATATATATATATATATATATATATATATATATATATATATATATGTATATATGTACTATGTAACGGTACGTCGACCTTGAACATCTCGAACGATATCATCACACGTTGCGATATCACGATTGGAAAAAAAAAATGTTGCGTAAAAATTGACAAACTCGGGTATGGCCGTAGTGATTATATTCTATCGTTTGCACATTCCATGCATATGTGTATATATATATATATATGGCGGTCGAAACGTAGGAGATAAAGGCAAGGTTAAAAATTCGTATCGTCGTTTAACGATGAGCTTCTATCAATTTGCGATTTTATGTGTATATATATAAAAAGAAAAAAATATATATATATATATATATTACTTTCTCATTATAATTTTCTTTTAATTTAATTTTATTTTTAATTTCTTTTTATCTCTATTTATTTTCCAGTATGAAGTTTCTCGAAAAGTTCTTTTTTTACTTAATTTTTCTTTATTTTTTACAAAACGTTCTTGATACTTTTTATCGTTCCATTTTTTTTTTCGTCGATCCTAAAAATCATAGGAAATATTATTTTTTATTATTTTTAACGATGGTTTTGTTTTTCTTCTTTTATCGCGTTCATTATTTTCCGTGGATATATATATATATATATATATATATATATATATATATATGTATATATATATATATATGTATATATATATATATATGTATATATATATATATATACATATTTATTTATAGTAAACACGCGCGTTCGTTTTTTCAATTCATTCGAAAGAGATCGTACGACGTATCGTATTAACGATCGAATCATTGATACGCGAATGCTTTGAATATTCATTGAAATTCGTCGTCGAATGGAAGATAAGGTGAATCGCGAATCACACGATATCTATGAATATACATGATCTATAATCCTTTGCACTTTTCTATTTTCTGTTTTTTATTTTTTGTTTGTTTTACGAACAGAAATACAAGATTTCAATGTAATTCGAAATCAATCTTTTTTTTTGGGCTTTGTTGATTGATCGATCGATTTATCGAAATTGAAACGTAAATAAAAGATAATCGTTTATCTTATTCTCTATCTCAATTTCTTCTGAATCTTTCATATATATGTAGATGTGCAATAAAAATATACATTCTTATGTTATTATAAAGTCTTTCATTCGATAATCGTGTTTAAATAATATGGAATAAAAATGTGTACCCTTGACATATATTATGCACTCCTGAGTGCAAGGCTGTTCATTTAAATATCATATCGCTCGCACAGTAAGACTTATACATTTCTAATCAGAAAGATACAAATTTTCTTTTCATTCATTTGCACTCTACTTAAATATAAATACACGTATTGTATTAGGAAGAGTATGAAATATTCTTGATTTATTTATTAGATTAATTTCGTTTCTTCGAAAGAAAAATTATGAGAGTAGAAAATTTAAATATTTATTAATTATATACTTTCATTTATTATATGTCATTCAATATATACAAGTGCCTTTTTCCTTACGTATTTTTGTATCTTTCTGAACGAGAAATGTATATCCTTACTGTAATATGTTCATCTACATTTTTAATGCAGGTATGTACTTACTGTGGACCTATCATATGCACTCCTGAGTGCGGGCAAGCCATTTCAATCGTTTCGTTTATATACCAAGACTTATCCATTTTTTATTCCAAAATAATCATATTTCTTTCACATATGTATTAACATTTGCTAATACTATTTATATCTTCTAAATATATCTTATGAAACTTTCATATATATATATATATATATATATATATATATATATATATATATATATATATATATATATATAAATACCTCCTCTTTCTCTTTCTCTCTCTCATAAATATACTTGTTAATTCTCTCATTTCATATTCATTTGTTGATACATTTTGGAATAAAAATGGATACCCTTGACATATTTTAATATGCACTCCTGAGTGCTGGCTGCCATTCGTTTCGTTTTATTCATCTAGCAAGACTTACACATTTCTTATCGAAATGATTCAAATTTTCTTTCGTTCAATTCTGCACTATTTAAATATCCTTCAGTTATTATATATTAAATAATATTTTACTCTGATTTTATTAAAATAAAATTATGAATTCAATTGACCTTTATAAAAAAAGAAAATGTGCAAAATCTATGACTCGACTATAACGTAAAATTATCATATAATTATAATAAAATTATTGAATTTAATCGAAATGTTGAAAAATAAAAATTAATTAATTGTAATTAATTATGTTGCAGCCATTCGCTCGGTAGTACTTGCGTTACATGATTCACAATTAACATTCAATATATATGTATCACAAGTACTACCGACCCAGGTCTCACCACGTGGAGGTTGCTGCATCTGGAGACCCACGGGCTAACGGTGACTCTACTCTAATATTCGCGAATATCGAGCAAACAAAACGAAGTCCCCGGTAGGACTTTTAATCGCGTCCGCGAGCACTCACTTGCGCGGGTGTTAAAAAAACGGTGACTCTGTGTTGAAATTCGGAATGACATAAGCCACCGACTAATCCGGGTCCCTACGCTAAACGATTCACAGGACCCTAGTCAGTAGCTATGTACTACATTACTAGGTGGCACCGTTCTTGTATCCCGAATCTCGAACTATACAACGAAGTCCATGACAAGGACTTTTAATCGCGCCCGAACACCCACGCGAGTGTTGAAAGAACGGTGACTCTACTTTAATATCCGCGTTTCGCGTTCCGCGATCGCGACACGTTATATCTATAGCTTCGGGAGACTTTCAGGCTTCTCAGCTAACTGGAGACGAATCAAGCCCCTCTTACGGAAAGCTCCACCGTCCGGACACCGTCCACTTCAGATACAACGTATTATTAAGCACTATTGTGCCTGCGTTCCGAGTTTCGAACAATAAAAACGTGGTCCTCGGTAAGACCTTTTAAATCGCGTCCGCGACACTCACGTGATAGTTAGATAAAACGTTAACTCTACTCTACAATACGCGTTCGCGAGTTAAACCGATCGAACTTACGAGCAAACAAAACGAAGTCCACCGTAGGACATTTAATCGCGCCCGAACACCCCCACGTGAGTGTTACAGAAAACGATGACTCTACTCTACAATTCGCGTATTCGGGGTGACGAGCAATCAAACGAAATTTTATCGCGCCCGCAAGAACACCCACACTTGCGCCAGCCGACACAAGCGCGAGTCTTCTCCCTATCCTTCCCGTATTCTCGCGGAAAAATTGATGATGAACATCAATCCCACGATAAGTCCTCGATGACACCTCGATGATCCCTCGATGACCCCTTTGATGATCTCTCGATGATCCCTCGATGATCCCTGTGAAAGCAAAGAAGAATAACACAAGAAATATGAAATAAAATAGAAAGCGGAAAATACAAGTAAAAATAGGCGGGAGAATACAAGTAAAAATAGGCTGAAAATGAAAAGAAGATAAAACAGAAACGTGCGCGCACGTGACAACGACGAAACGCAGAACAAGAGCAAGTTGGACGCATTGAATATCGATCCCCATTCGACCAAAAAGAGAAGGATGACGAAACATGCATGCATGTTACCACGATAAAGTTTAGAGCGAGAGGTGGACATAATGAATATGCCTCCACCAGACCAAACCGGAGTACCAAAATTAATTTCGATTTTTTCCTATTGAAAGAAGGAGACCCATTCGAGGGACCAACCCAAGAGTCCTACCGTAGAGTTTTTTATACGATGCTGAGACAGCAGCCCGCCAAAAGGCCCACACCCATAAGCCCCTCTTATGGGTCCCACCCGAGACTTACAAATAATAATTAATAAAAGTAAATACATATAAATAGAAATGACGGAAAAGTTTTCTGTGCGTTTCAATTAGAAATCAATGGTATATCTAAAATCGATGATGCTCCTAGGATAATCTCTCAACGATTCCTCGGCGTCCCTCGATGATCCCTCGACGAAACCTGAGAAGAAAATGAGAAAGAGAAGAAATAGTATAGAAAGAAAAACAAAAGTTATACAAAAGGAAAGAAAGACAACAGCATAGAAGCTCGAACCCATAGGTAAATCATTTGGGTCTCACCCTATGCTATGGTATGCATTTGATTCAAGATAAAAGCATAAAGAATAATTAATATAATTAACACATGATAATAATTATATAAATTTGCAAATTTCAAGAAATTTTTTCTTGAACTTAACTGTATCTTTTTTCTTATGTGCCTATAGAAGTTTAATTGGTAATGTAGAATCAGAATTAATTATTATTAACGATATAAAGAGTAAGTAATTAAAAGTATCGGTAGGGTTAGATAGAAAAAGCTTTGGAAAATGTTTAAAATATGCAGCCATTCGCTCGGTAGTACTTGCGTTACATGATTCACAAATAACATTCAATATATATGTATCGCAAGTACTACCGACCCAGGTCTCACCACGTGGAGGTTGCTGCATCTGGAGACCCACGGGCTAACGATGACTCTACTCTAATATTCGCGAATACCGAGCAAACAAAACGAAGTCCCCGGTAGGACTTTTAATCGCGTCCGCGAGCACTCACTTGCGCGGGTGTTAGAAAAACGGTGACTCTAGGTCGAAATTCGGGATGACATAAGCTACCGACTAATACAGATCCCTACGCTAAACGATTCACAGGACCCAAGTCAGTAGCTATGTACTACACTACTGGGTTTCCCAGTTGGTGTATACCGAATCTCGAACATTACAACGAAGTCCATATTAGGACTTTTAATCGCGCCCGAACACCCACGCGAGTGTTGAAAGAACGGTGACTCTACTTTAATATCCGCGTTTCGCGTTCCGCGATCGCGACACGTTATATCTGTAGCTTCGAGAGACTTTCAGGCTTCTCAGCTAACTGGAGACGTACCAAGCCCCTCTTACGGAAAGCTCCACCGTCCGGACACCGTCCACTTCAGATACAACGTATTATTAAGCACTACTGTGCCTGCGTTCCGAGTTTCGAACAATAAAACGTGGTCCTCGGTAAGACCTTTTAAATCGCGTCCGCGACACTCACGTGACAGTTCGAAAAAACGTTAACTCTACTCTACAATACTCGTTCGTGAGTTAAACCGATCGAACTTACGAGCAAACAAAACGAAGTCCACGGTAGGACATTTAATCGCGCCCGAACACCCCCACGTGAGTGTTAGAAAAATGATGACTCTACTCTACAATTCGCGTATTCGGGGTGACGAGCAATCAAACGAAATTTTATCGCGCCCGCAAGAACACCCACACTTGCGCCAGCCGACACAAGCGCGAGTCTTCTCCCTATCCTTCCCGTATTCTCGCGTAAAAATCGATGATGAACATCAATCCCTCGATAAGTCCTCGATGACGTCTTGATGATCCCTCGATGATCTCTCGATGATCCCTGTGAAATCAAAGAAGAATAACACAAGAAATATGAAATAAAATAGAAAGCGGAAAATACAAGCAAAAATAGGCGGGAAAATACAAGTAAAAAAATACTGGAAAATGAAAAGAAGTTAAAACCGAAACGTGCGCGCACGTGACAACGACGAAACGCAGAACGAGAGCAAGTTGGACGCATTGAATATCGATCACTATTCGACCAAAATCGAGCTCGATTTTTTCCCAGGATGATGATGATGATGATGGTTCGTTTAAAGGTGAACAGAAAAACATAAAAAGAAAAACAGAGAAAGAGAAAAGCAGGAAGACGGAACATGCATGCATGTTACCACGATAAAGTTTAGAGCGAGAGGTGGACATAATGAATATGCCTCCACCAGACCAAACCGGAGTACCAAAATTAATTTCGATTTTTTCCTATTGAAAGAAGGAGACCCATTCGAGGGACCAACCCAAGAGTCCTACCGTAGAGTTTTTTATACGATGCTGAGACAGCAGCCCGCCAAAAGGCCCACACCCATAAGCCCCTCTTATGGGTCCCACCCGAGACTTACAAATAATAATTAATAAAAGTAAATACATATAAATACGAATGACGGAAAAGTTTTCTGTGCGTTTCAATTAGAAATCAATGGTTTATCTAAAATCGATGATGCTACTAGGATAATCTCTCAACGATCCCTTGGCGTCCATTGATGATCCCTCGTCGTCCCTCGACGATCACTCGATGATCCCTCGATGATTCCTCGATGATCCCTCGACGAAACTTGAGAAGAAAATGAGAAAAAGAAGAAAGATCTTTAATGATTTATCTGTTAATTATTATTAATGATATAAAATGTAAGTAATTTAAAGTATCGGTAAGGTTGGTTAGAAAATGCTTTTGATGATTTTTAAAATATGCAGCCATTGGCTCGGTAGTACTTGTGTTACATGACTCACAATTAACATGCAATATATATGTATCGCAAGTACTACCGACCCAGGTCTCACCACGTGGAGGTTGCTGCATCTGGAGACCCACGGGCTAACGATGACTCTACTCTAATATTCGCGAATACCGAGCAAACAAAACGAAGTCCCCGGTAGGACTTTTAATCGCGTCCGCGAGCACTCACTTGCGCGGGTGTTAGAAAAACGGTGACTCTAGGTCGAAATTCGGGATGACATAAGCTACCGACTTATACAGATCCCTACGCTAAACGATTCACAGGACCCTAGTAAGTAGCTATGTACTACACTACTGGGCTTCCCAGTTCGTGTATACCGAATCTCGAACATTACAACGAAGTCCATATTAGGACTTTTAATCGCGCCCGAACACCCACGCGAGTGTTGAAAGAACGGTGACTCTACTTTAATATCCGCGTTTCGCGTTCCGCGATCGCGACACGTTATATCTGTAGCTTCGAGAGACTTTCAGGCTTCTCAGCTAACTGGAGACGTACCAAGCCCCTCTTACGGAAAGCTCCACCGTCCGGACACCGTCCACTTCAGATACAACGTATTATTAAGCACTACTGTGCCTGCGTTCCGAGTTTCGAACAATAAAAACGTGGTCCTCGGTAAGACCTTTTAAATCGCGTCCGCGACACTCACGTGACAGTTCGAAAAAACGTTAACTCTACTCTACAATACGCGTTCGCGAGTAAAACCGATCGAATCTACGAGCAAACAAAACGAAGTCCACGGTAGGACATTTAATCGCGCCCGAACACCCCCACGTGAGTGTTAGAAAAATGATGACTCTACTCTACAATTCGCGTATTCGGGGTGACGAGCAATCAAACGAAATTTTATCGCGCCCGCAAGAACACCCACGCTTGCGCCAGCCGACACACGCGCGAGTCTTCTCCCTATCCTTCCCGTATTCTCGCGGAAAAATCGATGATGAACATCAATCCCTCGATAAGTCCTCGATGACGTCTTGATGATCCCTTGATGATCCTTCGATGATTCCTCGATGTTCCCTCGATGATCCCTCGATGATCCCTGTGAAAGCAAAGAAGAGTAACACAAGAAATATGAAATAAAATAGAAAGCGGGACAATACAAGTAAAAATAGGCCGGAAAATACAAGTAAAAATAGGCTGAAAATGAAAAGAAGATAAAACCGATACGTGCGCGCACGTGAATACGATGAAACGCAGAACAGGAGCAAGTTGGACGCATTGAATATCGATCTCCATTCGACCAAAAAGAGAAGGAAGACGGAACATGCATGCATGTTACCACGAGAAAGTTTATAGCGAGAGGTGGACATAATGAATATGCCTCCACCAGACCAAACCGAAGTACCAAAATTAATTTTGATATTTTCCTATTGAGGGCTCATCCCAAGAGTCCCACCGTAGAGTTTTATACGATGCTGAGACAGCAGCCCGCCAAAAGGCCCACACCCATAAGCCCCTCTTATGGGTCCCACCCGAGACTTATAAATAATAATTAATAAAAGTAAAGCCATATAAATAGGAATGACGGAAAAGATTTCTGTGCGTTTCAATAATATATCATTAGTATATTTATTAATCGATCATACATGGTAGTCCATGAATAACAATTAACGATAACATATATAATACATAGAAAACATCTTATATCTAAAATCACTGGACAACTACAAAACACATGACAATAGATGGACAAAATCGTAGTACCGAAATGGAGTTCGATTTTATTTTATTGAAAGAAAGGAGGAGAACCGCATAGAAGCCCACACCCATAAGCCCCTCTTATGGGTCCCAACCGAGACTTATAAGTAATAATTAATAAAGGCAAAGATATATAAATAGGAATGACGGAAGTTTTCGGTGCGTTTCAATTATATTTCATTAGTATATATATTAATCGATAATACATGATAGTATATGAATAACAATTAACGATGACATATATAATAAATCTAAAAAAATCTTATATCTAAAATAACGTGACACGGACAAAACACATGACAAGAGATGGACAAAATCGTAGTACCAAAATGAAGTTCGATTTTATTTTATTGAAAGAAAGAAGGAGACCCGCATAGAAGCCCACACCCATAAGCCCCTCTTATGGGTCCCACCCGAGACTTATAAATAATAATTAATAAAGGCAAAGACATATAAATAGGAATGACGGAAAAGTTTTCTGTGCGTTTGAATTAGAAATCAATGGTATATCTAAAATGGATGATACTCTTAGGATAATCTTTCAACGATCCCTCGACGTCCCTCGATGATCCCTCGATGATCCCTCGATGATCCCTCGATGATCCCTCGATGATCCCTCGATGATCCCTCGACGATACCTGAGAAGAAAATGAGAAAGAGAAGAAATAGTATAGAAAGAAAAACAAAAGTTAAACGTAAGGAAAGAAGGAGATCAGCATAGAAGCTCAAACCCATACATACATCATTTGGGTCTCACCCTAGGCTTACAAATAATAATTAATAAAAGTAAATACATATAAATAGAAATGACGGAAAAGTATTGTGTGAGTTTCAATTATAAAGCATTGATATATCTGAAATCGATTATGGTCATTCGATGATCCCTTGATGATCCATCGACGATACCTGAGAAGAAAATGAGAAAGAGAAGAAATAGTATAGAAAGAAAAACAAAAGTTAAACGTAAGGAAAGAAGGAGACCAGCACAGAAGCCCACTCCCATACGTCCATCATATGGGTCTCACGCTAGACTTATAAATAATAATTAATAAAAGTAAATGCATATAAATAGAAATGACGGAAAAGTATTCTGTGCGTTTCAATTATAAATCAAGGGTATATCTGAAATCGATGATGGTCATTCGATGATCTCTCGACGATACCTCGACGATAGCTCGACAATACCTGAGAAGAAAATGAGAAAGAGAAGAAATAGTATAGAAAGAAAAACAAAAGTTAGACGAAAAGAAAGAAGGAGACCCGCATAGAAGCCCACACCCATAAGCCCCTCTTACGGGTCCCACCCGAGACTTATAAAGAATAATTAATAAAAGTAAATACAAAGAAATAGAAATGACAGAAAAATTTGCGTTTCAATCATAAATCAATAGTATATCTATTTTTCGATAATACATGATAGTACATGTGTGTGGACATTATAACGTTGTTAAGATTATAATATTGTTTAAATATTAATCAATAATACTTTACGTATATTGTGCATCATTCAAATGTTAGTAAAATAATCTTATTTATTAATTATTCTTTCTCGAGTTCGCGATCCCACTACTTAAAACTAGCTGAAAACACATAAGGAAAGAGAAAAGATTATATATTACTACTGTGAAAGAGAAAATTTTGAAATTCATTAAATTTAAATTAAGAAAGGTAACAGAAAATGAACAATTCTGGATATCGATATAAACAAAAATATTATTTCCTCTGAAAGAAATAATATATTAGTAAATCTGTATTCAGTGTAGATTAAATGGTCCCCACAATTGCCATTATCTTATACTTCTGAAAGTATAATCTACAAATACTAATTAGTTACATCCAATCGCTCGTGCCGATTCGGACCTTTCGTCCTCGACATGATCGAACGATCGGAGGTACTTGTAAAATTCACTCACTACTTATGAAGTTCTGCGACGGCTCCAAAACACTCGTCCGCGTTTTAGGTCGAAATTGAGGGTGGATGATACGTAGCTGGTTGAAAATGAGGTAGGTCGACGTCGAAGTTGGTCGAGGTCATCCTCTTCGGTGATGCACTGACTCTATTACGCGACAGTTATTTTTTTAACGGACGGTCACTGACTCTACTTCGCGAAACTCTACTGTCTTTTATATATACAGTCTGTGCGACTGTTAAAAAAGTATTTAACTTCGGGAACAAACACTGACTCTAACGACTGCATTGCACGCAGTCGTTCGCAAAAACACTTGTCATTTAAATCGCGAAACGCGAACGAACAAACACTGCTTCTACTTCGCGATAGTTTTCTTTTTTTAGCGAACACAAACACTCGATTAATTCATTGCTCCGCGCGCGCGCTTGCAATGAAGTTCTGTAACAGAATAATTCAAACGAAATAATCGGTAACACTGTTATAATGAGAAACTGTATAAGTTATTCGAGGGATGTATCGTATAGAAATATACTCACTTTAAATCTTCCTCTATGGGTGCAAGAGAGACATCCAGAGAGAATTTCGATGATTAGTCGCCCGAATCCAAAGAAAGACTGATCCAGTAAACGTCCAGTAATCGGTAAATAATACAAGGCCAAATATCTTCCCCTTACACACAACAAATTTTAAATTATTCAAATATTTATCAGATATTATTTTAAGTTTCTCGCGAATGTTCGTCGTTTTAATGTTTAAACGAATGTATTATTGTTTAATTATTAGTTGATGGTAACCGTGTACATTACTGATTGTTTAAATAATTATTATATTACTGAAAGTATTAAATTTAAATTCTCGCCTTCAGATTTAGAAAGTCTCGATGTTAACCCGTCGAAGTGCAAAGTAAAATTGACACCGTTATTGTCAAAGTCAGTGAAAGATCGTTTATGTTTGTATTATGGAAGGCCAAGTCCCACCAGACTAATATTTTAAAGTATTGAAATACTTAACTGATATTATTTTAGCTTTCTCGCGAGTTTTAGTCGTTTTAATGTTTAAACGGATGTACTATTGTTTAATTATTAGTTAATGGTAACCGTGTACATTAATGATTGTTTAAAGAATTATTATATTACCGAAAGTATTAAATTTAAGTTCTCGCCTTCGGATTTAGAAAGTCTCGATGTTAACCCGTCGAAGAGCAAAGTAAAACTGACACCGTTATTGTCAAAGTCAGTGAAAAACCGTTTATGTTTGTATTATGCAAGGCCAACTCCCCCCAGACTAATACTTTAAAGTATTGAAAGACTAAACTGATATTATTTTAGGTTTCTTGCGAGTTTAAGTCGTTTTAATGTTTAAACGAATGTACTATTGTTTAATTATTAGTTAATGGTAACCGTGTACATTAATGATTGTTTAAATAATTATTATATTACCGAAAGTATTAAATTTAAGTTCTCGCCTTCGGATTTAGAAAGTCTCGATGTTAACCCGTCGAAGTGCAAAGTTAAACTGTCTCGGTTATTGTCAAAGTCAGTGAAAAACTGTTTATGTTTGTATTATGCAAGGCCAAGTCCCACCAGACTAATACTTTAAAGAATTGAAATACTTAACTTATATTATTTTAGGTTTCTTGCGAGTTTTAGTCGTTTTAAAGTTTAAACGAATGTACTATTGTTTAATTATTAGTTAATGGTAACCGTGTACATTAATGATTGTTTAAATAATTATTATATTACCGAAAGTATTAAATTGAAGTTCTCGCCTTCGGATTTAGAAAGTCTCGATGTTAACCCGTCGAAGTGCAAAATTAAACTGTCTCGGTTATTGTCAAAGTCAGTGAAAAACTGTTTATGTTTGTATTATGCAAGGCCAAGTCCCACCAGACTAATACTTTAAAGAATTGAAATACTTAACTTATATTATTTTAGGTTTCTTGCGAGTTTTAGTCGTTTTAAAGTTTAAACGAATGTACTATTGTTTAATTATTAGTTAATGGTAACCGTGTACATTAATGATTGTTTAAATAATTATTATATTACCGAAAGTATTAAATTTAAGTTCTCGCCTTCGGATTTAGAAAGTCTCGATGTTAACCCGTCGAAGTGCAAAGTAAAATTGACACCGTTATTGTCAAAGTCAGTGAAAGATCGTTTATGTTTGTATTATGCAAGGCCAACTCCCCACAGACTAATACTTTAAAGTATTGAAAGACTAAACTGATATTATTTTAGGTTTCTTGCGAGTTTAAGTCGTTTTAATGTTTAAACGAATGTACTATTGTTTAATTATTAGTTAATGGTAACCGTGTACATTAATGATTGTTTAAATAATTATTATATTACCGAAAGTATTAAATTTAAGTTCTCGCCTTCGGATTTAGAAAGTCTCGATGTTAACCCGTCGAAGTGCAAAGTTAAACTGTCTCGGTTATTGTCAAAGTCAGTAAAAAAACGTTTATGTTTGTATTATTCAAGGCCAACTCCCCCCAGACTAATACTTTAAAGTATTGAAATACTAAACTGATATTATTTTAGGTTTCTTGCGAGTTTAAGTCGTTTTAATGTTTAAACGAATGTACTATTGTTTAATTATTAGTTAATGGTAACCGTGTACATTAATGATTGTTTAAATAATTATTATATTACCGAAAGTATTAGATATAAGTTCTCACTTTCAGATTTAGAAAGTTTTGATGTTAACTCGTCTTAAGTGCGAAGTTAAACTGTCTCGGTTATTGTCAAAGTCAGTGAAAAACCGTTTATGTTTGTATTATGCAAGGCCAAGTCCCACCAGACTAATATTTTAAAGTATTGAAATACTAAACTGATATTATTTTAGGTTTCTTGCGAGTTTAAGTCGTTTTAATGTTTAAACGAATGTACTATTGTTTAATTATTAGTTAATGGTAACCGTGTACATTAATGATTGCTTAAATAATTATTTTATTACCGAAAGTATTAAATTTAAGTTCTCGCCTTCGGATTTAGAAAGTCTCGATGTTAACCCGTCGAAGTGCAAAGTTAAACTGTCTCGGTTATTGTCAAAGTCAGTGAAAAACTGTTTATGTTTATATTATGCAAGGCCAAGTCCCACCAGACTAATACTTTAAAGAATTGAAATACTTAACTTATATTATTTTAGGTTTCTTGCGAGTTTTAGTCGTTTTAAAGTTTAAACGAAATTGTTTAATTATTAGTTAATGGTAACCGTGTACATTAATGATTGTTTAAAGAATTATTATATTACCGAAAGTATTAAATTTAAGTTCTCGCCTTCGGATTTAGAAAGTCTCGATGTAAACCCGTCGAAGAGCAAAGTAAAACTGACACCGTTATTGTCAAAGTCAGTGAAAAAACGTTTATGTTTGTATTATGCAAGGCCAACTCCCCCCAGACTAATACTTTAAAGAATTGAAATACTTAACTGATATTATTTTAGTTTTCTCGCGAGTTTTAGTCGTTTTAATGTTTAAACGAATGTACTATTGTTTAATTATTAGTTAATGGTAACCGTGTACATTAATGATTGTTTAAATAATTATTATATTACCGAAAGTATTAAATTTAAGTTCTCGCCTTCGGATTTAGAAAGTCTCGATGTTAACCCGTCGAAGTGCAAAGTAAAACTGACACCGTTATTGTCAAAGTCAGTGAAAAACCGTTTATGTTTGTATTATGCAAGGCCAACTCCCCCCAGACTAATACTTTAAAGTATTAAAAGACTAAACTGATATTATTTTAGGTTTCTTGCGAGTTTAAGTCGTTTTAATGTCTAAACGAATGTACTATTGTTTAATTATTAGTTAATGGTAACCGTGTACATTAATGATTGTTTAAATAATTATTATATTACCGAAAGTATTAAATTTAAGTTCTCGCCTTCGGATTTAGAAGGTCTCGATGTTAACCCGTCGAAGTGCAAAGTGAAACTGTCTCGGTTATTGTCAAAGTCAGTGAAAAACTGTTTATGTTTGTATTATGCAAGGCCAAGTCCCACCAGACTAATACTTTAAAGAATTGAAATACTTAACTTATATTATTTTAGGTTTCTTGCGAGTTTTAGTCGTTTTAAAGTTTAAACGAATGTACTATTGTTTAATTATTAGTTAATGGTAACCGTGTACATTAATGATTGTTTAAATAATTATTATATTACCGAAAGTATTAAATTTAAGTTCTCGCCTTCGGATTTAGAAAGTCTCGATGTTAACCCGTCGAAGTGCAAAGTAAAACTGACACCGTTATTGTCAAAGTCAGTGAAAAACCGTTTATGTTTGTATTATGCAAGGCCAACTCCCCCCAGACTAATACTTTAAAGTATTGAAAGACTAAACTGATATTATTTTAGGTTTCTTGCGAGTTTAAGTCGTTTTAATGTTTAAACGAATGTACTATTGTTTAATTATTAGTTAATGGTAACCGTGTACATTAATGATTGTTTAAATAATTATTATATTACCGAAAGTATTAAATTTAAGTTCTCGCCTTCGGATTTAGAAAGTCTCGATGTTAACCCGTCGAAGTGCAAAGTAAAATTGACACCGTTATTGTCAAAGTCAGTGAAAGATCGTTTATGTTTGTATTATGCAAGGCCAACTCCCCACAGACTAATACTTTAAAGTATTGAAAGACTAAACTGATATTATTTTAGGTTTCTTGCGAGTTTAAGTCGTTTTAATGTTTAAACGAATGTACTATTGTTTAATTATTAGTTAATGGTAACCGTGTACATTAATGATTGTTTAAATAATTATTATATTACCGAAAGTATTAAATTTAAGTTCTCGCCTTCGGATTTAGAAAGTCTCGATGTTAACCCGTCGAAGTGCAAAGTTAAACTGTCTCGGTTATTGTCAAAGTCAGTGAAAAAACGTTTATGTTTGTATTATTCAAGGCCAACTCCCCCCAGACTAATACTTTAAAGTATTGAAATACTAAACTGATATTATTTTAGGTTTCTTGCGAGTTTAAGTCGTTTTAATGTTTAAACGAATGTACTATTGTTTAATTATTAGTTAATGGTTACCGTGTACATTAATGATTGTTTAAATAATTATTATATTATCGAAAGTATTAAATTTAAAAATGTATATCCTTACTGTAATATGTTCATCTGCATTTTTAATGCAGGTATGTACTTACTGTGGACCTATCATATGCACTCCTGAGTGCGGGCAAGCCATTTCAATCGTTTCGTTTATATACCAGTGATTTACATATATGCATATATGGGATGAAAGATAAAAAAGACAGTCATGTATAAGTTGACAATCACTTTTAATTGTTGCAATAGAAAAACAATGTACAGACGCAGAATTATCGTATCTAACATGTGACGAAAATTCCTAGGTAAAATCTTAATCGGATAGTGAAAAATCAACTAAAATATGTCAAAATAATACATATTAAAGGAGTGTTCTTATCTTGTTTTCATTACCTATTCGCTTATCGGTTAGTCGTTTATCTAATTACAATGATTGATTTATTAATTATAATTATGTCTGTAATAGACACAGAGGTGTGTATGTAAGTTAATTGGGTGGGGGGGAGGGTGGGGAGGGGCGAAGGGATTGGGGAGATCTCTTCTTAAATGCTACAGAATGTTCATTTTTATTTATTTATCTTTTTTTTTCTTTCTTTCTTTCTTTCCTGCTTTCTTTCTTTTTTTTTTTATTTTTACTTTGGTTTTAAATTAAGGACTAGTGTTTTGAGCTTCGCTCTGTCCTTATGTATACATATGTATGTATATATACGCTTATGGGGGGGGGGGGATTTTTAACAAACTTAATCGCGATCTCTCATTAAAATCACCGCATGAATTTTCCACTGTTTATTCTATTTTATTTTCTTCCCTTTTTCTTTCCTCCTCTTTTATCTTTCTTTCTTCTTCTTCCTTACAGAGTATACGAACGTTTCAGCGAATGTTATCAACGGAATGAACGTTTGTTTCATGTGCGGGTTTACGCTTTACGGGCTTGAATTGAATTAAATTAAATTAAAAAAAGAAAAAAAAAACAGAAAAAGGAAAAATAAAACAAATTAAAAGAAAAAGAATAGAAAAGAGAAACGGACAACGTCTCGGATCTGTTGTTTTTAATTATTTAATCTTGAAGGATGTTTGATAAGGAAAAAAAAAAAAAAAGACAAAAAAGAAAAAGAAAAAGAAAAAATTATACGAAAAGAGAAATAATCAACAACGGGATAACATTATCGTCGATTGGAATGTGATTATCGTTTGTGCGACCGCGAGATAAATTTTCTTCTCTTTACGTTACGATAAGGGCATAAAAAATAAAAAAAATAAAAAAAATAAATAAAATAAAAAAAAGCAGGGAAAAGCAAAAAACGTGGGTACACCATCCGCGACGTATTAGTGCGAGAGAGTGTACGATAAAAATATCTGGGCCATATACGCGTAATAATTTCTTACATATTATTTATATATAAGAACATGTTCTAACAATATTATAGTGCGATGAAGGCACAAGGCGTGTGTTTATTTAATCTTGTGCGAGTGCAGTGAATACGGCACACAATAGGTTCGATTGTTAATGGATTAATGGGGTGATAGTTGTAGTGGTGGTGGTGGTAGTGGTGGTGGTGGAGGGTTGAGGGATGGGCAGGATGAAGGAGCAATTGGGGGGGGGGTGTTCGAGGTGTAAGATGTGGACATAAAGATCGTTAAAATGTGTCGATTATTTTATCGTATGCAATTGCATACGTGTAGTAAATGTGCATTCCCCATTTTTTTATGTTTGTTTTTTTTTTTTGGTTGTTTTTTTTTTCTTGCGTGTGTAAAATTGTCTCGCAAAGAGAGAGAAGATAACCGAAAACGGTTGTTTTTTACTTTATTTTTTTTTTTTTAACTTGTTTCTTCTTCTTCTTCTTCATTTAAAACAAATCTTTAACAAATACATAGAGGACAAGCGGAGCTCATAGAATAATATGTATGTATACCATTTAGAATTGGAAATGTAATTTAGAATTAGAATGTAAAAATACTATGTATTATGTACAATTAATTAATATATATATATATACCAATCGTGTGAATATATTTTAATTATTTTACATCGTTCTATTTTCTTTTTTCTTCTTCGTATCATCATTATCATCATCATCATCATCATCATCATCATCATCATCATCATCGTCATAATTATAATCATTGTCATCATTGTCATCATTGTCTCATCATCGTAATCATCATCATCATCATCATCACCATCATGATAATGATTTACTTTGTCTTCTTCTTCATCTTTATTTTTAATAATCTTTAATTTAATCCTTTTCTCGTCTTCCTCGTCGTCTTTTTTCTTTTTTCGAAGAGAGCTTTTTATTTTCTTTTTCGTTTTGTTCTTTATTTCTTTATTTCTTTCTTTCTTTTCTTTATTCATTTCATTAATTATTTACTTTTTTTTTCTTTTTCGTCGAATACGCCGCGGTAAGAAGCGGCATTCATATTTAAAAACGATATAATGATTGTTTCCTTAAATAATATATTTTACACATCATCCCTTATTATATCTTAAACCCCATATATCCTCCCTTTATTTGTTTCTTCTTTTTTTTTTTTGCTTTTTATTTGACTCGCATTATTTAATCGCTTTTAATATTGCACATTTGAGTGCCAATTTGACAATATATTAACGATAGACCAACACCATAAAAGGTGTCAGATTAAGGAGGCTTCTTTTACATCTTGTATGTATGTATATTGAACATCAAAAACATCAATTATAGTTGGCACATGAACGGAAGCGAACATATATTATGATGCCTGTTACTGTATGTATGTATATCCCTGTATGAATTTTTTTGTATAAATGTACGTGTATATATATGTGTGTGTGTGTTTTTTGTCAGAAGGTACGATTAATGTTAGTACAAAAAAGTTTTTCACAATTTTTGATAATCTAGTTTTCGTGCTCGTACGCGACAATAAACATTGTCGTTTTATCAAAT
>OU426862.1:3260795-3285795 GCA_911387685.1 Dolichovespula media
GTAGGTAGGTAGGTAGGTAGGTAGGGGAAGATTCAGCCTTTTATCTGTTACAGGCAGTCAGAGGAGCGGCGATTATGATACGAAAGCCCGCGTAAACCTCTTACAGTCGCTAAATTTATGGAACGTTTCGTGTCCAATAAAATCCTCCGGTATCGTTCGATATATGTATTCCCCCCTACCCACCCCGTCATGGCAAATGCCACCATTTCTCAAATGCCTTTTAAAACGTCGACGCGCTTTCGATCGACACTCTCTCTCTCTCTCTCTCTCTATGTGTTACTATCCGTCTATCTATCCCTCTTTCGACTCTTACTTCTTCCCATCTTATTCGAACGTTTCTCTCTGTTTTCCTTTCCTTTCTTTTCTTTTCTTTTCTTTTCTTTTTTGTCTTTTACTATCGCATTCGCTACATCCTGGAAATGGCATTACTTCGGAATACGACGACTCGTTCTCGCAGTTCGGTCACGGTTAAAAAACACACGTTGCAAACGTCAAGCTGCTCCTCGTTTGAAGAAAAACAAAAAAAGGAAAAAAATAAAAGAGAAAAAAAGAAATAGAAAAACAATTTCAAAAGCGCGAAACTCGCGCGTCGTTACTTTTCGTTTTTTTCTTTTTTCTTTTTTATTATCCTTCCTTCTCTCTTCCTTTCTTCTTTCTCTTCCTTCTTCATCTTACTTACGATAAGCGAGAACGATCGAACGAGAACGATCGAAGGTGTTCGTTCTAACAATAATAATAATAACAATAATAATAATAATAATAATAATAATAATAATAATAATATTAATAATAATATTAATAATAATAATTATATTAATAGAATCTACAACGTATTTAACATACATACATATTACGGAAGGTATCAAATATTTTTCTTTAAAAATTTACACGTAGTTTCGTTTTATTAGAAAGAACGAGAAGTCTAAGTAATTTACAAGACACTGTCAAGAGATAATCGTGCAATTATTTATATACATATACATATATATATATATATATATATATATATATATATATGTATGTATATGTGTAATTGGTAATATGTATGTATAATGTATATTTTGTATATTGACTTCAGGATCGGCAGTGAAGACCGTACTGTTACTTCTTACTTATAAAACGATCTCGAGTGATAATTAATTCAATCTATTGTAAACTAATTAATGAGAGACAGTCGTGGGTGCGATGTGTGATATAATAATATCGATAATAATAACTATGATAATTATAATAATAATAATAATAATAATAATAATAATAATAAAAAACTTAAAAATACGATGAAATAATGTAATACCTATGCTAATTCGAATTCACTAGCTACATACATATACATGCTTATCGTCGGAGGGAGGAGCGGATGTTTGGTAGCGGTTGTGGTGGTGTTGTGGTGTGTGAGGGGAAAGAGGAGAACTTGTGCGTGTGTCTGTGTGCGAAAGGAAATAAATAAAAAGATTGTAATTCAATGGTAAGAACCTGTAAGTCAGTTATCCTACTTGCGAACGTAATCATGTAAAATGTAATACCGCTTATCATTTATGTATGTATGTATGGTCGAACTTTCTAAGTGAACTCGTTCGTTGCTGTCCTTATTCTTTCTTCCTTTTCGTTCTTTCTTCAATTTTTTTTCTTTCTTTCTTTTTGTATTTTTTTTTGTTTTTGCTTTTCCATGTAGGTACTCATACATGTACATACATAAATGCACATACACATACACGCGTACGTACGTAGATAAAAACGTATCGTCGAAGCAATTGCATTATAACGCAATACACGTTGTATAAGTTTGATATTAATAGGTATACCTCATTCGTATAAATGAAAAAATAAAGATCTCGATCTCTTTACGATCAGTCTTAATTTATTTTTCAATTTATTTCTCAATTATAGATTCATTCAATTACGAGAATATTTATCGATAATAGATTTTAAATCGTTCGTTTAAGCTTGATAGATATCTTCTAGATGATAGATACATTTTCTCTCTCTCTTTTTTTTTTTTGTATCTTTTTGTTTTTTGTCTTTGTTTTCCCCTTCTGACAGATACGCGTAGGCATATCCATGTACACTGACAGATCGTAAAGAGTCAGATATATATATCAATTTCTATGGTGCGTTGGCACCATCATTAATATGTCTCTTCGAGAGTATCTTTTAGTAGGTTAAAAAAAAAAAAAGAAAAGATAAAGAAGAAGAAGAAATAAAAAATAAAAAGAAAAAAAACCGAGAGGAATGTGGACGAATGTTGAGAGGAGTTGTGTGGTAGAGTGGGGAGGTGGGGGGTGGGTAGGGGGATTGGGGAATCTCAGATGACGAGTCTCAAGATACCCATTCGTGCAAAAAATAGGCCGATCTTCGTCAAAAAGTCGATGAAGAAAAACTATTCTTTTTTTTTTGTTTTATCCTTGATTTGTTTACGTATACACGATTGAACGATTTTGAAAATGACGTTGTCGCCTTAACTATTATGTTTTTTTTATTTCTTTCCTTCTTTTTTTCTTTCTTCCTTTTTCCTATCTTTATTTCTTTCTTTCTTTCTTTCTTTCTTTCTTCTTACAGTAGCCGGTCGGTCCAGCCAAAAAAAAAAAAAAAAGGAAAAAAGAAAAAAAGAGTTCTCCCGATTACGTTGCATCATCGAACGTAAATATACTATAAAATTTGTTAATGATTAAACTCCCGTGATATCGATATCGACGATCGTTATATTATGACGTAGGCGATCGTCGAGATCGATTGGTAAGTTCCTTTTTTTCATTATATTTTTTTTTGTTTTGTTTGTTTTGTTTTGTTTCGTTCTATCACTACACTCGGAGAAGATAAAGAATCCGTATTAGCATGTTTGAACACACGCATACACACGAATAAACATACCGCATACGCATGACGCACACACGCGAAACGAGTCACACGATCACGCATACATACATACATACATACATACATACATACATACATACACATACGCTCGCACACGCATACACACATACGCAGCGTGTCCAGGATGCCAGTTTCTCGGTAACGATCGACGACTCCGGCTAGTTCGATGATATCGACGATTAAAGCACGAACGATTTTTATGATATGCAAATGCAACTACATCTAATCGTCCACGCGCATATTGTATCACGAACACGTCTTCGTCCTTCTTAAATGATACTTGAAGACAATAATAATAATAATAATAATCGTATTCGGGTTCCATCCGATCCGAAATATAGTTTTCCTACGCCCAAAACACCACCGTCACATTATTTACACACGTAAGCCACATATTTTTTTTCTTCTTTTTTCTTTTTTTTTTTTTTATTTATTTAATTAAACCACCGATATTATAATTTGTTGCACTTTGGATCAGTACAATTTAATGATCTCTTTTTCTCTCTGTCATTTTATCAAATAACGATTGACCGTAACCGGCGAAACTGTTCGATCGCGCACAACCGAGTAAACGTAGGAAAGTAACACGCGAGTAGAAGCAACGTAGTAGTAGTAGTAGTAGTAGTAGGTGATAGTTGTAGTAATAGTAGTAGTAGTGATAGTAGTGGTAGTAGTAGTAGTAGTAGTAGTAGTGATAGTAATAGTAGTAGTAATAGTTGTAGTAGTAATAATCATCCATTGCTTCGATATTAACGATGTAATCGACGTCCCTTTAATCAAAGTTCTCTTTTCTTTTTGTTATTCGTATAACCGATAACCTCAGTTCCTTCCCCACTAATGAATAATATTTCTTTATTTATAGTCCCGTGCCTAAAGTCGCGTGCTTCTTTCGGTTACGGGGAGGGTTGTTTCGTCCCTAGGTACGGCATGGTATTTACCACGTACCGAACTTGGGCCGAATATCGGTGAGCCTCAGACAAGATGGCCGTCAATGTCGGAATAAGCCGGCGTCGGTGTGAACGTTGATAATGGGTGACCATGATTGTGGGCACCGTTGTTGTTCGCACGTGCAAACGTAGCCGGGGGCGGTGGTACCGAGGGTGGTATCAGTGATTTCGTACCCGCCGTCATCACGGTAACATCCGGGGGTGGTACAGGACGCGGTAGAGTTCTGGTACGCGTCAACGTACCCGTTCCACCAGCGCTCGCATGCTGGGCCCCCGTGTGTCCTGTCGTTGGCATTGTAGGATAATAATTGCCCGAGCCCGGATCGCCCATTGTTGGTGCCGGGCTCGAGTTCGGCTCATATCCCATATAACGGCCGTTGTCCATTTCCACACTGTAGAAGCTTACGTCGTTGGGCGGCGCAGGACTTGGATTCCCGATGTAACTCGACTTCGAAACTGTAAACGTTTTTAACGATAGATATGAGATCCGATAAAAGATTTCATAAGATCCAATTGGGGGGGGGGGAGGGAGGGAGGGAGGGAGAGAAAGAGAGAAAAGGGGGGTTCGGGTAATTATTTATTTATTGGTTTTTTTTTCTCTTTTTTTTTTTTTCTAATATTCAGGAAGATATTGGAATCGATGATCGCTAAAGCTTATGATTATGTTGGGAGGGGGCAAGGGTTGGTTGATCGATGTGTGTGTATAATAAAGTGAACGTTGGTGTATGTATGTTGAAAGCAAACAAGGGCAATCAGATCAGATGTGTGCTTGTCCGTTTGTTCGTACGTTTGTTTGTTCGTTCGTTCGTTTGTTTGTTTGTATCTTTTCGAAGGGGTGATGGGTTGGGGTAATTAATTCATTCATATGATTTAAGCTCGGCCAAGCGATCTTAGGGTATCTATATAATAAATGACGCTCTGCCAAGGTGCGTGCCTTATGCGTTCCTCGTTCTGCCTTTCTCTATGTCGTACGACGCATTGATATATATTCGTAAATATATATAACAGCATGTACGAACGAAACGCATGCAGAAGAACAAAAAAACCTCGCAAGCATATGTCGACTCGTGCGTGCCTCCTCCTCCTCCTCCTCCTCCTCCGCCGTTGTGTCATTTCTCTTCTTTTATCTACATGTAGTATCTCTATTTCTCTATCCCTTTGTATTTTTTTTTAATCTCTTTCTTTTTTTTTCCATGTCGGTTGTCGTCGTCGTTTTTCCTTTTTTCTCTTTTTCATTCCCCCTCTTTCGTTCCTTCCCCCGTAATCTTTTTTCTCTAAGTCTAATATGGAATTAGTAGGGCATGTAATATAACGACGATAAAATGTCTTAATCGTTAATACGTGGATAATAACAATAATAATAATAATACGAGAGACTACATAATTTTAAGCAAGCTTGCTTGAATATTTTTCATGCGAACGTATGAGATGATGAAAAACGCGTATATGCTTTTCGATAAAAATGAAGGATATATATATATATATATATATATATGTGGGTGTGTATATACATATATATATATATATACATATGTAGATATGTAAATCGGAATTCAAAGAACGTGATAAATATAATTGTGCGCATACAGACTAAATTAATAATCATTTAACAAGATCATAGATGAAATCCATACTTGAGTGAGAAGGGGTTGGCGGGTGGGGGGTGGGGGAGGAGAGAGAGAGAGAGAGAGAGAGAGAAAAAAAATTAAGGAAGGTTTATTACAACCTGGCCAGACTCTCTCACACTGACGACGCGTCATGAAAATATCGAGGGAAACCTCTCTGTGTAAAAGTCATATTTTTATTATTATCGTTCGGCGTTCATTACTCTCTACGTATCTTCCAACGCGAATAAAAACAAAAAAAAAAAAGAAAAAAACAAACAAAAAAAAAAAAAAGAAAAGAAAAAGCGTAATTGCTCAGAGAAGATGATAGGTTTAGTCTGGATAAGTCTGACCAGCCGATACGAGAAGACACCAAGAGCGGATAAACTTGAGAGGTTTTAGGCACCTATGCAGAGTGTCGAGACGAGTAGCAGTTGTAGGTGACGCACCCGAGAGTGTCCCACTGGCTGTTGTTCTTTGTGGTGGCGAATCCATGCTCATTACTGGCACGTGGTTACCTCGACGACCGAGAGTTCCTTGATGATGTACCTGCATCTCTAAACTACCCTTCCCGAAATCCTGCATGGTTTGATCGATTAAATATGTACTGGCTGCAGTTTTTCGTCCCTCGTCCTGGTATTGCGGAGCAGACGTAGAAAGAAAGAAAGAAAGAAAAAAAAAAAGAAAGAAAGAAAGAGACGAAGGATGGAAGGAAGGAAGGAAGGAAGGAGTGGGTTAAAAAAAAAAAAAAGAAGAAAAGAACGAATCAGACGATTAGTGCTTACAAAAGGTGACGAAAAAAAAAAAGTATTCTTACGATTAATTACATACCCCCCCCCCACCCCACCCTCCCCACCCCACCCCCCATATCGAAATCATTGCTACGCGTTATTCTCCTATCAAAGTTCGAGTTATTATTATTTTTTGCTTTACTTATCCCCTCAATTACGCGGTGTATCAGCATGACGCTCTTCGTCCCTTTCTCTCTCTCTCTATCTCTATATCTCTATCCATCTTCGCTTTATTATTTTCTTTGATTTTTGTTTTTGAAAGGTTTTTGAATCTAAAAATTGCTGATCGGTGGCGACTTCGTTATCATTCTGATACACTACGAGAAAAAGAGAGAGAGATATATATATATATATATTTTTATATATTTATAAAATAATATTATATAATATTAAGAGATATATATATATATAGATATATATATATATATTTTTATATATTTATAGAATAATATTATATAATATTAAGATATATATATATATATATATATATATATATATATATATTATATATTTTTTTTTCTCTCTCTTTTTCTTTTCATTTCTATCAGTTGTATTCTACCCATTCTACGAAGTGTAGAAACAGCGTTCTCTTTTCCCAAAAGCATACGAAGTCTTATCGTTAAACAGAGAGGAGGGTTGTTATTTTGCTACAGCGTCGAAACAAGAGAATCGGATTGATACTGTGCATTATGTTGAAAAGAAAGGAAGAAAAAGAAGACAGAGAGAGAGAGAGAGAGAGAGAGAGAGAGAAAAAATGAATACAAAAAATTGTGTAGGAAAAACTAGGGAAAAAAAAAAAGTAATAATAACAGATAGAAAGCTAGAAAAAATATTGGATATGGAATCAGATATGTGGGTATTCACGTAAAAAGCGAACGCGCAAATCAGAAGAGAGGACAATGATAACACTGTGGCTTCTCTCGTCGCGTGACGAGAGGAAAACGCGCGCGCACACGCACGCACACCATGGACGTATTATCTCGGCTTTTTTCTTTCTCTTTTTTTTTTTTTTCGTTCCTTTTCCTTCTTCCTCTTTTTCTTTTCCTTTCTTTCCCGTGGAAGCTCACATTTTCAGGCGTATTGTTTCTACGATGCATTATGTGCATTCTAAATCAACCCTTTTCCCTTTTTTTCTATCTCTTTTTTCTTTCTTTTTTTTTTCTTTAATTTTTTTTCACTCTTTTTCTACCCCCGCCGCAGCCGCCCTCCCCCTCCCCACTCCCTCTTCTGCCCTCTTCGGTGCATAATTTCGTCTAGAAAGAGAGAGAGATAGAGAGAGAGAGAGAGAGAGAGAGAGAGAGAGAGCGAGCGAGAGAGAGAGAGAGAGAGAGAGAGAGGGGGGGCAAAAGGATTTATAGCTTTTTTTCTGTTAATCCACGATAGATCTTATTAATTAGATACTATCGATAATCAATGTATACATAATACGTGAATAATGGAAACAACGCAATGGAATTTTATTCTTATTTGATCATCGATAACGGCCCATTATGAAAATACATGCATTAATACGCGCGCTCGTGCAGAAACAAAGAAGAAAAAATACGAGGAAATGAAGAAACAAAAAAAAGAAAAAAAAAAAAAAGAGAAAGGAAAAAGAAATAAAAAGGAAAAGAGAAGTATAAACGAACAAGGAGTATGAAAAAGTTTTCTACCTTCGAAATTCCATTAGTAACGGATTCGAGGTAGGACGAAAGAAATATGAAATACTTGAAGCATCGCGGGAGGGTTTGTTTTTGTTTTATTTTTATTATTTTTTTTTTTATCACTTTAACGAGAATTTAATTGATAGTGATCGTTAGGAGAGTAGAAAGGGTGAGGGGTGATTGGGGAGGACAAGGAGGAGGAGGAGGAGGAGGAGGAGGAGGAGGAGGAGGAGGATGGGGTGAAGTAGGAGTTTCGAAGAAAGTGTCGAGTAAAGTTCGTAAATATCGTGCGTCGTTACGTAAACGTAAGATATTAAAGCAGCAACGCTTAAGCCAAAGTGGTCGGGGATGGGGGGATGGGTGGGGGTGGGGATAATAAGGATTAAAGTCAGGGTCGGGTCGTGGGTGTAAACTAAAAGACGTTGGAAAAGAAAAAGTGTTAACAGAACTCAAACCTACCCTCCGATATTACTTGTTACTAAGAACATATTGACTGATGGCACTGACCACGTAATCATTAGCGTCGAAGTTAACGTCGCTCTTCTCATCGGACACGGAACTTAATTCGCCGGTCATAGTGTCACCGTTGACGGTCGATGGGGCATACATATCGGCTGTCTGCGACTTGTTTAATCCTGTCAAAATTAGTTTAAACTGCGATTAGTACAAGCACGTTTACCGATTAAAACGATTAAGATTTTATATTTGTTTCTAAATGAAGATTAAGACTGTGTGGTATGTTTGTTCGTTTGTTCGTTAAACGTATTCTCATGTGTTTCGATAAATGTCTGTTTAAATATATTCGAAGCTGATAGAAAAGCTTTGATCAAGTCAATCTTGATATAAAAATATATATATATATATATATATATATATATTTATTTATTATAATATCTAATGTTTTTTTTTGTGTCTTTTCTTTTCGCTTTCATTTAATCGTTTTCTTTTGCGATCTTTCCTCCTTTCCCTTCACCCACTTTTCACTCGTTTTTTTTTCCGTCGGTGTATTTATTCGTTCGTTTTTTTTCTTTTTTTTTTTTTTTCGTTTAAATTCCTTTACCTCCGTCTTCCTTTCGTCTATAATCAACTTACGAGCTTTATTTCGCTTTCGCACAATGTACCACAACATGATGAAGAGATTAACGATAAAAAAGATGGCGGAGGTCGCTGCGAACGTATAGATATAATTCATTGGGAAATCCCCTCTTTCCAAGAGGACGTCTGGCAGGTTTTCCACGTTATTCGGCCCTATGAGATAAATCAGAAAGAAAAAAAACAAACAAATCTTATAATGATATTTACCAGAACGGTGTGCCTTCTTTTTCGACTTTAATGTAGCAAAGACTATGGACGCGGCAATGAGTAGACAAGCAGATGCAGAAACAGTGATGATTATCACGATGATGTACGAGGAATTAATCTCGCTTGATGTCAACTCGGTGGGTGGCGCCTCGCCTGTAACCCAAGCCAATGTGCCCCGTCACCCGATTTGTTACTCATGCAATATGATTATGTGCCTACGTGTTAGTTATAATATTCGTCGATAATTTCTTTTTATTCCCTGTCTTATCTTTCTTTCTCTCCCTTCTCTCCCCCTCTCTCTATCTTTTTTCCTTCTTCCTTCCTCCTCCTCCTCCTCCCTCTTCCTCCTCCTCCTTTTCTTATTCTTACTACTATTAATCCCTTACGCGAATCGAAATATCCGTCTAACGATTTCTTTCTTTTTCCCTTTTTATTTTTTTTTTTTACCGAAGCGATTATCAGAACATTCGCGAAGTGATTGAAACTTTTCGGTCTCTCTCTCTCTCTATCTATCTATCTATCTATCTATCTATTTATCTATCTCTCGATATCGACATAGACGTTAACATGTTACAAAGTATGAATCGCAATTAAGCTTCAAGTTGAATAGTTTAGTAATTAACCGATTAACTCGATAATACACAAAACGATCATACATTTATCGAATGATTGATCGTACCTAATATGAGTTAAACATAGTAGTCGCAGAAGCGTGTATATATATATATATATATATATATATATATATATATATATATATATATATATATATACGAAAGATATAATCCCGTTCCCAATATGAAACATTTCGAAATGATCTATGAATCGTGGAACGCGAATCGTATGCGATTGGATATATGTATACATATATATTAGTAGTAGTAGTGGCACGTACATACCTAAATATCTACGGTTTAATGACAAGCGTATTTAACACATTAAGCCTCTATATCTAAATCTAATCGACGCACACTGGCACGTTACATGATTCGAAAACACGTAAAGCAGTTTATGGCTGACGATGCGTTAATAAAGAGAGCGTTAATTATATTTGTCGGCGCTCTGTGACGGATTTTATTATCAAAAAAAAAAAAAAGACAAAAAAACAAAAAAAAAAAAAAAAACAAAGAAGAAAATGAAAGAGACGAGAAATGATTGAATGAAGAGAAAGCGGGTAAATGTGTTTAAAGTATCGAACAAAAGCGTTCACGTTGGTATGACTTACGTAGTGTTTGAACTTTGACAAGATCGGGCAGGAAACTGCTCTCGCCCTTTTCGTTTATAGCTTTAACGCTAAAAACGTAATAAGTCCCGAGCGTTAGGCCGCTTATTACCGCTTTATATTCGCCCGGTGTAACGTCTAAATATCTGTAACGGTTCTCGTAATCGACTGCCTGTCTCCATCTTATTTGATAGGACGTCGGGAGGCCACCATCGAATCCTCTTTTCCAGGTCAACGTTACCGAATCGTGGGTAACGTTGTATACCTCCAAGTCTGAGGGTTTGTCGGGCGGCGACGTTACGTCAAAATGTATTGTATCGATCGATTGGCCCATTTTATTTTCCGCACGACACTCGTACTTCCCGTAATCGTGCGACTTCACGTGGTATATCATCAACGTTGACTCGGACGTTAATTCGGACAACTGAAATATTAAGCCAGTGGAAAGATAAAAATTATTATTGTTGTTATTATTTTTTTTTTCTTTTTCTTATCTTTTTTCTCCGTGCACGCATCAAAAATAATATCTTCGGTCATTGTATAGATAGAAAAAGAAAAAAAAATAAAAATAAACAATAAATAAAAAGAAGAAATAATTTATCGTATAGATGGATTATATATTCTATCCTTAATTTATTTATCGTAGATAATTTAATCACTTACGTCGCTATGGGTTATGCCATATTTGTGTTCCGTCGCGTTGGGCAATAACGTTCTACCGTTGAAAATCCACGTGAAACGTGGCAACGGGGATCCACGTGCCTTGCAATATAATGGCGCATTTATTCCTTTATTAGCCGCAGCCTTTCTCGTAAGCGGTGTATTCATCATTTCCGGTTTAACTGTTTTTTTTTTTTTTTTTTTTTTTTTTTTTGTTACGAACATATAAAAGATATTTATTTTAATCGTACAAACATATATACATATATATGTATATTTTTTTATTTTTATTTATTTAACGAAAAAAAAAAACAAATTATTTGTCGACTCACAGTTGGTTATGAATAGAATCGGTTTAGACGTGGCATTGCCGATTCCATTGTTAACTTTGCACCGATATTCCCCAACGTCTTCCTGATCCGGATGCTCGATATGTAGATAAGACGTTTTGTTTGCAAAAGACGTTGAATATCTTCCTGGTAATTCCGAATTAGAGCCTACTTTCTGCCAGGTCACGTATTCGTCACCTATCGGGCTACCATCGACCTCGCAAAACAATTTAGCCTCGATTCCAGGTGGATATACGATACCGGACGTTGACGTTCGTAAAATCTTCGCCGGATCTAAGTCGAAAAAAGAGAATCAAACAAAAAAAAAAATAATAATAATAACCTTTGATAAACACACACACACACACACACACACACACACAAGCACGCGCGCGTACACAAGTATAGAAGTTGGAGTTAAACGGGGAAAAAAGAAAATAGGGGTTCCTTTAATAGGGGGATGTGGGGAGGATATAGGGGGTTTATTATCGTGGTTATCGTGGTTATATTTAAAAAGGCAATTTTTAGAGATGATAATAATAATAAAGAAAGAGGAAAGAATAAAAGAAATTTTCGCTCACATTGGACGGTCAAATTCAATGGATAAAACGTAGTCCCTTCCTCGTTGATGGCTTCACAGGTGTAAGTTCCGGCGTCGTAACGTTCCAATTTCGTTATATTCAACGTTGGACCACGCGCGGTTATCCTTTTACCACTACTACTTAATGGCAAACCGTCTCTCGTCCATGTGTAAGTTATTATATTGGGATTTCCGGTTGCCGATACGGATATTACGAATGGTTCACCTTCCATACCGGTTAATTCGTAAGGATCCAGTGCTGAGAATATCGGCTTGTCTAAGAGAGAGAGAGAGAGAGAGAGAGATGGAAACACACGCATATGAACGAACGTTCGTACTAAGTCCGTGTTTGATCGTAATCCAATGGAGCGATCACGAAACGTTTTTGGTTTTCATCTAAGTAATTTTTTATGATTAATTAACATCACGCTCAACGAACGGATAATCGTTTCGTTCGATTAATCTTTATAATATCCGATAAAGCGGGCTAACTCGTATATACTCACATAAAACGTGTAAAGTTATGGCGTCGTGTATCGATCTTTCCATTTGGGCGTTTCTAGCTTGACAGGTGTAAACCTCGCAATTCATCTCCTCGGTTAAATCCAATGACAATTCCACGTAAGATAGAAAGCCACCGTGCAGACCGGGCTTTGTACCGTTTTTCGTCGAGGGTACTGATATTCCACCCTTCCACCATGACATCTCGGCCGCGGGATTGCTACTACTCGATTCGCATATAATACGACCTTCCTGGCCCGCATGAAAATCCTGCGGGTCTCGCGTGATCTTCACTTTCTCGGGTGGAACTGAAAAAAGAAAAAAAAAATAGGAAAAAAATAAGAAGCAAAAAGAACAAAATAATAAGAAGCAATAAAGAATAACAAATAAAATGGGGGGGGGGGATAAATTAAAGCACAATTGGTGGGGTGTAAGACACACGACTCCCCTCCCCCTCCCCCTCCCCCCTCCCCCGGAGAAACTTTGAGGTCAATTGAAACAATTTAGCATGATTCATTAATGTTTTTTTTTTTTTTTTTTTCTTTTTTTTCTTATTAAGACAGTATTAGAAATGCGTTTCATCGAGCCTACTGATTATTATATCACGTCGTTTCATGGAATATATAATATTAATTCGAGAATCGAAACTTAATAATTCTGTATAAATGTAAGCTGTTCGAGGTATCGGGCAAGTTGACGTTACACTAGCGCACAATTCGAAATTATTTCGAGGACGACTTACTACCAGGGATCGATAACGTAGCTAATCGTGAATAAGTTTGTCATTTACGATTATTTAGGTACGCGAAACGTATTATCGTATCTACGTACAATTCACTCTCAATATCAGTGTCTTCATAAGTGGTATCTCGGTCGCCGAATTGGTTGCCTCGCATCTAACGTGGGCGTTGTTATCCGATGCGTTAACGAGTATCGCCAGTTCACTGGAAACTGCTTGGTCTCTCGTTCTAGATGTACCGAGAATCTGAAATGATTCAAACAATTAAGTTACATAACGTATAAATGAATCAACATTGTAAATCCTTTTTGAACAAGAGAGAGAGAGAGAGAGAGAGAGAGACGGACGATAAATCTCATGGATCGCATACCTTTCTATCGTTTTTATACCACGTCAGAGTTGCCAGTGGATTACCAGCGGTGGCTGTGCATTGAAGTCTTAATACCGTTCCAGCGTCTATGGTTGTACCCTCTTCATAACCAGTGACGAAGAGGTTCGAGGGTGGATCTAGAACAAAGTGTGTTGCCGGCTTTAATCTTCATTCCCTTTTGCGTTAGTATCAAAAAGCGTATACCGTTAATACGCGTAGCTCTCAGGTACACGTTGCGCATCCTAGTAGTCCGGCCACCCCCTCCCACCCCCTCCCTCCACGACCGGTGTATTGTCTCGCTAAATGACGTAGCATTCTCGTGAAAATTTTCAAAAGGTTGTACGAAATTACTTCTCTCTTTTCTTTCTTTTTTTTTTTTTTTTTTTTCGGACAGTATATTATATCCTATATTATTAAAAAGCTCATTTGTTCGTTCTTAACGAACTAAAGTAGGGTCGAGCGCGCGCGTTATATGCTATATCCTCTATTACAAAGTAATATCCATCTTGCAAAATTTTACGGTATTTACGGTTCATCTTAGAGATTCTTATTATACGTCGTAAAATAAATTGAATAATTTACGTGAGACGATTACAAGGATAGATCAAGTTAGAGCGAAGGTATCGTAACGTGAATCAAACTGTGTGCAGATTATTTGTATTCGCGATTATGGATCGATCGAAAACGAAAATAAAAAAATAAAAAAAAAAAAAAGGAAAAGAGAGGAAAGATCGAGTCTGATGATGATTGAAAATAAGGGCATTAACGAGGCGTTAAATAATTTCGATGTTCCTTTTCATTAGGTTAGGTAAGTGAAGAACCAATATTAGATAAATCATCCTAACGATTCTGTCTGCAACGGATACGCCACGATGTCGATGCAACAGAGTGCATTATCGTACTTGTAGTTTCCGATGCAAATTCCTACCTTCGGTTTGGGTAAATCAATCTTCTCGGTTAGAACGGTGATATATATATATATATATATATATATATATACATAGAGAGAGATAGAGAGAGAGAGAGAGAGAGAGATTGGGGATCGTACTTCCTAATTCAGAATTCTATCGTTTGAACAAATTATTCTCGTTCGGAGACAACGCCGTCCGTTATTGTTGTCGTTGTTGTATTGTAATCTCAACTCTGGTTTGGGTAGCATAGTAGCCGGGGTCAAGCCACCCATGTCCGACCTTTCACTTCGTTTGACCGTAGCTACTAACAAATGTTCGAACGACGAAGAAACAGATGGGTGGGTGGGGTGAGGTCGTCTACGTCAATATTGAACGAAATATACGCGTGTCCGATGTAACGCCACTAGGAACGATTCCGAGAATATCACAAATTGTACGTCGTTGGGAAAACGTTTAAAAAATTCATTGAAATCGAGACTCATGTCGATTCCCTCCCACCCCACACCCCCATCTCTTTCACTCTCTCTCTCTCTCTCTCTGCTTCTTTAGCGTAGAGTTCGTTGAACTTCCTTTTCACACGAATAAGCATAGATCAACGATCGGATCAAGTAAAAATAACTTTGGGGACCTCGACTAATGCGCGTTGACGAATTGATCGTTCGTGAGTTCATCGAACGAAAATTTCATTACGTTAGTTTGTATGTGTTTATACATATATACATACATACATACATATATATATATATATATATATATATATATATATATATATATATATATATATATACACCTTGCAGTAATGGTTTATACATAGATACATATACATGTGTATATTATATATATGCATGTATGTATGAATGTATGTATGCATGTATGTATGCATGCATGTATGTACGTATATATATATTATACTCACAGATGACATTGATAGTATGTGTGCCAACCACGTTCTCAGCAAGTTTCGCATTCGACGCGTGGCAGATAACAACGATGCTTCTACTCTTGTGATTTATACTGAAAGTCACATTCGAAGTTGTGATCCAACCACCCTGAGACGCCGGTTCTGTTTTCGACGTGCTATTCTCAAAGTTCCGACCGTCTACCGACCACTTTATATCCGCCGGTGGGTTTGAGTTCTCTGTTGTGCAAGTAATCACTACTTGTTCGCCTGCCTTTGCTTCGGTCGGTCCGGTGATTATCACGCCCGCTGGTACGACTGCAAAAATTTTCACGATTAGATATTTAAATATGTTTTATCTTTCATTTCTATTTTTCGTTTTTTTTTTTTTACTTTTCCTTTCTCTTCTTTTTTTTTTCTAGCTCAACGACAATATCTCATTTTGAAAAGTTATTTTATCAATACTATTTCGTAATTAAGAGGATTTCTCGTTTAGACATATATAAATATATATTGTATTTATTACTCAAATTTTATTATATTTTTTGAAGATCAGAAAATAATAATTGGTGTTAGCTCGTATAACAGAACTAACGTCTCTTTAAGGTATAAAGTTGTACTTTAACAAGTTTCACTTTATACCTATAATTTTATTTACATATTTATGTAAATAATATAATAAAAAAAGAAATTTGTGAGCTACCTAAATCGATATATTTTACCTTTCGATTGGATTAAATTTTATTAGAATTTAAAAAATTTATTTTTGTTATTTTAATAAATCAATAAAAATGATTTGATTACATTATATATTAATAAATTATGAAAATTGATTTATATTTAATATTTAATTATTGATTCATATTTATATTTATTATTATTCTTCAACGTTAGGTTTACGATGACGCAAGACATCTTTGGATATAATTGATACTTACAAAGTACAGTTAGGTCAACGTGGACTTTCATGGGTTCAACGCTCATGATATTCGAAACCTCACATCTGTATCGTGCCTTGTCGTCTTGTGCCATAGCCTTGAACGTTAGTATACTCTCCGATAGGCTACCTTCTGAACGATATTCCGTCGTGACTTGTTTGTCATTTCTAAACCAAACGATTTGGGCAGGTGGATTTCCACCCCTCGATCGACAGGTGAGCTCCACTTGTTGATCGCGTTGTACGGTTTCACCCTCTGTGTAACCCTCGATATATGGCATGCCCGGTGGATCTGTAAGTTAATTATTTTCTCAGAATTGATCGATCCATTAATCCATATACATTTATAACAAACTAAATAAAATAATATTATTTAATTTACCCGACGATCAATGTCGTTATAATTTTATTATTATTATTATTATTATTATTATTATTATTATTAATTTTCAGTTAATTCATTTCTACGATGGGATAATTTTATTTTCATACGAAATAATACATCTCGATTATAGGGATTAAATGATTTAGATACACGCAATGATATACAAGCACGTTATTATTTCTTTTTATATTACGACAATTTTTGTACAACAACGTCTTTATAGTTAGATCGATGTAAGGCGAAAGACAGACTTTATTCGTCGTCTATTAAAATTGTTATCGTTTCTGCGCTATAACGAGAGTACTTTACGCGGATTGAACCGAAAAGATGATTTTCAAATGATTTTAAAAATTAATTACACTTTTTCAAACTTATCAGACTTAATAATCAGGCTAGTTATAGAATCTGAAAAGAGGAAAATTAAAAAAAAACAAAAGGAAAAAGAAGATCGGTCTAAAAAGGTCATCTCGTTAAAGGAGTACTACTAATTGATTTTTAAAACGACGTACTAGAAACTTTTTTGACCATATATATATATATATATATATATATATATATATATATATATACATACATACATATATCATGCGAATCGTAAAAAGACATTTGCATGTTAAAAGTAAATGCATAATAATTATTATCGAGTCGTTATATTGTTCGATTGAAAAGAATATAAAAAGAAAAAGGATACCCGAAGAGCATCGTTTAATGGGCATTTGAAAATGTATTCCTCCGTTATAGTTTTCGATCCGTTCAATTTATCTTTCCGATTAACATTCATGTTCGCGATGAGCCTGAGCCTTTACTTACAGAAAACGGAGAGTTTGATGGTCGCCCGCATTGGACGATTAATGGGAATTGCTGGATGATTGGCTTCGCAGGTATAATCCATCTCATCATCGTCGGCGGTGGGGACGATCGTGATAGATCCGTGGGTATCGTATTTGAGAAGTTTCTTCGTTATCAGACCGGGCTTCAGCATCTCCTTGTCTGGAAGGATAATCAATATGAATTAAGCTACTGAGGCTCTTAATATTTTCTTAAGTATCTACTTACGTGCTACGTAATTAGATAGGTTAGTTAATTACTTCGGTATACACGTACAATATATACAGTACATGTGTGTGCGTGAGTGCGTGCGTGTGTGTGTTGTGTATTATATATGTATATATACATATACATATAAATATATTTAAAACGAGAGAGAAAGAGAGAGAGCTTCTTGTTTGATTTTACCCATTAATAAATTATTACGATCGTTAACTCTAAAACCTATTCAACCATCAAAATCTTTAATAATGTTTCGACTTTAACGAGAAACGATTGCAATAAGCATATTAACGTAGACGAATAGACGATGGACAAATGTTTAAGTTCTAGGCATTATTTACAATGGATCAGTGTAATTTACATCTCGGCTATTCTCGCGATTTACATAATTAAAGTCAATGATTAAGCACACGTTCGATGATTTAGAAAGAATCCCATAGAGAATCGTAAGATCGATCGTGTTTATGACGGATCTTGGAGGAGGTGGAGGTGGGAATGGGGGGTTGGTTTCTTTGTTTCGATATGCGACAATACCATATCCATGTAATATATATATATATATATATATATATATATATATATATATATTTACCACAAAAATTATGGCTTATAGGTTTTAACCAAAGCACGTATGTAGGTACGTATTACGAGAAACGAGCATGGAATGTTTTAAACGGCGTTAATTCTAAAATACATCGATGTTTGCTCCGTGATTGCATTGCCCTACCGATATCCACCCGTTATCTCGTTTTAATCGAACGTGCGCGCGAGCGGAATAATCGATATTTTCGGATGATCGAGCGATCGCCACTACAAGGAAAATTCAATTAAGCCGACGATTCTTTCGATTCTTTTTTTTTTTTTAATTCCCTTTATCTCTCTCTCTCTCTCTCTCTCTCTCTGTCTCTCTCTCTGTCTCTCTATCTTTTTTTTTTTCAAATCCCTCCCTCTTCCTATCCCTCACACAACGCCGCCGTTCGCTTCGAATCTCGGCGATGAGACCGAAATGAGAAAAAATTGACGAATGTGTCTCGTACTTGTCCCTTTTCCTTTTCTTTTTTTTTTTTTTGCAATTTTCAATTATCACTACGTTAAACTACGTTTAACCCCACGCAATTAATATTTTATATATATATATATATATATATATATATATATATATATATACATATATGTTTACGTGTATTGTTCTATGTGTATGTTGTATCATGTATTTACATTAATAAAATAATATTACGTAACATTATAAATATAAAAATTACAACTCACCGCCCTCGATTGATATCGGCGTTATACTCGTGTCGCCACCCTTGATTTGAACGTTTCCACGATACCAAACTATCGTGGCCGCCGGTTTGGCCGATCTTACGACGCATTCCAAACGCGTCGATTCCCCAACTTTTACTTCGATTTTTTTCTTACTCGAGTGACCGCTCCCATCCATTTTTTTCTTGTACATGTGACTACTTATCTCGACTTTCTGCGGTGGCGCTGCAACAAAGAAGGTAAAATATTTTTCATCGATCAATTGCGCATTATAACTTGTTTTCATTTTTCTTTTCCTTTACTTTTTTCTTTTCCTTCCTTCTCTACCGTTCCTCTTCATTCATTTCAACGAAAATTAAATTATTCTTAACGTAATATTAATTTATCCCGTTAAAAGGTCAGAAATGGATGATATCGTATATCTCGTAAAGGTTCTCATTCGATTGACGAAATTTTCCTATAACAAATTAAAATATCGAAATAATTGATTTAACCGATTTCCCGGGCATTGCATTCGTCGAACAATGCGAATCGATTTCAAAACGCACTCGCACGTAAACTGTGAGCGTCGATTTTGACTGAGAAACGAGCGCTGGCTTAATTCAATGCTAGTGTATACGTGTGTGTATGTGTGTGTGTGTGTGTGCACGCGCGCGCGTATATATTTATACGCGTGCGAGTATGTGTACCGCTTGAATAGTTTATTGCAATATCGGACCGGGCGCAGCTATCTTGCATGTACTTTACGACTAGCTTTTGATCTCGGATATTCTGTTTCCGAAGCAATAAATCCCATCAGTGATTTTTCGTTTTTCTTTGCAGAAACCTAGATAGATTAAAGACGATGTATATATATATATATATATATATATATATATATATATATATATAAATATATATATATTACGTACTACAAAGCATATTTCTCGTTTAATCCAAATTGATGATCAACGTAGAATTATGAACGATTTTCAAAGAAAAGCACTCGTACAAATCCGATTTTACGATTTGAAACGGAATTAATGATAGCAATTTCTCTCTATTTCTCTGTCTCTTCTCTCTCTCTCTCTCTCTCTCTCTCTCTCTCTCTTACTTTTTCTCTCTTTCTATTTATCATTCGATATCGACCTAGTATCTTATATGTCTCTATGAAATTGTCACGCAATGTAAGTACAGTACAGAAATCAACGAAATTACGGTGCTACGACAATATATCGAGAGGAGAATGATGATCTTCTATATTGAGAAACAAGACCTATATATACATATATATGTATACACATAGAAGTTAGAACTCGATAGTGCCAATAAACGTGAACCGAGTTTAATACAAGCGAAACATTTCGCAATTTGATAAATGTTTAGCTCGGAACTTCTAAAGGACTCCAGGATCAATTCCTTTGACCTTTCCGATCAATATTCACGCTTCCCGATGACATCTACGTAATAGCGGTTTTACATGCACATATGCGCGCACGTGTCTATGCCTTCATGTATATGTATATATGTATGTTGTATGTATATGTGCGTGTGCGTGTGCGTGTGTGCATATGTATGTATGTATGTATTTGTGTGTGTTTGTGTATGTGCATGTGCATGGTGTGTGTGTGTGTGTGTGTGTGTATGTGTATGTATGTGTATATGCATATGTATGTATGTATGTAGGCATGGCTCTATGCGCAGGCGCTTATGTGTATGCGCCTGTGTCTGAGCCCAGCATTCATCCTATGTGGATGCATATACGAGTTCGTCCAGTCTGTATGTCAAGCACAAACAAGCTCAGAGAAGAGCGACCTTTGACCCTAATTTCCTCTTTACCCTCCCATTCGCTTAACCACAAGGCGTCCATTGCGTGTCACTCGTAACAGAGAATGCCCGATCTTCCTGCGTTAATTTTTCATCTTTGACACGAATTCATGAGAAATGTTTTCTCTTGCTCTCTCTCTCTCTCTCTCTCTCTCTCTCTCTCTCTCTCTTTCTCTTTCTCTCTCTTTATCAACATACATAGATTCTAATCCTAACAACATTGAATATTAAATAATGTTTGTTTAATAATTTCCATTGAGTTGTACCTTTAACGATACGTACACATCGTCCACACGCACGCACACGTACACAGAGAGAAATAACACCCACATGCAAATATTATATTATAAATTATTTCGAGAGAAAACGTTTTCGTAATTTAAACGAAACTGTATAATGATAAAAATATACGAGAAACGCAAGAGACGTATACATACATATGTTTATATATTCATGCAAAGAGAAAGAAAAATAACAATGAGAAATTAATATTTAGGGGAAAGGTAAAAAGAGAAGAAAGCGAAGAGCGAAAAAAAGAAAAAAGAAAATAAATAAATGGAGAAGAAAAGAAACAAAGAAAGCATGAGATCGTTTCGACGAATAAACATTGCAATATCCATCGATATTCATGTATGAACGTGCATTATATTTGTATCGTCGCAACAAAAAATAGAATAAAAAGAACAGTCCACTACGAGTTTCATATTAAATATTATGTTTCTGTTCATTTCTCTCTCTCTCCCTCTCCCACTCGATATGACAATATCGTAACTATATCGACAAGACATTCATGAGATATATGAAAATTGAGAGGACGTAAAAGAGATAAAGAAACCGTGAAAGAATAAACAACATCGTGTGTGTGTGTATATATATATATATATATATATTATTTTTTTTCTATAAATATAAATAATAATAAATATAAATATATATATATATATATATAAAACATGTAAGAACATACGAATATATATATTTTTATTTCGTTCTTTTCTTAAGAAATAAAATCGTATTAATAAATAAAGGTCATGTTATTTATATCGGAACAAGTCAAACGTCAATTCTATTCTGTTAGACCACGATAGGAGATAAGAGAAATGGCTTGCCGGCAAAGGGGGAGTGGTTTCTAACAAACAGCATCAGGGAAGCAAGCTTCCTACAAGGGAGTCTCTTGTCAACCAAATTAACTAGAGCCCACCGTTGCAAGCTATACGGGATAACGATGCGAACGTCCGAGTTCTCTGTGCTTTCCTTGCTTTCCACGTAGATGGGAATGTATCTCTCTCTCTCTCTCTCTCTCTCTCTCTCTCTCTCTGTGTGCATATATGTATGTTTGTGTGTAAGAGAGAAGGAGAGAGATAGGAAGCTATGTATATTCCAACGAAAATGTCTCCGAGATTGTCGAACGCTCAGTTGCTTCTCTTGGGCGTTTAACCCCTTTGCTTTTCCTTGGGATTTCTCTCATGTTAGGATTAGATTTTGTTAAATCAAAATAACTTAAACTTTTGTCCATGAAATCGTTGGAATAAAAAATATTCTCGATATCGATATACAAATTATTTCTTTCTTTCTTACTTTTTTTCTTGTAATATCAAAAGAGTCCGTCTAAGTGGATATAATCGAATATATGAAATATCGAATTATTATTGTAATTTGTCATATCATGTCTCGTGATTTTTCAAATCTATTACTTCGTGTTTTTGATATTTTGATGTGTGTGTGTGTGTGTGTGTGTGTGTGTGTGTGTGTGTGTGTGTGTGTGTGAAATTAGGTGTATTCGTTCGTATGACGTACGTATATACACATAATACGTATATTTTATAAATACGTAAATCCTAAAATTCGCGTATTGATTCGAAGTAAATGAGAAAAGTTTCGATTCGACTAATGAGAGGACGATCATTCGAATAAAACAAGAAATTTAGTTATTTATTTATTTAATTCTTTTAATTTGATGAAATAATTGAAGATTTGACGATTAACAAGATCACGTAAGGTTACGTAAGAACGATGATCCGTAAAATTAATCGAATATCGTCGTAACTTTTTAAAGAGTTTTTTTTATTTTTTTTTTTTATTTTATAAAACTGCAACATCTTTTATCTATCTATCTATATATATATAATCTTTCTTTGCATACGTAAAGATACCTATCTCGTGTATATAAGTATATGCGTTTCTTTTTATATTTCATATAGTATAAGAGCGAACGAATTCACGCGCTTATCTACATAAATATGTACATATGTGTGTGTGTTTCTATGTAAGTAAGTACATATGTAGGTATTTGTGTATACATTTTTCTTGAGTATTTGTGCGTAATGCGCAACCCTCCGGTAAAATGCGTCTCCCCTAAAAGAGAAGTGTGTTCATGCAAATAGACGCGCGTGGCACTGAAAGCTAGAACTTGCATTTCCCGTACGTATAAAGGATGGATATATTTTACTTTTATTTACGCTTTGCGCGATTATACAAAAGAAAGAATGAGAAAGAAAGAGAGAGAGAGAGAGAGAGAGAGAGGGAGAGAGGGAAACATTTTTTTCTTCGAACCGTATTTAAAAGGACAACGAGATATGGACATTTTTTTTTCCTTCTATTTTCTTTGCGCATCTTCTAGCCGCGTAGAGAAAAACATAGGAAGTTTTAATGCAATTAACGAGTATGTATATATACATACATATATATATATATATATATATATATATATATATATATATATATTTTTTTTTCTTTTTTTTTTCGTAACACACACAAATGCACAACTATAACGCGAATCAAAATTTTACGTGGTAAGCATCCGCGAAAGCTGCGCGGAAATCGAGCGTGCACCATAGTGACCGTCGAAACGTAATACGAAATCTCGTTCACGTAGAATATATATATATATATATTTATATAGATATATACGTACATACATACGTAGGATATATAGATACAAAATCGTTTCCATTTTCGGCTCTCTGTAAAAATTTCCGATTCTCGAGCTCGTTTAGCGTGTAACTTCACGGCTCGAAAAGCGATGAAGCCCGCGAGAGAGTGCGAGAGGTTTAACGTTAGAGAATAATACCTGTTGCGCTTGAATAGCGCGAATAGCTGCGATGTTTTACCCTCCCCTCCACCCCCCTCTTATTCTCACCCGACATTATGGCCGACGAATACGCGACCTATCCCTATGTCCTTCTATATATATATATATATATATATATATATATATATATATATGTACGTACCGAATGTTCGTTTTAGAAATGGAACGATTCACTTTTTTACCAACCAAGGAAGAAGAAACGTATTTCGAGGAAAACGAGTAAAGATCCGGTGGCTATGAATTTGTAAAAATGATGATGATGATATATAAGGAAGAAATTTTGTTCTGTGTATGGCTTCTTTTTTTGTTCGTTAAACAAGCATTTATAAAGAGAGAGAGAGAGAGAGAGATAGTTCGTATGATCAAAGCATTCATAGAATCGTCGAAAGCCAGTAAAAGCGTTGGTATGATGCTACTGGGTAACCACCAATGATGTAGCTCGTATAATACATACATATATCTGTATCTGTATCTGTACCTGTATATGTGAATATATATATATATAAAGATACGAACGCGACACAGGCGTCCTATTCTCTTTGACCTTTCTCGTTTACCAATGACACCGAAAATATGATTTTCTGCGAATGTAGGATATAACAGGTATTCGTTCTTGTTTAAGAACGTACATATGTTAACTAACAACGACACGCTATTCTCAGGTTATAAATAAATATAAGATACCTATGTATTACTAGGAGGGATAGTGGGGATTGTGTAGAATATAAACAAAGACGTTCAAAGACGAAAAGAAAAAGAGAGAGATTCTTGGAACGGGACGTCTTATTATTTATTTACGCGTACGTAAGATTAAATACGAAGATCCATTTAGTCTTAGTTGAGCCGCGAACGAGTTTGGATCTGTCGTACGATCTTTCCTTTTTTTTTTTTTTTTCCTAATAAATCATTACTTCGCTAATTATTTCCTAATATTTTATCGTTGATAAAAGGATAGAGACGAAGAGAACGTCGTTATCCACGTATAATAACGAACGTAGAGCTCGTAAAGAAGATTGGAATGTTCATTCGCCGCGTATCGAACGATTTTACTTTGGTATGTGTATATCGTGTTCTTTTTTTTTTTTTAT
>OU426862.1:3290795-3318295 GCA_911387685.1 Dolichovespula media
AGAGAGAGAGAGAGAGAGAGAGAGACAGAGAGAGAGAGAGAGAGAGAGAGAGAGAGAGAGATAGAAGTGCGACCAGCAAGATACTTCGTCACAGGGCCGAAAGCTGCTACGGTAGGGGCCCCATTACCGTCTGGAAATAAATTTTCGATCCCTTCGATATTCCCTCGGGTGCATTCGCGTGCGTGTTCGTCTTCGATCCTTCTTCCTACCCCCACCCCACGCCCCTCTTCCCCCACCCAGATTCTACCTACTCTCTCTCTCTCTCTCTCTCTCTCTCTATCCATCTATCTCCGTTCTCTTACTGCGCAACACATCGGGTAGCTTGTGCCAACAGCCTGAAAATCTTACGGATCTGACAGATCGTTTTGAGAAAGAAATGAAAAGAGAGAGAGAGAGAGAGAGAGAGAGAGAGAGAGAGAGATGGAACAAAAATTGGGGAACAGGGGATTGGAGGGTTGGTAAGAATGGGATATAGGTCGATGGGTAGGTAAGTGAGTGGGTTGGTCACGAGTGAGGGGTTAAAAAAGGAGAACAATGGAAAAGTACAAGACGAAGAGATGAGAATGTTCGATCGGCTATAATACGATTTTTCCGAGGACAGTACCTATATCCTCTTTCACGTCCTCCCTCAATTTTCTCGAGTTATTACACGCAACCATCGATATGCCAACGATCCGCCGTCTTGCATTATCATTTATCGTAGATCACGACGTTCCATTTTGGACGACGAGAGGACGTGTATTATTATTTTTTTTTTTTTTCCTTTTTTTGGTAACGAATATCGCTTGTATCTTCCATCGAAATTTTCTTTCTTTTCTAATTTTTTTCTCTCTCTTTTTTTTTTTTTTTTTTTTTTTCATTATTCTTGGTAAGATCTTCAACGATATATTTCGGACGCTTTTTTTAAACGCTTGGAAGATCGGAGAAGGTTAAGTATAAGTATGTCTGTCTCTATCTCTTTGTCTTTCTCTCTCTCTCTCTCTCTCTTTTGGTAGACCAAAAGGAGATAAAATGTATCCTTCCCAAGTATTTAGTGGAATATTTTTATGCCGTTAGTTTGTCGAGGCACGTTTCGCCGTCTCGTTGAATTGAATTTGCTCGATTATACTTAGACCAACCCACAGGGAACGAAATTTATCGTAGTAGTAAGTCCTTGGTGGACCCATCCACCCAGTCCCCTCCCTCCCCACCCCCAGCCTCATCTTTTTTCTTTTTTCTTTTTACCTTCTCTCCCTCTCTCTCTCTCTCTCTCTTTCTCTTTTACTTGTCCCTTCTTTCGTCTCCATTCGTATCCTCTTTCTCTCTCCATTCACTACTTTTTATATACACTTGTAGATGGTACTACAGTCTATTCCATCTTTTCTTTGTCTTTTTCTCTTCTTTGCTTCTACTTTTTCTTTCCTCTTCTTCAAGATAAAACAATTTAGTCGTCGTGTGTAAAAAAAAAAAAAAAAGAGAGAAAACGAAAGGAATAGTCGGAGCGATGGCGAGTTTACTTTATTTCGGTGAGAGTATTCCGTGAAGTTCGGGAATTACGTGTCTGACTCGTCGTTGACATTTTCCCTTGAACATTGCGTATCCTCGTTGAGTTAGGGTTTATGCTTAAAGTATAAACGAAAAAGAAAAATAAAAAACAAATGAAAGGAAGTATTTTCTTTTTTCTATTTTCATTTATTTATATCCCCACTTATTTGAAGAAACTAAATGGCGGAGGTATTATCCTTCAACGGATTGATATGAACTATATTATATTATATATATATGTATATTAATCGAAAAAAATATTGTTGCTTTTTTATTTATTTATTTTTATTTTCTTTTACTTAAATTTATCCTTGCATTTTGTATTAAGAACCTGCGACGTAGGTATAAGTTTTAATCGATTCATATAAACGATTATATATTTTGTGTTTTATTATATATATATATATATATTTTTTTTTTCAATTTTTATGTGCACCTTATTTTAAAGAACCTATAACAGTTATTATAGATTTCAATGGATTGATATTAACAATAATATATGAGCTGATCGTACCATTATGTCCTTTCATTAATATTAATTTTATTAAATTCGTGCTCTTATATTTTTTCGATAGGTTGTTTTTGAAGCCCTGAAAGTCTTTTTTTTTCCTCTCTCTTTTTCTCTCTTTTCTGTTGCTTTTACATCCCAAATAAATTTCCACTATATCCTCCCATTAGTAATTTATATTAACAGAAATGTAGAATTTCAAATACACATATATCGAAATGGTAAAAAATACGATGTTATTCGTACGATAAATGGGATAAAGCTTAATTGCGAAAAATTTATTAAACGCTAACGTGAAAGCTTTTATAAATTAGTTTTTCACGTGACTTTGGGAATTGGATAAAATGACGGTGCGAAAAAAGTTTCATATCCTGGGATTATGATATCGAAATTTGCAAGAGAGTTTTCCGACTAGAGATTGACCGTACGAATAATAATGCGATTAGGTGCTGATAAAAAAAGAGAACGGCATTCATTTTCTCTCTCTCTCTCTCTCTCTCTCTCTCTCACTCTCTCTTTATCGTCATTTTTGCCAGTCATAAGTAAAAAAAAAAAAAAAAAAAAATACCGCATAACGGGTTGAGAGGTATTATCCTCTTGGTCGAATTCGTAAGCAGTGATATTTCAGCACGGTAATGTTTAGCGGTCATGCAATGGGAAACTGAAGAATTTAGTACGAGCAAGAAAGTGGTGTAATAATAGTGGTTATTACGTTAGAATATCTTACGAAAGAATTTTTCACGGACTTTAACTACATCTATTTTATTAGTAATGCCGAATGGTTCCGATTTCAAAAAATGCAAACTGTTACATACTCCGTTTTACGTTATTGTAATTCACTCGGACGTGAGAAATTATGTAACAACGATAAAGACGACGAGGACGAGGATGACGATAATGCGTTTCTTTTTTTGCTTGTTGTATTATTTTAAACACTTTTTTCCTTATATATATATATATATATATATATATATATATATATGTTTTTTTAATATACTTTTATATATATATATATATTTTTAATACAATATTTTAATACATATATTTTTAATAATACGTATTTTAATTAATTAATATGTACTTTTCTTTTTTGTTTTTCTCCATTATCGAGTGTCGTCAATTTATTAGCTTTAATTTTATATATAGGATGTATAAATATATGTGTATATATATATATATATATAATTAAAAGATTGTTATTAAATTTAACTTGCACATTAAATATAAATTATTTAATGCAATTTTCGTTTTCTCTTTAATTTTTAATTTAATTTAATTTAATTTTTTTTATTTTCTTTTTCTTTTTCTCAGCAAAAACTGATAAATAATTATTCATTACGCATCAATTGGCATAACAACAATGCGAGAGCGTGAAACTGTTTGACAATTTATTCATCGTTCTTTCCATTTCAAATAAATGTTTAATGAACGACGAATGGTTTATGTCAAGTTGCGAAATGTCTCCGCGCGCGGAGAAATCAAATGAATATGAGTATTGATCATTCATATTACTCGTTCCACACGAACGAATTATCGATTTTATTCGAAGAAACGCCGTGCACATTTCGGACACGTTATTTTTAGTTGGACATTTCGCGTTATTTTTTTTTAATTTATTTATTCATTTTTCTTTTTCTTTTTTTTTCCAATCCAAATAACGTATCGACTCGAATCGCGCGTTTACGGGTCGATTATCAACTCGCCCCGCCCCCTCCGCCCCGTCTCCTCACCACCTTATATCACCTGGCGAGGCTAATGTTCTCATTTTTCTTTTTCCTATTTTTTTTTTTTTGTTATTTCTTTTTATTGTCTTTCGTTAATTTTTCTTTTTTCCATTCCGTTATCCTTTCTTCCTTTTCCCTCCTCTCCTTTTCTTTCTCCTTCGTTACTTGCTTTTCTTTCTTCTCTTTCTTCTGTTTTTCTTTTTTCTTTATTCCCCGGTTACGTCGAAAGAAAGTCACTTAAAACGTTTTTAAGCTCGGCGAACTCGACGGCGGTGACCCGTTCCGGTGGTTTATCCACGGCCGCAAAATTGAATAGAATTTATGCGCAACGGAAGATAAATGTTTGCATTAGAAATTATTCGCGAGTCTATCTATACTACCGGTCGGGTTTAGTTGAAGAAGTAGCAGTGGCAACGTTAGGTAGTAAGTACCCTACCGTTCTTCTCTTTACGTTTCTGCTCTGCTCTCCCTGCCTCCCCACCAACCCCCCCTCTCTCTCTCTCTCACCATCTCTCTCCCTCTCTCTCACTATGTCTGCCGATCATCGATCTTTTAAACGACATCACGTAAGAGAACGCAAAGAGAGAGAGAGAGAGAGAGAGAGAGAGAGAGAGAGAGAGAAAATGAAACGATAAAAAGTACTCGACTTTTTAAGTGCTACCTTTCAAAAAGCTTAGAGGAAGGTAAAGAAAAAGGTAAAGTAAGGTAGTAGTAGTAGTGGAGGATGAAGAAAAAGAAGGTGAAATTCCGTTTCCTTTTTCTTTTTCTTTTTATTATTATAATAATAATAATTATTATTATTATCATTATTATTCCCTTTCCCATTTAAAAGGATACATATGTATTACGCGAATGAAGAAAGAGAGAGAGAGAGAGAGAGAAGTTTGGTATATAAATAAATTCTTCTCTTCGTCGTTGAACCCTCGGATATTCCCTCGGGCATGTCATCGTCGTCGACGTTGACGTCAGCGTCATCGTCGTCGTAGTCGTCGTCGTCGTCAACGTTGTCCTCGAACTTAGGAAAAGAGATAAGCATTCGCCCGAAGCACCGGTGACGACAACCCACAGTACCACCACGCTCGAGGGTGATCTCTTTATTTTTTCTTTCCCTTTTTTTTCTATCTTCCTTTCCTTCTCTCTTTCTTTTTTTATTTCTTTTTTTTTTTATTCTAGCGTGTGGTTGCATTAAAACAAACGAAGTAGGTAACGGCCGTTAGACCGAGAAGCCGCACAAAGTTCTCTCTCTCTCTCTCTCTCTCTCTCTCTCTCTATCTTTCTCTCTCTTTCTCTTTCTTCACTTCTACGAGATTCTCTCTTCCTTTGGCACACGGGATCTGTCGTACCAACTCCTCTCTCTCTCTCTCTCTCTCTCTCTCTCTCTATTTTTCTCTCTATCTCTATCTCTTTCTTCTTTCCTTTCATTCTTTATTTCTTTCTTTCTCAATTACTCTACCACCGATACTATACACACTTTTCTCTCTTCTACGTCCATCTTCGTCCGTTCTACCAACCTTTTACGCCTTTTGTACAACTACCCTTCAGAATTGGAGAGACAGCAGTTCTCTCTCTCTCTCTCTATCTCTCTCTGTCTGTTCGTCCGTCTCTCTTATTCTCTATGTTCGTCTCCGTTTATGTTTTTGTATTTCTCAAACCGGATATGTTGCAACCGTTGAAAACTTTTCCACCACCCTCAACCACCCACCCTACCTCCCCCTCCAACCCCTTTGAATTTTTTACACAGACGTTTGAAACGGTCCGCCAGTTCCTCCGCCATTTATATATATATATATATATATATATATATATATATATATATATATATATATATATGTGTGTGTGTAGTATAGTATAACGCGGCTACATAAATTTTCTCAATGTCACTCACCGCGAATGCGTCTTTTCTATTCCATTATGTTTTCGTTCCTCTCTATTTTTTTTTTTTTCCCCCACTCGCCATAACCCTATATACGTAGCTCCGTCTCCTCAACATTTCGCCCATCCCGACTTACACCCCCCACCCCTCCCAGCTCCCATTTTCTTTTGTCCATCCTTCTCTTTCTCTCCGATTCTTTCTTTCCTCCTTCCTTCCTTCCTTCCTTCCTTCTTCGACTACTTCTTAGTCCTCATCCTTTTCTATCCTACGGGACTCTTCGCTTCTACCCTTCCCAATTTATTTTTGTATTTTTATTCTTTTCCTTTCCATGCTCCTCTATCTTTCATTTCTTTCGTCAATGCCTCATTTTAGTAATAACAATACTACTACTACTATTAATAATAATAATAATAATAATAATAATAATAATAATAATAATAATAATAATAATAATAATAATAATAATAATAGCACAACAATAACGACAATTCTCGCGCGCTTAGAATCGATCGGTGCGTTATCATTAAAAAAAAAAAAAAGAAAGAAAAAGAAAAAACAAGAAAAATTAGAATAATAATAAAAAAATGAAAATAAAAAGAACATACGAGATAATGTTTCACGACTCGTCGAGGTCCATCCGCAACGTGCGAATTCTTTGTTTTTTTCCCCTTTCCTTCACCCTCGATGAAAATTGCAAAATTTTTCCTCAGAGATACTCGTTACGATAATTTTCCTTCGGAAGTTGGTTTCTTTTCTGTTCTTGTTTTTTTTTTGTTTTTCTGTTTTCCCTTTCCTCCCCTCCCGACTCATCTCGTTACCACTCCTTTCCCCATCCATCCACATTATTTCATTGCGTTGAGCGAGAACGTAACGTTTACTTTGCATTAGGAAACCGTTCCGGAAACACAACTGCGGCGCATAATATCGTAATCCTGTTCGATAGAGAGACGTAACGGCATTTAATGGTTCGTCCGTAATAGAGAGGAGAAAACAACGACGATAGGAGGAAGGGCAGGAGGGAGGGATGAATGGAGGGATGAATGGAAGAGGAGGGAGGGAGGAAGAGAGAGTCAGTCGTACAAAAGAGGAGAGAATCGAAGTTGAGAAACGCAGATATTATTCGTAGCTCTCGCGTTCTTAATCTCGATTAAACGTTTACGATTTGACTGGGATCCTCGTATTTTCTACGACTAACTATGCGAAATGGCACGACGTTTCGTACGTTTATAACACCTAACAAATATATATATATATATATATATATATATATATATACATATTTCTATATGGATATACGTGGACGTGTATCCTTTGCATGTATAAAAAAAAAAAAAATAAATAAAAACTCGATCCCCACCCCGCGCGTTTGTGCGGAATAGCTCTCGGCGTTGCGTGCTCGTTGTCGGATAAAAAAAACAACCCTCCTCTAAAAAAAAAAAAAAAAAAAAAAAAGAGAATGAAAAAAGATGGTTAAATATATCATCGTCGTGAGTCGGCGGGGGTAGTGGGGTACTGGGGGCATTGGGTAAGGGTAGGGGGCGAGGTAGGAGTGTGGAGGAGGGGAACAGGGGAGGGATGGTATATCGTGAAAAACGTTGGCGGAAGGATTTACTCGATTGCGAATTTTCAAATTGTTCCCCCGTGTGCGACCGGTAAATTCCCGTGAATAGTATAGAGGAATAGGTGTAGAAAATATGTATGTATGTATGTATGTATGTATGTATGTATGTATGTATGTATGTACGTATATATGTATGTATTTACGTACGTACCAAACGAGCTCTCGAAAAACTGCGATACCTGTCTCTAGCCGCCATTGCGTTCGCTATATTCCATGGTAATTTTTTTTTCCTCTTTTGGACTTCTTTTTTTTGGTTTTGTTTGTTTTTTTTTTTTTTTTTCTAAGTGATGAAGGACCATTGTTCACGAATATTCTCGAGAAGATCGTTCGTCCCTTTTCGAGTAAAACCGTGTATCATCGTTTCAAGTATGCATAAGTAACCGGATATATAAGTATGGATAAGTAACCGGATAAGTGGTTACTTACCCTTTAACGTGGATAAGTAGATATCATAGGTGGTGTGGTTATTTATTATCGGTGATTGGTCGCATGGTATATGGAAAATGTATATTTCGAAGATCGTTAACGTTATGTTGAAAGAACAAATATCATTCTATTTTAAAAGGTTTCGTGAGATATGGGAAGAGTAGGGAAGAGAGGGGAAGGGTAGGGAGGAAGGAAGGAAAGGATCGTAACGACAGTGGACAATATTACTTTTTTTCCGTTACCTAACTCTTTTCATTCTTCCTTCTTCTCTTTTGTCTCTTTTATTTTTTTTTCTCTATATATAAAGATATATATATATATATATATTTTTCCATTTCCTATTTCTGCTTGGAAAATGTTCGGTCGGGTATAACTAACGAAATATTCGCTCTAACCAATAGGAAAAGACAATTTTCGCAGGGAATCGAATGTACGTATGTACATACACGTATATACGTAAGTACATACGTATGTATGAATGTATGTATATACACACACACACACACACACACAGAGTGTATATGGTAACTTGTAAATCTGCATGTAATATATATATCCCTATATCTATGCTTATACATACATACATACATATATATATACACACACACACACACACACAAATATAAAGGGCTAAGGGTTCGTGGCGCGTAAAATTATTTCACGAGGTCCGCCCTTGCCGAGGTGCCGGCGCATCAATTCGAAGGCTCGATTAAGGCGAACCTCGTAATCCTACCTAGTAACGATCATTAGCCTATAAATCCTGACGAATCCAGTTAACGGAGGGCGCTCGTCGTACATACGGACGAGGATAAATTCCAATTTCGGATGGAGGCCCTCGAAAGAGAAATCTCTCTCTCCTGGAAGTCTCCTGTTTCCACTCTTACTCTTACTCCCTCCCTCCCTCCCTCCCTCCCTCCATCCCTCTCTTTCTCTCCCTCTCTCTATCTCTCTATATCTCTATCTATCTATCTGTCTAACTATCTCTCTCTCTCTCTCTCTCTCTCTCTCTCTCTCTCTGATGTTATTCGAGTTCTCCTTTCTCTCTGCATAATTACAGCGATCTTTCGGTCTTCGCACCTTAGCAGACGTAAAGGAGATAAGGAACGGGAAGAGAAAAGACGGATGTGCCTCTCAGAGTTTAAGAACGAAGAAGCGAGACTTGGAGGGTGAAAAGGGAGGATGAAAAGGGAGGGTGAAAAGGGGTGTAAACTCTGTCCTAACGCCAACGGCAACCCCTCTCATCTTTTCCTCCACCTCATACTACTCCTCCTTCTACTTCTACTCTTTCTACTCCTCCTTTTCTTTCTTCTTCCTCTTCTTCTTCTTCTTCTTCTTCTTCTTCTTCTTTATCTTCTATAAGCGGATATTAGCGAGACCGCCTTACGTTTCCTCATGCCGTGAAACTGCTTGGCGTTAGCCAAGAAATTTTATCGTTACAAGAGAAGAGAATGATTTAAGAAAAAGGATAGGTGATATATATATATATATATATATATATATATATATATGTATTATTATATATAGGTATGTACGTGTATAGGTGTATAATATGAACGACGTACAATATATATTTCACTGGTTATATTATATCCAATGTACTACTCAGAATACGTTTAAGCGAATCGATTCGATTATTTTGTTTTTCCTCGAGCGGAGAAATATAATGAAATGAGCAAAAAGGGAAGAAAAAAAATAAGAAATAAAAAAAAAAAAAAAAAAAAAAAAAAAAAAATGAGAACGAAGAAATATATGTATATTAAAGTAATATCGCCGACAAGTATTTTTCTTATTAATTTTTTCATTTCAATTTAATCTATTTTTCTTTGTATTCTTTTTCCTCTTTTCTTTTCATAAATACCTCCGATAGACAAATATACTTCTTAAGCGTTTCGCGAACGAAATAATCGCGATGATTACGGGTATGTTAAAAAAAAAAAAAGAAAAAAAAAAAAAGCAATAAGAACAAAAATAAATTGAATGAAACAAATTTCATCGTCTCACCGGCTCATCCTCTTTGCGTTTGTTTCTTTTCGAACAAACGACAAATCATTCGTATCCCTTAAAATTTTCGTTCGATTAGATTTCTCTTTCTCTCTTTCCTTTTCTATTTCTCTCGCACTCTTCGTCAAATTGTCCGCTCTCTCTCTCTCTCTCTCTCTCTCTCTCTCTCTCTCTCTATCTCCTCGGGGTTTTATTTTTTCGCAAAAACATATTTCGAGCGTAAAACACGTTGGGTAAATAAAATTGTATTCTGTTATACCCCTACCCCCTACCCCCTACCCCATCTCTCCCCCTCCCTCTCACTTCACTGTAGTAAACCCGATTTTATCCGATACACTTTTTTCACCCTTCCCTCTCACTCACTCATTCTCTCTCTCTCTCTCTCTCTCTCTCTCTCACTCCCTCTCATCCTCTTATATTTTTTTTGTGTTTCTTTCTTTTTTTTACTCCTTCCTGTTCGCTATCCTTTCATTTTATTTTGTTTACTTTTTTTTTTTTTTTATCATCTCGATGAGACGACGAACCCCTTAAACGAACAACAGAAACTACTCTTGCGGTTTTCGCCGATACCTGACTACGGTTATTGTCGTTATGTATTTATTATATGTACATACGTATGTACGTATATATAAGACATAGATACGTATATACATACATACGCACACACATACATACATACAATACATACATACATACTTCTCTTTTTTTCTTCGTCATTATTTTCGCTATCCTTTTTGCCATACTTCCGATTCTCTCAATAGTTTCAAATTTTTCTTATCGCGACGTGTTCGTTCGAATGAGGACAAACCAAAGGGATAAAAAACAACAAAAAAAAAAAAAAAAAAAAGAAGGAGAAAGGAAAAATATCGGTTTTCCCTTTATCAACGTGTAAAATATACACGTACGTGAATATATGCGTGCACGTATGCATCCATTTAGGCATATATTTGTTCCATATTAAATACTATCACATTTGTTACTAAACACATTATTTCCCTTTAATGACTTCAACGATGTCCACATCTCACAAAAAATGTTATCGTAACCACTTGCCCTCGTCGTAAACGAATATGTCGAAATTTCAATTATGCACATTTCTTGTTACCTTCTTTTCGTTTATCTGTTTCTTTTTTTTTTTTTTTTTTTATTGTTATTTATACGTTCTCAATTCTCCATCCCCCCCCCTCCACCCTCCACCCTCCCCTATCACGCCTCACCGTCGATAGTGTAGTACTTACGTACGTTCTCTTTTTCCTTCTTTTTTTTTTTCTTTTTTTTTTTCAAAAATCCTTTCATCCATCAATATCGGCGGCCTTCGGTCATCGACGAAGTTTCGTGGCTCCTTTCTTTCTTCCTTTTTCTTTATCTTACATTTTCTTTTATTCTACTTCTCCTCTTTCCTTCTTTCCGTCCTCTCTCCCCTTCGAACAACAATCAAATTAAAGAAAGGAAAAGAAAAAAGAGAGGAAGATTCGACAGAGCTTCATTTTTATCGTCCACGAAATTTATAACCCCCATCCCCATCCCCTTCTTATTTGTCATATCCAACCGAGCGCTTGTTCTTTCTTCTTTCTTTCTTTCTTTCTTTCTTGTTTTTTTTTTTTTTTTCTTATTCCATTATTATTAGCCGCCCTAGGTAGGACATAAAGAACAAAAAGGGCAAGAGAGTGAATCGTCGTCGTCGTCGTCGTCGTCGTCGTCGTCGTCGTCATCGTCGTCGTCGTTGTCGTTGTTGTTGTTGTTGTTGTTGTTGTTTGCACCGAGGTTTACGGTGAAGTCGTAAAAGTGATCGCTCCTCGTCTCCTACCCCCTTAATTTTATTGCAAAACGTTTCGCGTGTATATATGTACGTATGTACGTACATACGTATTGTTTCTCAGCTTCTCGAGCGATTTTCTCTCTCTCTCTCTCTCTCTCTCTCTCTCTCTCTCTCTCTATCTATCTATCTATCTATCTATCTATCTGTCTGTATGCCTGTCTCTCTTTCACTATTTTATACCCCAATTATCTCGTAAGGTAATAAAGATATATTTTGCTTCGTAACTAATTTCACGGCTTATTTCGAGAAAGGGCTTCTTATATTTTCTATCTCTCTTTCTCTTTCCTTCTCTCTTTTTTTGTCTCTTTTCATGTTTTTTCTCCCCCTCCCCGGCACCCCCCCCTCTCTCGCTCTCTCTCTATTTTATCTTCAGAGAATTTTCGTCGATACTTTTCGTTCGTACCTCGTATCTTCTCGATAAAAATAATTCCTTTCCTTTTTATCCCTTCGTTCTGTTTATTTTTCGTTCCTAACCAGCGAAGTTCGATATCTTCTCGAGTATTTACGTCGTCTATGCTTTAACAAACAATTATTCCATTTTTCGATCTCCGCGTGATTTCGTTTCTTTTTTAAACTCACTCACTCTCTTTCTCTCTCCCCTTCTCTTTCCCTCTCTCTCTCTCTCTCTCTCTCTCTCTCTCTCTCTCGCTCTCTCTAGCTCTTAGCTTGCGCCAGTATTTTATCACTGGAGTCTCGTGCATAGCAAAGAGAGGTCCAACAATCTGGTGCTCGCATGTCGTTATGAATTTTTTAACGTCAAATACATACGGCTCGCACGGTATCAAGCTCTTCTTTACGTGCTTCAAATTCGTTGGTAATGGATTTTCTATTTTTTTTTCTTTTTTTTTTTTTTATTCTTTTTTGAAGCAGGGAGGGACGGCGAGAGAGAGAGAGAGAGAGAGAGAGAGAAAGAGAGAGAGAGAGAGAGAGGGCGGGGATTTTATATCGGACGCATTTTCCCGTGCTCGAAAAATCGATTCCACAAAAAATCCGGGTTTATCCGAGTTAAAAGGAATAATATCGTTTGCCGTAATGGAGGGGTAAAACATTGTTTCTTCTTCTCCTCCTTCTCCCCCTCCTCCTTCTTTTTCTACCTATTTTTTCTCTTTATCTTCTCTCTCTCTCTCTCTCTCTCTCTCTCCCTCTATCTATCTATCTCTATCTCTCTTCACCCTCTATTTTCTATATATCATTACTATATACATGTACATATCTACATCAAATACATACATACATACATATATATATAAATTAGATGTAATCAAAATAAAATACATTTAACATTTAATATGTAACCGTATATATAATATATATATATATAAAATTTCTTTTTATTTATTTTTTTATTTTTTTTCTTCCTTAGAAACGACGATATTGGAAGGATAAGGCGTGCCGATAAAAAAAAAAAAAAGAAAAAAAGAAAAAAAAAAAAGAAAAAAACGGAACGAACGAAAAGAAAAAATATCTGCGGAATATGAAAAATGATAATGACCCAACCCCGTCGTTGGATAACAACGTAATACGTTGGATGCAAATATAGATACGAATGATCTTATGCAAGATAGAAAATATGACCGGGGATAGAGAGGAAGGGAGGGATGGAAGGAGGAAGGGATGAGGAGGAGGAGGAGGAGGGGAGGAGAAATATGACGGTAAAGATAAGTATCAGTACCCTCTTAACATTAAGCATCATAATCGGATCTCTTCAGCATTTGAATTTCAAGCATCGACATTGCGAGTATCTACGTGCAACAGGTAAGTTTACATTTTTACGTACCAAACATCTGCTGTGTACGTGAAAAAGAAAGGGGAGCAAACGGACAAACGAGAAAACTAAAAGAGAGAGAGAGAGAGAGAGAGAAAAGCAAAAAAAAAGAGAGCAGAAACGGACGAGGTAAAAAGAAAGAATTTCGTTTATCTTTATTTTTCCTTTTTTTCCCCCCTTCTTTTCCTCCTCCGCCCCCTTCTCCTCCTCCTCGTCTTTCATTCTTTCTTCTTTTTTCCTCTTCTTCTTCTTCTTCTTCTTCTTCATGAGAGAATATTGTTTAATGACAGAGAAGATAAACGTACCGACGTTAAATCGTCAAAGTCAGTTTATACATCTCTCATTCAACGTTTCGTGTTCATTGAAGTTCATCAAAGTTTATTCGTTTATAAGATTCGTGGAATCGAAGTGGGTTGCACATTGCAATCGGTATTTTTTGTTTTTCTTCTTTTCTTTTTCCTTTCATTTTGCCTACCTCCTCTCCTCTTTGTCTCTCTTAATCATAATCTCGAGATGAAAAACATCGTTTCAGTCCGGAAATTTTCTCTTTGTTTGTTTGTTTGTATTTTTTTTTTTTTTTTTTTTTTTTTTTTTTATGAAAGGAGGAAAAATATCGTTACGACGTCGTCGACGAGAAAATGCAAGGACAATTATTCATTCCTTCATCGAATATTATTTATCAACGAACGATGCTTGCCTCGGCGCGGATCTTGTCCTTTTTTTTTTGTATTTATTTTTTCTTCTTTTTTTTCCTTTTTATAATTTTCCATATTACGTTTCCGCCCGTATGGTACGTGTAATATAGGGGGTACGAATAAAAATACGTAGCTTGGTGAATAAAATAAGTAATTGCATTATGTCTCGATGATGTAGAAGTCGTAGAGATTTTTCTTTTTTCAGAATCGAAAAGATTCTTTTGATCTTTCCTCGCTGAAAAATCTCTTTTCCTTCTTGAAATATCTCTCGCGTATTCGTTGGATGTAGAGAAGGAAAGAGAGGAAAAGAAAAGAGAGAGAGAGAGAGAGAGAGAGAGAGAGAGAGAGAAAGAAAGAGAGAGAGAGAAAGGAAAAGAAAACAAAAAAGAAGGAAATAGTAGAACTCAGAAAACGGAATTACGTATGTACGTGTCTAGACGCGAAAATACGGTACGATAAAAGAGTTTCGAGGTGAAAATAATTATACTTTGAAATTTCGTTTCAAAGACGAACGCTCGCAGTCGACTTTCTTCCGCCACGGAGCAAATCCGATCTCTACGATACTTTTTTCACTCTCTCTCTCTCTCTCTCTCTCTCTTTCTACTATTTTTTTTCGCATGGTTTCTTTTTCTTCATTTTTTATCTTTGCGAATGGTGAGATATAGATGGACGGTTGGATGGATAGATAGATAGATAGATAGATAGATAGAGAGAGAGAGAGAGAGAGAGAGAGAGAGAGAGAGAGAGAGAGAGAGAGAGAGAGAGAAATGAAAGAAGAAGAAAAAGAAAGACGTATAAGTCGGTATAAAAATATTTCGTCGAAGTAAAATATATATATATATATATAAGGATGAAATTTGTAGTAAATAATGGCCAATTGCCTTTTTATTACGAATTTTATTCTTGACTACCTAATACATGCCTAAACCAGAACTCATTCCGACACTTTTTCTTTCGTTTCGTTTCACTTCGCTTTGTTTCTTTTTTTGTATATTTTTTTCTATTTTCTTCGTTTCCGACAAGATCTTTTTAACCGACGTCGAAAGATGATAAAAGATTAATGGGACGAGAAGGTGTCGATAATTTACGTCCTTCGTTCCTTCCTACCTTCCTTTTCCTCCTTCTTTCATATCTTACCGCCTGTTTTTCCCTTCCCCTTTACTACCCACCACCCCTTTCCCTTTCCCTGTTTTTTTCTTTTTTCTTGCGCGGAAAAATAACAAGACCGTAGTAATGCGAAGGGTACTTTACGAGGGTAGGTATCTCGTAATCCGTGCCGACGTAAAGCGTGTCTGGTCCTTAGTTTCAGACTCATCCTTTCTCTCTCTCTCTCTCTCTCTCTCTATCTATCTATCTTTTGCTTGCAAGAGAAAGAAAAAGAAGAAAGAAAGAAAGAACGAAAGAAAGAAAGAAAGAAAGAAAGAAAGAAAGAATGACGACATTGTTTGTTGGTGATGTAATGGAGAATGTATAGCGAGGAGAAGGGAGGAGTAAAGGGAGAAGAGGGGAAGAAGGGCAAAAAGATAACAGAGAGCCATATCGTGCAGAGATCTACTTGGTCGACATCGAGAGAGAGAGAGAGAGAGAGAGAGAGAGAGAGAGAGAGAGAGAGAGAGAGAGAGAGAGGGAGAGTAATGACGTTTTCAGGCATCTTGACAAAAGGTGCGAAGTAAGGTCGGTCACAGGTCGATGGTTCGAGGATGATATCGTCGAGAAGATGGAACGAACGGTTACCCCCTTCCCATCCCTACCCCTATCCCACCACCCCCCTCTTCTCATTCTCTACTCCTCTACTCCCCATTTCACCCCACCGCACCACATCGCACTCTATCAACCGGTCGAAGAGTGGACCGGGTCACGAAGCCCATCAAAAAGGTCTCTTATACTCCCTATCTATCGACTTAACCAACTAGCTTCCTAGTTCCCCACTAGACACCCATTCCCCCCTTCGCAACTAGCCCCACCCCTACCTCGTCCCTCGTCATCCCCGTACCCTTCATTCTCTTCCCACTATTTTGCACTGTTTTTTTTTTGTTTCTCGTCGAAGGTCATTCCGCATTTCATTCTTCACCGGCGAGGCTGAGGGAACGACTATGATTTGCTCGATACGTCGTAAATAACGAAGGAGGATTTTTACGATCGATGGATGAATGGATGGATGGATAGATGGGTGGATGGGTGGGTGGATGGGTGGATGGATGACGACGACGACGATGACGACGACGATGACGATGACGATGACGATGATGATGATTAGATCGCTACTCGTCTAAAATCCGTTCTCACGATAGTTTTCGAATAGATAAAAGCGCCTTTGGATAATTATTATTCCAAAGACGATGGATGGCAAAGACAGAGCGAGAGTGAGAGAGTCAGTGTATGTGTGTGAACAAGAAGGAGAAAGAGAGAGAAAGAGAGAAGAAAAAAGGATCAAGAGGCACGCGAGAAAATGTCAGGAGGGATTTCGTTGTCCTCTTTTCGGATAAGTTCGAGCGGATAATTACGAGTGGGTGTCCCTTTTATTCCCCTCCATTTCCTCCTCCTCCTCCTCCTCCTCCTCCTCCTCCTTCTCCTCTTCTTCTTACTTCAAACTTCTCGAAGGATCTTGTCTTTTTCACGAGAGAGTTTACGAAAGACATAGTTACTTTTACATATATAAGTATATATATACATACATACATACATACATACATACATACATATATATGTATATATATATATACACCTAGTTTTCTTCTCGTCTTTAGGGGATCGTCGATCACCGGGAGACTAGATCGGTGCGACATTGAACGCCACCGAAATGTCTACCTTACATTTTCCAGAACAGTGGACTGGATGGCAGGCACCCTCGCCCAATATGGCGGCCTTTACGTTAAACGAATCATACGTTGTACTTGCGAGTAAGGTCTCCTCCTCCCCTTTCCACACCCCCAACTGCCCACCCGACCCCTCCTCATCATCACTATCACCGCTACCACCAATCCGATCTCAAACGAATGCTTAGTAAAAACAAAAATAAGAGCGATAGAAATAGAGAGAGAGAGAGCGATTGAAAGAGAGAAAGAGAGAGAGAGAGAGAGAGAGAGAGAATGCGAGGATTTCGATTTAAAAAAAAAAGACGAGAAAAAATGAAACTATGAAACAGCGTGTACTTAGGGTAGATCCATCCCCCTCCCCCTATCCCGTCTATTTTGATGCCTAACAAGTTTTTCTTTTTGTTATTATTTTGTTATTTCTTTTCTTGTTTCCTGTTCCCTTTTTCTCTAACTTTCGCGATAATTTTGTAACGAATTTACTCTTGGCGTGCATAACAGTCAGCCCCCTAATGGTTATGCTATGCACGCTTTTATAATTTGTTAATTACAATATTCATTATATGACGTGTGGTGTGTGTGTGTGTGTGTGCGCTCGCGCGTGCTTTGTGGGAATATACCTTTATATTATAATCACCTTATTAACTTAATTATCAATCAGATTAACATCCCCCATCTACGTTTATTTATTAATATATTAAAATCATAAATGGAAATCCAAAAAGGAAGAATGGAAATGGAAGAGGTAAAGTTCCGTATTAATTAGTTGTAGTCAATTTTTAATTATTAGAGAGTTATATAATTTGTATATATATATATATATATTTTTTTTTCTTTCTTTGATACATCCATTCATAAGAAAAAATTTGGATAGATTGATAAAAAGTTGTTAAGAGCAAATATTATATTAACAATAAATTTCGATTGAAAGATCGGGTCAATGAATGAATGAATGAATGAATAAATGAATGAATGAATGAATGAATAAATAAATGAATAAATAAATAAATAAATAATATTTTATTTAATGGGAATAAATAATTATGATGTTTCGACGATGATCGATTATTTGAGTGAATCGTGACGATCCTTCATATCAATCCTTTTCACTTTGATTTTCTCGATAACAAAGTGAAATCAGGCCGGCGATGACCGAGCGATCCGCTTATCGGAATCATTTAATCATGCCGCATAATGAATCAGCGATGCGTATAATGTCATGGAATGATCCATCCATCATGCGTCTCACCGCGAAAACGGTGACATGGTCTAGCATATGCTTGTATGGTTATATCAATGTGCACGTACTCGCATATGTACTTAAATACGTTCATACATACGAATGTATGTATGTATGTATGTATTTATGAATGTATGTATGTTGTATGAATGTATGTATGTATGTATATGGGTTGTTACCTATCTTCTTATATACATACGTACACGTACATATGTACGACTCGGCATTTCAATGAAGGAATTTCAACGATAACGGAGATTCTCGAAATTTGTAAAAATCGAAGCGAACGCTACGACATGGCCGGTAGCGTATAGCGTTCCGCGTTTTAGATTCGTGAACTGGAATATAACCACAGGCGAGCACATCGGCAATAGAAATAAAAATCATAATCCGACGAACGAATCCAATCGTTCGAATTCTTTCGCATTCGTTTCGGTCTATAACGGTTTAAATATTTGATAGTTATATCGCGAAATAAAATAGTAAAGAATGGTAAGACAATTAATGCCAATTGTTTTCTTAGTTTCGATTGGATCACATGAACGAGGTATTAGTGTTTGTTATGTTATCAATTAATATTAATCGTTGAGCTAATTCAATTAATATTATTCGAAAAAATAATTTGGATATATTTAGATGATTTAAGGATCTATTATATGTATTATATGTATTCATATATTCTAATAATAAGTTTCTATAATCTATATCTATTATATGTATATATATTATATCTTGTTATTAGATTATTTAGAATAACTATATTATATATATTATATATTATATAATTATATAACAATCATTATGTTTCGCCTGAGAGAGATGGGGGGAGGGAGGGGCGTGGAGGGATAGAGAAGAAGAGAATAACAATTAAAATAGTTAATTTCTACGATATCTCGTTAAAGCGCAAAAATATATGTATTAGCATTTATATTCTAATACGATTAAATAGATATTTCCCTGTAATATACGATAGTAGACGTTACACTCGAATTTAACCTCTTCAATCTCCCTTCACGTCTATAATCGATTACTTATAAATTATTCGATAATAACGATTCTTCATCGTCTCCTTCCCATCGGCTCACGCGCATTTACTAATTGGGAATCTAAAAAAAAAAAAAAGAAGAAGGAAAGAAAAAAAAAAGAAAAGAAATTATTCGAACGATCTTTCAAATCCTCCAAAAAATTTATTACACCTATAAGAGTAATTATACCCAATATAAAAGGGGTGATACCTAATTAGAATTCTTATTACCTGACTACTACTATATCACAGATCGAAGAGAATTTCGAAGTCGTTAAAAATCAAACTTATTCGTACTTCTCTCTCTCTCTCTCTCTCTCTCTCTCTCTCTCTCTCTTTCTCTCTCTTTTTTTTCGCAACTTTTCGATTGCTTTTTACCAGGAGTCAGAGTGAGAGGGATGGATGGATGTATGGAGAGAGTGGTGTGGGGGGGTAGTGAAGAGGCGTGGCGAGGCGAGGCGAGGCGAGGCGAGGCGAGGCGAGACGGAGGGGTTTCGCATAGGACAAGTTGGTTTTTCGATGCACCGACCTGTTAGATGCACCGCAACGATGCACGCGTGCGTATACGCGATAGGGCGTATCATTGAGCAGAAAGAATAGATGACTGTAGAGCGAGCGAGCGAGAGAGAAAGAGAGAGAGGGGGAGGGAGAGAGAGAGAGAGAAAGAGAGAAGAGAGAGAGAGAGAGAGAGAGAGAGAGAGAGGAGAGCAAAAGAGAATTATACAGTACGCTACGTGCCCAGTGCTCGTGGTGTGGAAAATTGATGTCGATGGCGGGCAACGTTCGCGACGACGAGCCAACGATAGTGACTTTGTTGGCAGATTCATTGCGCTTGGTTCACGGTAATTGTTTCAACCTGCTTTTCTAAAACGAGAGAGAGAGAGAGAGAGAGAGAGAGAGAGAAAACGAGACAGAGAAAACTTTTCGAAACTCTTCGAAGCTCATCTTCTCTCACGTTTTTTCTTTCATATCTCGCCTTAAACGTTATCATTAATTTATCTGTCTCTCTCTGTCTCTCTCTCTCTCTCTCTCTCTCTCTCTCTCTGTCTCTCACTTCTCTCCTCTTCTCTTTGATATTATAGTACGATATTATTGTAATATATGAAAGAGAAACAAAAAGAGGAGTAAAAAAAAAAAATAGAAGAAAAGAAAATATATGAAAAGAAAAATGATTGAAACGCGCACCAATATGGAGGTTCGAAAAGTTCTATTATATTCGTTGGACAGTGATAGTAGTAGTAGTAGTAGTAGTAGTAATAGTAGTAGTAGAGTAGTAATAGTAGTGTAGTAGTTCATTTCCCCGTGGAACGCGCTTTGTATAACTATCCTTACTTCTTCTTCTTCTTCTTCTTCTTTTATTGTTCTTTTTCTTTTTTCGTTTTTTTTTCTCGCCCCTTTTACATCACTATTACTAAAACTACATACGTAATATCTACGCAGTTATGGAGTTTTATTTTTTCTATATCGCACGATACGACGATGAAAAATGTATTCCATTCAATTTCTTCGTGCAATAACAATTATTCGATATGAAATTAACGTAATAATATATACATTATGTATTATATATATTATATATAATATATATATATATATATATATATATGGTCTTTCTTTTGTATTTTCAAAAAATACATGCCCTGGCAACGATATAAAATATTTGCATCATTATATACGATCGCTTATGATTAGTATGAAAGAATAGAAAACAAAATAACGCCATTTGTATCGAACAAAAGTTGGGAGTTGAAAATCACTTTTTAATTTCGTTAGATTTTTCCTTCCGAAAATGTTGAAAAACGTATTCGTCTATTAAAACGAGGCGTAGGGGAGGGGTCGGAGTAGTGGCAGTAGCTGTCGTTTATTCGAAAATTCATTCGTTCGAACGAACACTTAAACGTCCGCTTAATTAGTACGAACGTAATGAAGATTCGATCAATTCTTTATCGCCTCGCTCTGATTCGGTAGGGAAAGGAAAGAATAAAAAAAAGAAAAAAAAAAAAGAAAAGAACAAACGAAGAATAAAAAATTAATATTCGCAGGATAAAAAGCCGGGAACGAACGGAATGGAACGAAAATAACTTTCGATTATTATAAATACATGCTTTCGCGTTGTTGGACATAAAGAGAGCACTTCGTTTTACGTATGTACGTAAGTACCACCTATACATACACATACGTACATATAAGTACGTAGTACTTACTATGCGTACATGCATATACCTACGTGGACCGGTGCTAACGACTAAGTGCCAATTAACGTCAAATTAATTATGATTCTTTCGGATTCGTCGATTCGGTCGGAGTACGTCCATCTCGATTATTCGCGATAATCGATTTATTCGCGTATCATCGCGCTCGAGAAAGGAGAGATTTTCGTCAGGGTTCTTTTCGACCCTTGACCTGCGACAACAATCCTTTCTCTCTCTCTCTCTCTCTCTCTCTCTCTCTCTCTCTCTCTCTATTTATCTATCTATCTATCTATCTATCTCTATCTCTCACTCTTTTGATACGACGACGTGACGTGATAATAAATGAAAATGAAAGAGAAGAAGGAAAAAGAGAAAGAATAGAGAGAGAAAAAAAAGAACAAAAGAGAGAAAAAGGGAAAGAGAATAAGCAAATGGATTCGACGGAGGTGGAAGGAGAGGAATGAAGAAGGATAAAGAAAAAAAGGGAATAAAGGAGGAGGAGAAGGAGGTGGTGGTGAAGGAGGAAGAGCTGTGGAAAATGGAGAACAAAAAGATTGGAATATAGTATTTCGAAGGAAAGTAGCATTTCCTCTTTGCCAACTAAAACAAAAATTCGTCGTTGATCCAAAGGGACCCTATTCCGCGTTATCATTCGCTTATGCTTACTTGCTTTCTCCTCTCTAGTTTATTGTCTCGAGGCGTTTCCAAGAGAGCTTTCCCATTTGGATTCCGGTTTCTCCCTTTAAGATATCTCAACCGATATTCCTTGCTTATCCTCATGTATCTACGTGTTGTGTGTGTGTGTGTGTGTGTGTGTGTGTGTGTGTATAACCATACTGTACATAATGCAAAGCTAACTTGTATTAAACAATAAAACTAATCACGAGCGTATTTCACCATTTCATTAGAATATCTCAACTTTGAAATTTTCCCCCGAATAAATTATTAATCTATCCTTCGAGATGGATAAATACATAGCGATATATAAATAGATAGATAGATAGATAGAAAGATAAATAGATAGATAGATAGAGAGAGAGAGAGAGAGAGAGAGAGAGAGAGAGAGAGAGGGAGATGAGGAGGGAGAAGATAAATGCAAATTTTACATTATTGTCAGTATTAATAAATCTATACGATTAGGTTGTGCATAGAGAAAAATTTTGTAAATATTAAAAATATCAAATAAGAAAAGAAAATAAATAAATAAATAAATAAATGAAAGAAAGGAATGATTCGAGTGAACGTTGTACGACGTTAAAAATAATAGGACGTAGGAAGAAGAGAGAGACGAGGGGATAAATCGTAAAGTGACAATTATTTGACGTTGCGATTACCCTCAAGATTATCACCAAGCGAAAGTCACGTTAACGTTTTCGAACGAAATCCTAATATATCTTTTTATTACATATATCTCCACGTAAGTGTTAGTATATATACGTACATAAATGGTAAGTGACATGAAAATATTTTCGTAAGGTTACCCCACACGCATCCTTCCATTTAGAAATATAAACATTCTGAATTAGAGTAACCTCAGAATAGTCGAAAAAATATTGTTATACGGTATGTTGTTTTTTTTTTTGACTCAAAAGATACAGTATTACGTCGTGAAATATTTTCTCTGTCTTATTTCTTTCTTCCATCTATATATATATATATATATATATATATATATATATATATATATATATATATATATATATATTATACTTAGGCAAATAATCACGTGTATAGGCATAAATCAGGCAGAATGATGTACATGCATTTAGTTACTTAATTACGTGTATATTAACACATTACGTGTATTAGACACATACACAGATACGCAAAAAATATGATATATATATATATATATATATATACATATATATACATATATATATATATATATACGTATATATGTATGTATGTATTTATGTATGTATGTATGTATATTTACATATATGTATTTAAGTATTGGCATAAAAAGGAATCACGCGTCTCCGACGAGAGAAATGATAAATGTTTATTCAAAGACGCGATACTAGACAGCGCCATGAAATCGTTCATGCGTAACAAGCAAGTACGGATATCGTTCGGCGAGTTATCCTGATGAATAAATCACTATAGTGATATCGGGTCGAATTGACTGCGAGAGAGAAAAAGAGAGAGAGGGAGACAGAGACAGAGACAGAGAGAGAGAGAGGGGGGGGGGAGGGAGATAATATCTCACGGAATATATTTTAACAATTTTTTTTCTTTCATCCTCGATCGATAATTTTTAAACGCGGAACGAACGTAAGAGGAAACGACGAAAGAAACTTACGTTGAAAGATTTCTTCGCGAGGCAACGTGTTCGATCAAAATGAGAAGAAGAAGAAGAAGAAGAAGAAGAAGAAGAAGAAGAAGAAGAAGAACAACGATAACAACAACAACAACAACAACAAAAAGAAGAAGGCGAAGAAGAGGAGGAAGAAGTAGTGGGAGAGAAGAAAAATCGAAAGCAAAACAAACGAAAAAAGAGGAAAAACATTCGTACCACTTGCCAGGGAGGGGGCGGGGGGGGCGGGCGGGGGAAACAATTTAGTATGTCGTAAGACGGATCGTTGGAGGGGATGAAACGAGGGTGGAGGTTGGCCCAGAGTTAGTGGGAGAGAGGGATGGTGGGAAAATGGCGAAAAAAAACTTGCTGGAACTTATGGTTTCTTGAAGCCTATGGGTTCTCCTCAGGTAAGGTAAGGTAAGGTAAGGTAAGGTAAGGTAAGGTAAGGTAAGGTAAGGTAAGGTAAGGTAAGAAGAGAATAGAAAAGCCTTAGAAAATTTATTAAGGAAAGAGTTTGTCGTAGGTGAGCGTGGCTATTAAAAGTGGCCGGGGGAGGGGGCCGGGAGGGTACTCGGGGAAAGGTGGCGGGGACGGAGTCAAAAGAAAAAAGAAAATGGAGAAGAGTGAAGGGGAAAAAAAAAGGAAAAAAAAAAAAATAGAAATGCTGAAACCCTGACTGGCGAGCGAAGGCTGTTTTCGCTAAAGCTGAAAAGTTTTCGCGGCCTAGTTTCGAATGGTCGTCGAGGGAAGAAGATGAGGAAGGAAAAGAAATAGAAGAATGAGAGAGAGAGAGAGAGAGAGAGAGAGAGAGAGAGAGAGAGAAATGAGGATAGACGACATAGAGACGGTATAATGTTCGTGGCCGAGCTCGCATACACGGATAATGCAGGTTGTTAATGCACTACTTGCATCGCTCGCATGTTCCTACTGTAGGTGCATGCATTATTCAAGAACACTTTACATTATTTAGAGTAGACATTCTCTTGGCACCGCCCGTTTTGGGGTGGGATGGGGTGGGGTGGGGTCGTGTAGGAGGGGGCCGGAGAGAGGAGTAGCGCTGGTTGATGGTACAGGGGGCGAAGAGGAGGGGGAGGGGACGGCAACGAGAGGACGTGAAAGAGTAACTCGTACGTGTGGATGAATGTGAACGCGGAAAATAAATAAACCTGAGGTGCTGCGTGTTACGTTCTATCGAGAGAAAGAAAGAGAGAGAGAGAGAGAGAGAGAGAGAGAGCGAACAAGAAAAAAAGAGAGAACTGAGAACGTGCGCACGACACGTAACTAAGCGTGATTAGGATCAACCTGTATTTATTTATGTATGTATGTATGTATGTATGTACGTACGTATGTATGTATGTATGTATATGTCGTATATTGTACGTACGGGGCACGTATGATCGACCTGCGGCTTGTTCGATGATCTTTCGAGTTCACGAAGGTGATTATTTCATCTCGCGATAAAACCATTAATTCTAAATAGACCTATTCATTAGTTCGAGAAGAAAAATAATACGTCTGAAGAGAAATTATGAAATAATTGAAGATAAGAATATATGTACGTATATAATAAATACGTTCTGATATATATACATACATACATACATACATATATATATATATATATATATATATATATATATATATATATATATTACAAGTTAATTATTACGATATAATGGAAGAAATAATGAACGTACGTAAGTGTGTGCGTGCGTGCGTGCATGCTTGATAACGTTAGAAAAAATTATTTTCTATTTTTTGCCTTTTCACTCCCTCTCTCTCTCTCTCTCTTTTTTACTTTTTTGATTCGTAATTATTTAAATCACTGTTTGTTTTCGAAGAGACCAAATAGAATAGAAGTACTGTTGAAACTATGTATTCTTATCTAACGATATTATCTATGCACGTATGTGACATGGTCTGTGAAACGTGTCGAAAAAATGTTTGCAAAATTTTCAAAGAGATAAAAACGAGAGAGAAATATATATAGATAAAGAGAGAGAGAGAGAGAGAGAGAGAGAGAGAGAGAGAGAGAGAGAGAGAGTATTATAGTACGTATTTTGAACGTTATTCGATGCAGGATGGTATCGTTTTCTAACGATCTTCAATTCATCGGCATCCGTTCGACATATGCACGTACGTATATATGTGGTATCGACGTAGGCGCAATTAGATTTCACTATTTGGAGTACTCGAAACAATGTTGTTTCAAATAACCGATATTATTCGACCTGATTTTCCATAGTATTCTATGGACATTCTATGAAATATATGTGCATACATATACCTATGCCTATAGCCTATAACTATCCATATATATATATACATATATATATATATATATATATATATATATATATATATATACATATGTTATATAAGCAGTATGGCCACGAGGAATAAATTATTGTATATTAATAGTAGAGCGTCGTTGGGTAGTTTGATGGGTCATGTTGACCGCAAAACTTTAAACCAATCGCGTTTTGATCCTCAAGAGAGAAAGAGAAAGAGAGAGAGAGAGAGAGAGAGAGAGAGAGAGAGAGAGAGAGAGAATAACATGAGGATTTACATTCCACGGGATGTGCACATCGAATAATTTAAATCTAAAGCTTTGAATACGCTTCCATACTAACGCAACACTTTCGACATAATTTTCCATCGGAATATAAACTACAAATTTCTACAGTAATTATTATACTAGACGGGGTACATAGCTAATATATATATATATGTATATACATATATATATATATATATATATATATATATATATATATACGAGGATGATAGAATAACAAAGTACGAGTTTTGTTTAACGATATAAAGAAAATGTATCAAAAGTGATTGAACGAATATGCTCGAATGAATGAATGGATGGATGAATGGATGAATAGTTGGATGAATGGATGAATGGATGAATGAATGAATGAATGAATGTATGAATTAGTAAATAAGGAGAAGCTTGTGGTACTTCCATGCACTCTTGTGTGAAATAAATACATATAATTATTTTTGGTTAAAGAGAGAAACAGAGAGAGAGAGAGAGAGAGAGAGAGAGAGAGATACAAAGAAAGAGGGAGATAGAGAGATTTCCTGGGAAAAGGTAATTTACAATAATTAAACAAGCCCATTTAATATTGTACACACTATATCTATATACGTTTATTTAATCCCATCTCTCTAGTGATAAATCATTAATTACGATCGATCATTAATATGATCCTTCTTCTATCTCTCTTCAATCAATACAAATTATTACGACTCGCTTTTCCAAATGATTCCTTTTTTTTTTACAACTAATAGGACGATAAAAAGACGTTGTTGTTGGAGTAGTGTTATTAAGAAGAAAAAAAAAAAAAAAAAAAAAAAAAAGAAAAGAAATCATTCCGATTTATCGTGAAGACGAAATAAAAAAAAGAGAAACATGGGAAAAACGAAGAAAGATATCCGAACGAAGCCAATTACTTAAAAATCGACATAATTATTGATTGCAACAATGCCATCGAAATCTTTTAAAATTGCTCTTCGCGTTCAACTTGTCCTTATAGAAATCGATTGCGGCCATTTAACGTAAATCCCTGGTAGAAAAAGGATTGCGATCGGTGATAATAAATAAACGTCATTAAAATTTAATGAGATAGAAAGAGAGAAAGACAGACAGGCAGAAACAGAGAGAGAGAGAGAGAGAGAGAGAGAGAGAGAGAGAGAAGGAAGAGTAACGAGTCAATAGTCTTTTTAAGATATTTTCAAAGAAGGAAAGTAAGATTGCGAATCGTGAGATCGTGTGTGTGTGTGTGTGTGTGTGTATGCACCCACATCTCTCCCTCTCTCTCTCTCTCTCTCTCTATCTTTCTCTCTGTGAATGTGTGCGTACGCTTGTGTACGTGTGATTTATCTTTTTCCTTTTTTTTTTTTTTCATACATACATACATACATACATACATATACATCCATACAGTACCGAGGAACACCG
>OU426862.1:3323295-3333295 GCA_911387685.1 Dolichovespula media
TATTCTAATCGTCGCACTATGATCGAATAGCACTTTGCAAGATAATATTTGTCTAATTCCCCGATATTCTACAAGAAATTTTTATTTCTATATAAACACAAATTACGATTATTTGTTTGAGACGAATTGTAAAAGATAAACGATAAAACTTAGATTTTTTATCCGATAACGATCTACGTGTTATCATTATATTATCTTTTTTATAATTCGTAGAAATTATTAGCATTATTTTTATTATTATTATTATTATTATTATTATTATTATTATTATTATTATTATTATTATTTACGCGTCAATGAATTTTCGCGAGTGCGTGTATTTATTTAAAAAAAAGAAAAAAACAAAAAAAGTATTTCAATTTCAATTCGATACTTCTACTTGTCGACATTTTAATTTAATAGCCGAGAAAAATCCTATTTTCGTTCAGGGGAGAATAGCGAAAACGATAACTGTTACTTTGGATTGGGGAATAGATAATATTAGATCGTTCTAATCCATAAACCCATTTCGAAAGTTTCTCGAATTGCACCCAAGTGAAATACGCCAAACTATCTCTCTCTCTCTCTCTCTCTCTCTCTCTCTCTCTATATATATATATATATATATATATATTTCTGCCTCTCTCTCTCTCTCTCTCTCTCTCTCTCTCCTTGTCCCATCATTTTCTTTTCTTTGATAACATAGAAATGAATGATCTGTTCATTGTTATTACATTCAATAGAAACAAAACTCACGACAATTAAAAATAAATTTCGATGCGTAATTTAAATGCATATATGTATATACATATATATAAATTTTATTGTTATATATTATATATTATATAATATTTTCAAATGATAACGCGTAATGTCAGTATAATATGATCATCGATAGAAAAAAAAAAAGAAAGTGAAAATAAAAAAGCGGAATAAAAAGGATACAAATTTATTTACGTTGCAATGAAATACAGCGAAGGAAAAATATTAGCTTGGGGAAAAAGAAAGGCATTACTTTTACGTGAACGTGAACGAAAAAAAAATGGATTTCTTTTTCCCCAACTTAATATTTTCCGGTAATATCAAAGGTGATTCATTAAGAGTAATGTATTTAGGGGAAAAAAAAAAAAAAAGAAAAAAAAATCTTTTGCATAGAGTTTTAAGCAAACTAACTTGCTAATAACCTTTTACTCAGCAATTTAACGATTCAGCAAAGTGTACTTTCTTGACCTTTTCGCTTTTAACGAGATTCTAATAACTCTTGATATTAAATTTACATGTAATATCATATCTATGTATGTGTACGTATGGAGTGTCTCATCCAATCGCAAATGTAGAATTTTTCGAAAGATACTTCAACGAACTCTTGATTAATTATTGCAACGAATTATTTTTATTATTTGTTATTCAATCGACTCGAGAAAATTATTTGATCAATTTTATAATATATATATATATATATGTATATTCTATTTTACGTCATATGTTCTATGTTCTCCAATATTAATCTTAAACGTTAATCGAAATATTATTAAAAGTAAAATAATTTTTAAAGAGTATATAATATTCGTATTCGAATATAATAATATCGGGGGAATACGGGTTTAATGTTTACAAGATTTCTTATCTAATTATATTAATTAATTGAAATCGTATCGAATAAATGATTGGCATTTTCGAAACAGGCGAAATGATAAATTTTCTATTTCGTTTAGTTACGTGTTTCGCGCCGCGTAAGGATTATCCTTCGAAATAAAATATTAATGAAGGACGGATTATGCGTTGATAGAAGAAAGAAATAAAAAGAAAAGAAAAGGGAAATAGAAACGAAGAAGAGAAGAAAGGAAAAGAAAAGGAATTAAACTGGATAAAGTAGAAGAAGTAAAAGAGTTGGAAGATGAAAAAAAAATATCGAAAAAAAAAAAAAAAAAAAATAAAAAAGAAGATGAAGAAGGAAGATGAAAAATTTAAGAGTAGTTTGTGCAGACGCAAGCTGCCTTAAATCCTTTGATTTTTTAATGTCCTTCTCAAATATCTCATAGTTCCATTTTCTTGAGGGTTAGACAAAACTTTCTTTTGATGTTGTTAGAACAAGATATATGTATATATACACACACACACACACACACACGAACGAGATATGTTTATATATGCATGTAAAGAGAGAGAGAGAGAGAGAGAGAGAGAGAGAGAGAGAGAGAGAGAGAGAGAGAGAGAGATAAAGATAGTTAGGATCAGTAGAATGTGAGAGCAACGTTCTTCGAGGGACAATCTCTTGCTTAAGTTTTCCTACTGAGATGCTTCCAAGCAACATTGAATTGCTGACTGCAGTTATGCACTTTGGTAAGTGTAATCATTTCTTCCGAATGCTCAAACAACTCTCTCTCTCTCTCTCTCTCTCTCTCTCTCTATATATATATATATATATATATATATATATATTTTTTTTTTTTTTTTTTCTTTTCTATTTTCTATCTAACATCGCCAAGTTTAAAAGAGAAAGAAAAATATAGAGATAGATAGATAGATAGAAAGACAGATAGATAGAGAACAAAATACAGATACTTTGAGAAATGATATAAAAAATATAAATGAAAGAAGAAGGTTAATAATTCGATCTCTTTCTCGTTTTTTATCTTCTTGTATTACTTTCTGTTCTCTTCTTTCTCTACTTTTCTTTCTTCTTACTTCTTTCCATTACAAAAATTATTTTAAAAGAATTCGTCGTAATCGTAATGCATGTTATTTTCATCGGAAAATTAATCAGGAGTAGGTATTTAGTTTAATTATAAATTCGTATCTTCTTGTACTTTCTTTTTTCGTTATTACACTAATGTAACAGGAGTAGGAGACTTTAAGTATACTTTTCAAAGGAACACACTATAACGCACACGTGCACGGACAGATAAAGATAAAGAGAAAGATACATACACATACATAGAGAGAGAGAGAGAGAGAGAGAGAGAGAGAAATTTCAATATCGTTAAAATTTCTCGCAACGTGAAATCCTTTTTCTCTTACTGACGCCAGCCATTTTGCAAACGTCGTTTCAATTTCCACAGTGACTTCCAAAAGAACAAGATAAAGAAATGTACAATAGAGAAAACAGAGAGTGGTATAAGAAAATTCTTGATTCAAAAGTATCAACAACGCGCATTCCTTTACCTATCCCCATATAAAAATTTACTTTGTGCTAGTATCTACTGTTATATCCAAACGTATGTACAGAAAGAAAGACAGACAACGAGAGAGAGAGAGAGAGAGAGAGAGAGAGAGAGAGAGAGAGAGAGAGAGAGAGAGAGAGATACGCCAAAATGTGTTTTCGTGCTAAAACTTTTTGACTTTATTCTTTGGTATAGGTTCAAAAGGACAACAACTGGACGAGGTAAAACTTACAATGAACGACATCAAAAGATACATATATATGCGTGCGTGTTGTGTGTGTGTGTGTGTGTTGTATGTATCGATACATAGATATCCGAGAAAAGAAAGGTGAAAGAAGGTGATGGTGATATGGTGATGGTGATGGTGATGTTATCTCTCTTTTGCGAGTCACACGTATCTTTAGGAAGACCAACACCGTTCATGGTCAAGGAGTTTACCATTCACTTTTTCGATGTTCATCATCCGTCGTGTAATAGAACGAACGTTGTGTAACCTTCTCTCTCTCTTTTTTTTTTTTGCATCGTCACGAGAATAAGGCAAAATGCAAAAAAATTTCTCGAAGTTTTCAAAAAAGAGTTTCTCTCTCTCTCTTTTTTCATTTTTTCGTCTTCTTCTTTTTTATATTTTCCTTTTGACGTAAGCCGAACGAACGAAATATGGATGTATGTACGTATGTATGTATGTATGTATGTATGTCTGTGATAAAGGTAGACGGAGAAGATACATATATATATATATATATATATATATATATATATATATATATATATATATATAACACTACGTATCTCTCGTGATCCCGATACGAATCGGCTGCTTCTTTTTTAAAACGAGTTTCCATTCCCCGAATCGATTATTTCTGTCGGTGGCGTTGCGATTCTGTCTAGCGATATAAAAGTGATACAAGAAAGATAGAGATAGATATAGAGATAGAGAGAGAGAGAGAGAGGGAGAGAGAGAGAGAGAGAACGATGGAGACATTTGACGAAGGATAACAACGACGACGTTGTTAGAGATATTAATAAATATTTCATGGAATACTCTTCTAGACTTCTATAATATTTCTTATATTTTATTTCATTCTATTATTAATATATCCTTATTTTTCTTTTATCCCTATTTCTATACTTATCTATTACCGCGTGTTATATATTTTATTTCATTCCATTGTACTTTATTTCGTATTATATCTTTTTCGTTTCTTTTTTTTTTTTTTACTCCTCATTTTTCTCCTTCTCGAAATCGTTCCGTACGATCAGTTTCATTTTTATTTTTATATTTTCACGTAAGAACGAGGGAAAATATTTATACTATAAAATTATACGTGCGTACGTACGTGCATATATATATGTTTGCAAAGTGGAATTAAAATCGCCAAAAAATGTATTGCAATTTTCTTGTAACCTTTGATGGGAATGAAATTTTTTTAACTCCTTTTTATCTTTTCTCTTTCGCACAATCATGAAGCTTTCTAAACGTCCACGGGCATATATGCGTAAATTCGTTTTTGTAATTGTAAAAACAAATCGATCGAACGAAATACAATCAAATTTTACATAGACCCCGTCCACCAATGTCAATAATTCTATTGTTCGCGAATTTAAATAAAAAAGGTAATTATAAACGTAAAAATAAAAAAAAAAGAAGAGAAAGAAAAATAAAAATAAAAAAAAGGAAGAAGACAAAAGTGTTGAACAACGCGTACGTATATCGAAACATCGAAACGGATTGCTTTACTTTTTTACTTTCATTCTTTTTATTTATTTATTTTTCCTTCATCCCCTTTCCTCCACTCGTCACCATTATTATATCCGTAAAAACGAAGTCTCCCTCGATTTCCAAGATCCACGACGATGATATTCCCAATCGTCAGATTAAACGAAAGAGTTAAGGATAAGGAAGGGAAGAAGACGAGGCAAAGAAAGGAAAAGAAAAGAGAAAGAAAAAAAATAAAGGGAAAAAGAAATGAAGAAAGAAAGAAAGGGCGAGGTCGAGCGATCGAGAGAGCGAGAGCGAGAGTGAGAGCGAGAGCGAGAGCGAGTACGGGGAGAGGAAGACGACGAGTTAATCGATAGACGGAAATAGAAAAGCTTTTGAAGGGAACTTTTCGCGATTGGTAAAATTAGATGAAATCGTGTAGCTCGTCATTTAGGTAGTTGCCAAGTAGAGTATACCGTTGAACTCGTTTTAGCCATTTTTCTTTCGAGTTTGACGTAGAACTTTAGGTACAACGACCTTCGTTCAACGGAAATTCTCGAGACTCGAGAGAGAGAGAGAGAGAGAGAGAGAGAGAGAGAGAGAGAGAGAGAGAGATAGAGAGAGGGAAAGTATCGAAGAAAGTAAAGAAAAAGAGAGAGAGAGAGAGAGAGAGAGGAGGATACGGCGTAACCGGATACGAATTTATTGCAGCATTCGACCGGATATGGAGTCGTCCTAGCTACCTTTAGTCGCTGATTTCATTTCGTGTCGCCAATGTAAATCTTATTCGAACGACCGGAAGTCCAGTACTATAATAAACGAAATATACAACGGCCTATATATTACGATAGCGGGTTGCGTTGTTCTACGCCGTATAAGATCGAACGACGAGTTTTACGTCGACTCGAATCACTGGGAAGTAGATAAACGAAGTGAAAGGCTGGACGTGATAGTACAAGTCGATGAAAATATATGCCAACGACGCTGTACGACGATTTTATTCGGGAGGGGGAGAGGGACGGTGGGAGGGTTGGATCGGATTTGTTTTAAGGAACGTTAACGCGATTTAATTCATAGTTTAAACGTGTAAACGAATTCTTACGTTAATAATAGCAAGTTTTTCTTGCGCACTTGAATAAATTTTTTTACGAAAACGTCGTAAACTGTAAGTATAAGTTATCTTTTGAGATTAAAAAAAAAACAAAAAAAAAAAGAAAAAAGAAAAATAAAAATATACGTCGCAACCTGCGTAACATCGAATGGTTTTAAATGATACAAATTTTCTAAGGTTCAGGATATTGCATTGTTTTTTGTTCTTTCAAGAATGTAAGATATTAATTTGAAATATCGATACTAATCCAACTCGATATACGAATACGCGTGAGCGAATGAGTACGTGAGTGAGTAAATGCGCGTATAAACTTGATATATTGTATCCGTTTATGCTACTGTTTAAAATCGTTATATCGTTATACGATATGTAATGGCAACTAAACAGTTAGACAGTTTGTATTTAGACATGATATGCATGGATACTACAAGGCTACTATGTGTATATATATGTGTGTGTATAAATGTGTATAGTTAAACGTGTTTAGAGACTGGATTACATGACGTATAACGTCATGAGAATATGGGAATATATTAATTTGCAGTAGAATAATTTTTTGTTTACTCATAAACACGTGATAAGACGGTTATCCTAATATGACATGTACGAACGTAATTATTGTATGCACATAGGTATTTAATATGTATATAATAATAGAGTTAACCGTGATTAGTCTTATCCACGATATCGATTCTTTTTTCTTCCTTTCTTTCCGTTTCTTTTTTTCATATTTTTCTTTTCTCTCTCTACCCCAACGCCCATCCTCTTTTTACCCAATCATTTCTTTCTTTCCACATTGAGTACGAACATCGCGAAGTATAATTAATATCGATCATTTTATTCCATCTATTCGCATATTTTAACTTCTTATCGTTTACGTTTAATTGAAAATATAATTATAATAATGATGATAATAATAATAATAATAATAATAATAATAATAATAATAATAATAATAATAATAATAATAATAATAATAATAATAATGGTGCTAATAATGATAATAAGATAGATGAATTCTCGTCGAGGCTTTATTTTTTGTTTTGGTTTTTTGACAGATTCACGAAGACGGATTTGCGAATATATTATGCGCTTAACCGTGCGTTTTTCGGTTGATTCGTGCGGGTATAAACGGGAAACGGAAACGAGAAGGAAAATTTATGCATAGCATCGCAACTTCTGCGGATTACGTGCGGCCAAGAGTACCTAAACCGGAGACCGGAGTAACAGGTAGGATCGAAACGAATAAAGCGAGGATATGCTTTATTTGTGTAAGAACGAAACTCGATAAATTCGTTTTGTAATATGTACATACATACACACACACACACACACGTGCACACACACGTGTATATATACGTAATATATTCGATTATCTCGCGAAGTAGACGTCACGTCAATACGATTTTGTATCATTGCGAATGATACGGACGTTTCATATTGTTCGTAATTAGATACACGTGTTTGCGTTAGAATGTGTGTGTGTATGTGTATGTGATCGAAATTGATGAGAGAGAGAGAGAGAGAGAGAGAGAGAGAGAGAGAGAGAAGGAAATGAAAGAACGGCCAATAAGCTGACGTCGGAATTTTTCGTATGTAATATTTAAAACAAACAACGTGAGTTTTGTTCTTTTTTTTTTCAATTTCGTTTCTATCCTGTTTTTTTTTTTTTTTTAATATATATATATATATATATATATATATATGCATTTATATATTAAACAGAAGCAATGATAAAGCAATATTGGATCGTTCGATTGAATTACAATATCTATGAAAAGGAGAGGAAAAGGGAGAAAAGAAACGTGCAAAAAAAAAAAAAAAAGATAAAAGTGGAAACAAAACGGATCAGATTTTATTACGCATCGCGTTTGAACGTACGTACGTTTAAGAATTTATTTATTTTACCTCGTAGAATGTATTCAACCTTATTATTAGTTTCTTCGATGGTTCTTTACTTTAACAATTCCGTTATTCGTTTGATCGTTAAATTCATTTCCTCTTTCTTTCTTTTTTTCTTTTTTTCTTCTCAACACTTGTTTAACAACCGGAAGTAAATCCTTCGGACGGGTCCCAAAGATTCGTCCGGATCTCGATCGATTTATTTATTTTTTTTTTTTTTTTCTTAGACGAAAATCCTCTTTCTCCTTCTTTTCTCCTTCTCTCTCTCTCTCTCTCTCTCTCTCTCTCTCTCTCTCTCTCTATCTCTCTCTTTCTTCCTTTTTCTTCGGGTAACTACTTTAGGCCGTGCGAACGACATTATTAACATAAACTTTCTTGGCAAGAGCAGACGAGGTTCGCTTCTCATTTTGTAAAGTCGTAAAGAGAAAACGAGCCGAGACACGGAGGTTTAATATAGGAACAAGTTACTATAGTATGGTAAAAAATATGGCACATGGCAGTTAATAGGATATTGATGACGTTGCTTTAAGGAAGCATATCCCCATCCGTGACGATGACGACGATGATTAAGGCAATGGGGTTGGTTTGTTGGGACAGGACAATTGTTGGTTTGACGGCTTTACAAAAAAAAAAAAAAAAAACAAAAAAAAAAAGACAAGAAAAAAGAAAAGAAAGAAGAAAATCCAATCTCTGTAATCGAATACGAAATATTTCCTTTCCGTCTATAGACGCGGACAAAAACTACCGCGCATTAACCGCTCCTCAACCCTCCTCCCACCCACCCTAACCTCCCCGATATGTGTATGCATAACTTTAAACACGCGTAACATTAATATATCTTGTATACCAATACCAATAACCCGCTGTGAGAGAAAACACGATAAAACACGTAGACTTGAATATCCTCGATCGTAAGAAACTTGCAAAGCGCTTGGCGTTTCGAATAACAAAAATTCAATTTCCCTCGTCGCTACATCTCTCTCCTCCCCCTCCCCACCCACCCATCCACCAACCCAGTATTATTCTGTCCTGGTAGCGACAAAAATTATATAAAACTCCGATAACGCGATTATTAAATTCCTATACACCACTCTCGTTCCCCCGAACGTCCCTCTCCTCATCTCCTACCACCGTCGATTATTGTTCTCTCTCCCTCCCTCCCTCCCTCTCTCTCTCTCTCTCGCTCTCTCTCTCTCACTCACTCTCTCTTTTCCGCGAATCTCCTTATACATTTCTCTTTTTTCCCCGTAGTTTCTTTCTTTCTTTTTTTCTTTTTCTTCTACCCCCCCCCCTCCTCCTCTTCCTTTTCATCCCTCCTCCTTCTCTCCACTTTTCCCATTTTGTCACGGATTTCCGATACGCTCGTAGGGAAGAGGGAAGGAGAAAGGGGAAAAAATAAAACGAAGAAGTCGACAGAGAGAGAGAGAGAGAGAGAGAGAGAGAGAGAGCACACACTTTTTCCGGAATGCATAAAAATTATCAAAGCGAATTGAAAAACGTTAATTCTCGCTTTTTTCTTTTTTTTCTTTTTCATCGACCCGCGCCTTCCCCTTATCCATCTGTCCCTCTTCCTCCCCCGTACTCCACCCCCTTCGCCTTCTACCCCATGGCAAAATTCAGCACCACCACTCGCGCACACTCTCAGACGATCGTTTTAATGAAATTTTCTAAGATATCTCTCGTGAGATCGAAATTTTATTTTTTTTTTGAAAAACAGAGAGAGAGAGAGAGAGAGAGAGAGAGAGAGAGAGAGAGAGAGAGAGACAAATAAAGAAATAAAATACAAAATTATCCTCTATCGGGTTAAACCAACGTCGTTCTCACGTATCATCCCCATAGAATTTTCGTGGAATATCGATTAAACCCCCTCTTCTCCCCGATCCAACTAACACCATCGAACCAAACAAGTGTGCGCGCGCGCGCGCGCACGTTTGGCACGAGCTCCTGCGAACGCATTTAATTTCTATCGCATGTTGCTATTATATCGAAAGTTTTCAAGAACAATATCTAAACAAATATATATATATATGCGCGTGGTTATTTACGTCAGAAGTAATTAGCGAAATGCTTATTAACGTGGTGCTATCTTTGTTTATTCAAATGGCATATACGAGTATTGTAAAACAGTTTGCGAACTTTTCTATG
>OU426862.1:3335795-3340795 GCA_911387685.1 Dolichovespula media
AAAAAAAAAAAGAAAAAAAGGAAAACATAAAACCCTCTTCCGCTTGTTCCGTAGATAAAGGTGTATCTACATATTAATGAACGTCGTATAAAAAGGTTCAAAGGTTAGTTATATATAGATGTAAGATATGATATTTTTCAATGAATTTTTTCTTCTTTTATATGATATGGGAAGTATTAAAAAAAAAAAAAAAAAAAAAGAGGGAGAGAAAGTAAAAATCGTCTGTCAGATAAAATGTTCTATCCGTGAGAAATGATTAACATAGATATATTGCCATAGATAAAGCATGACGCATGTTCTCAAGTATTTATATACATATACATACATTTATATATATATAAATATAAATTATATATTTATATGTATATAAAAGTAAAAACAAATTTGCAGGAAACGTTAAAATAAAAGATAACTGAAGTGTCGGATAAATCGTTATATTCACAAAAAAAAAAAAAGAAAAGAAGAAAAAAGGAGAAAATAATAATAAATAAAATAAAAAAGCGATTATAGATATAAAGTCTCGTTTAAATACTTTGTTATTTTATTTCATTCTTTTTTTACCTTCTCTCTATCTCTTCATCCCTCTCTCTCTCTCTCTCTCTCTCTATCTCTCTCTTTCTCTCTCTTGCGTGAAAATATAAATAAAAAAAAAAAAAAAAAAGAATTCGAAACTCGAACGATTATCGATCCGATCAAATAATCTCGTTCATCTATACAACCACGAAGTATTTATCTATGTATATACGTATACACGTACACATATATATGTATAATCGAAAGACTTTCGGCAATACTTTTCAAAGTGCAACTAAAGCAACGTTAGAAAACTATTGACAGGGCTATTAGAATTCATTCAGGGCGAACTTTCGATCGTATCTCTCTCCCTCTCTCTCTCTCTCTCTCTCTCTCTTTCTATCCTATACTCTCTCGATCTAATAGCATGAAAGGCGTGTTACGATTAAACGTCAGTCATTATTACGTGAAATCGTTTCGCATTTAAGTTTCGCGGTTGGTTCGGACTTCGTTGGGCGTTCTCGCGTTACCGTAAACTATCGAACTTCGCCAAGGTAATTCCATTACATAACTGTTCCGAGTTTTCGAAGGAGCTTACCGCCTTCAACAGAACACCGATTCGACTTTTCTACATAGACAGAGAGAGAGAGAGAGAGAGAGAGAGAGAGAGAGAGGGAGAGAGAGAGGGAGAGACGAAAGTTTTCCAACCATTTTATTTAATAAATTATATACTTTACTTCTTACACCGAAAATTAACGATCGAAATTAATAATTCTCCAATCAAGTAAATCAAAACATTTATTTTCATAATTACCAGATATTATTATTATCGTTCAACTATATCACTCTATATCATTTTATTTTACATACGTTATTTATTATATACAATGGTGAAACGTGTGCGACGATTTAATTTCTCATTAAATATCGCCATTAAAAAGCGAATAATTCTAATGAAAATTTCTATGTTTTAATACACAAACACACACACACACACACACACACACGCACACGCACACGCACGCACGCACACACATTTTGATACTAGTCAGTTACATGTAACATATTTATTATTTTAAATGTTTCTTTAACGAACAAAGCGTTGACGATGGTTAGTTAACGAAAAAATAAAAGTAGAAAGAATGGAAACAAAAAAACCGTCTCGCACACGACGGAGAAAGTAATCAACGAAATTTTGTTTATGTTTTTCTCTTTTAATAATTCCTTTAAGAAATAAAGCGTTAACGATGGTTAGTAAAAGGAAAACAAGAGGAGAAGAAAAAATATTTTTGTCTTGCAGAGAAATAGAGAAAATAATTAGTAAACGAGTCAGCTAATTTCAATCGAGCTAACTCTCTCGATCGAGATCGAGATCGAGATCGAGATCGAGGTATCGATTCGGTTTTTTTTCGAATCAAAAGAACGCACAGTCTCAGATGTATGTTTATTCAAGCCTGATGACCGCTAATGAATCGAATGTGAGAATTAGGGCGCATAGGGCGTCAAATAACGTTGAAACCATCGCTCACGTCCCAATCTATCAAAGAGACCAAACGATTTTGTGGGAGTTACTTTCAATGTACGTTAAAACTCGCGCGTACATACATAAGCGATCGGACATCGATCGATCTATGAATGGATCTCGGTCTTCGATCTATGGCCGATCGATCGATCGATCGATCGATCGATAGGTTTCAACTGCTGACCGATTTGACGTATGATTAAACCTGCGACACGCCCAACGAATTCTCTACGAACATCCATCCGCTTAAACGTCCTAACAAACGGAAACAAATTCGCGTAACACGTTAATTTTTATTCCATTATGCTCGCCGTCCCGTCCCCATCGATAATATCCGAAACGTTACGCGTTTTCAAATAAAAAAAAAAGATACATTTTGAATTAGATTCATTTTAAAGAATTTCCCTTCCGAGCATTCGCACTCGTATCGGTTCGTTAACATTGACGAAATCTTTCATCTGAAGATCCTGCGCCGTTTTGATCTTTCATTTTTTTTTTCCTTTCGTCTCCCCCCCCCCCCCATTCCGCTTCCCGCCCCGCGAAAAGAAAGAATGAGAAAAACATCAAACAATTCGAAATTGAAAAATCCAAAAACTTTCATCACGAAGTTATCACGAAATGGATTTGATATGAAGTTTTGGAAAAGAGTTTAGAATGAGTATTATTGTTAAGTTAAATAAACTTCTAATCCGAAAATACACATTGGTTTGGATACATCCGCGATCGCAACGAACGTAACGTCAAATACTTTAATGCGCGTAACGATATCAATCAATCGAATTAATTAATTGCCTTATCGTTTGCCTATCGTATTCACTGTAATTTTTATTTTTTTATTTTTTTTTTCCAACGATCGATTGACTTCGTTACGATGCTGCTGTAAAAAAAAAAAAAAGAAAAAAAAGAAAAGAGAAAAGAAATAGAAAAATAAAAAAACTCGTGTCGAACAGTTCTGTAAAAAAAACTCTCCTGCGAGCGGATAAATAAAAAAAAAAAAAAAAATTAGAAAAAATAAGTAAAAAAGAAAAAAAGAAAGAAAAGGACTGTTTTGCGCTGTTTGGTGGCGCAAATCTTAACGTTAACATATATAGAGCCACGTTGTAATCGAATTTCCTTGTGTACTTTGATCGTGTAATTAAGTGCAAAACGTTTCTCGTTATCATGGCGTTACTTCGCTCGACGAAGCATTGATAAGAAGGAGATTCTCGTGTACGATGAAGAAGGATTATTATTTCCATTGTCGATGTTAGTACGACGAAATCGATTTTAGGAACACGAGTTGTTGCTTCTCATCGTCGTCGTCGTCGTCATCGTCATCGTCATCGTCATCATAATCATCATCATCATCATCATCATCATCATTATTATCATCATCATCATCAACATAGTTCTCCTATTAGTAGCTTGCTAATGACGTTGTTGTCACGCATGACAAGAGAGAGGATTTACCAGGCTTATTATGTACGTACGTACTAAATGATGTACACGGTGATATATATATATATATATATATATATATATATATATATATATATATATATGTATTTATATATGCATGTACACACCCCTCGCGCACTATTATCCAATATTTCAACTTGCAACCATCCACTCCCCCTCCTTCAGGACGTTACACTTAGAAATTTTATAAATTACATTGTTATAAACGATGTAAATAATTTGATATATGTAAACAGCATGATACAAGTATATAATATTATATTATATATATATATATATATATATATATATATATATATATATATATACATACATGTACACATTGTGTTGGTGTATCAATTAATAAAATTGCAATCTCGTTATTTTGGTACATTCGATAGAAATAAAATTATTTTCGAATTAAAAATAGATTCGACCAATCAATCAATCCATCGTACGATATACGCATGTAATCATAATGTTTTCTTCTTCTTTCTCTTTCAATTCTTTTTTTTTCCCCCTTTAATACTCGTTCAGAAATAAATAAAGAAAATGATTCGAACGATCCCTCGATTACTCATTTATATATAGAAGATAGAAAATTAAGAAGAAGAAGAAGAAGAGGATATAGAGGAAAAATAAAAATAAAAAGCAAAAGAATATTTTCGTGAGACACGGATTGGTCTGATTAAAATAAATGTCAAAGTTAATATTACCATAGACACGGGTTTCGGATTCATAGAATACGTGCATTAACAATGCTTAATAATATGCATTTTCGGTATAGATACTATACTAGCACGAAGAGATAAAAATCCAGTTTCATACGACCATTTTTCGACGATGCGATACACGAGATTCATAGAGTGTGTGTGTGTGTGAGAGAGAGAGAGAGAGAAAGAAAGATAGGTATACGAGTGATAACTCTGCTCTCTCTCTCTCTCTCTCTCTCTCTCTCTCTCTCTCTCTCTCTCTCTCTCTCTCTTTATCAAATGAAAAAGAGTGAAAGAGGAAAAGTAATCTATGAAACGTAGAAGATAAAGAACGAAAAGAAAAAATAAATAAATAGAATAAATAAAAAATAAATAATCGGATTGTTAACTTACTTCGTTCGAAATTTTCAAAAGAAAAAGAAAAAGAACAAGGGGAAGAAAGGAAAAGAAAAGAGAGAAAAAATAGAACGAACGAACGAATGAACGAAAGAGGAGGGAAAACCTAATATAATACGATCCTTTCTGATCCCTACCTTTACGTAATCTCATCCCTGTTACATTTGTTATGATGTTAAAGTCCCATGAAAATCGGTCGGGTAATCAGACGAGGGCCATGTTGTACGAGATAAGATTTTACGGGGCGCATTAAATTTTCCCCTTCGTGTTGATGTTGCTTGTCGTTTTAATCGACGATAAGACGACCAATAAAGCGAACAAATTAGGCGTACACATCCCGTTTAATTTTACGTATTAAATGTCGATTTAAAAATTATACTTATATATTATTAATTTTTATTATTATTATTATTATCATT
>OU426862.1:3345795-3350795 GCA_911387685.1 Dolichovespula media
TCCTACAGAGATAATATATTTATTATTTATTTTAATATCGCTCGTTGTCAGCTCTCTAATATATATATATATATATATATATATATATATATACACACACACACATATGCATACATACATACATATATATATATGGATTATCTTAGCTATATATTCTATTGAATAGTATTACATCATTTTCCCACCCACACCTCACCTCACCGAACCTCACCGCACCTCACCACAACTCACCTCAACTCAACCTATCCCCCACCCCATCTCTCACCCCGAAGTTATTCTCGAAAGCTTCGATCGCTATAAGAGTATCCTCTGGACTCGTTACCTAATTCGTGACCGAAATTCCGTTGCACGAATTCGTCCAAGAATGAATTTTCCGTTTAAAACGCACCGTAAACTATAGCTTTCGATCAATTTTCCATATTAGTTACCTACGATCGCAAAATATGACGTATTTTTATTTCAACGTTTTCTCTTTCTGCACTTTCTCATGTTACATGGATCATCGAACTCGGATAGGATAGTGGGAGGAGGAGATGGAGTGGGAGAGAGAGAGGTAGATAAAAAACAATTTTTCATTTTATTTATGTTAAATATTGAAATCATATTCGTCCTTTCCGAAACGATAATAACATACTCTTTGTCTTATTTTATTCAGGTCCATACTCTCTCTCTCTCTCTCTCTTTCTCTCTTTGTTTCTATGTCTCTATAAGTTAGTCGGACGATCTAGACAAGGAAACAAATAAACGGGTCGTGCAGTGATAGTCGGATATCCACAGTGTCGATTTGTCATCCGTTCTGTCGGTACTACTCTCCTGACAAAACGATATTGGCTAGTGATTTGTTTGTTGCTCTTTTTGTTTTCAAAACTCGTCCCACGTATCTACGTAGATAGATAGATAGATAGGTAGGTCAGTCGGTAGGTTGGTAGATGGGTATATACATCTACTATCACGAACAGAGTAATAGAAAACGAATCATTTGAATCATACTGACTCTCGTTTGAGCCACTTCGAAGCACGTTCGTTGGGATTCGACGCTATCGTCTCCGATTCTAAAAAAAATTGTTTGTTATTCTATTCTTCTCTATTTCTCTCTCTCTCTCTCTCTCTCTCTCTCTCTCTCTTTATGTATGTGTGTATATATATATATTTTTTTTTTCTTCTTTCTGTTAAAAAGTGTTTCTAATTCCTTTCTTTAATCTTCCTAGAGCGAATTAAGTTTCCTAACGATGGATGCAATAATACGAAAAAGATAAAGGAAGCTAAAGAGAAAAAGGAAATAGATAACTATCTACGATAAAACACAAGATAATTGTAAGAGAGAATATGGTAGAAAAGGGGTGAGAGAGAGAGAGAGAGAGAGAGAGAGAGAGAGAGAGAGACAGAGGGAGAGGGAGGAGGAAAGAGGGAGAAGGAGGGAGATGATAAGGGTCGAAACCATTCGAAAATGCCTTTGCCTCTTAACGAAGATACTTTGTAATTAATGATAATTTTAATAGGCTAGTAGAAAGAGATAGATAGATAGATAGATATATAAAGATAGACGAATAAAGATAGAGATAGAGATAGAGATAGAGATAGAGATAGAGATAGAGATAGAGAGAGAGAGAAAAGGATAAAAGGACTTTTCAGGTAGAATCACATTTCGCAGGAGTTTTATAGCACGTTTAACGCGAGCAGACGATCCTCCTTTCCCTGTCATAAAGAGAAAGAGTTGGAAAAGGTTGAGGTAAAGGAGGAGATGAAAGAGGAGGAGGAGGAGGAGGAGGAGGAGGAGGAGGAGGAGGAGGATGAGGAGGAGAATGAGGAGGTGGAGGACAACGACGACAATGGGTTAACGAAGTTCCTTACGAGAAAGGCCGACGTGCGAGGATAATTCGTGCGACGGTGATAATAATAATGATCGATCGTACTCGGTTCGAGAAAGGGAAGAATATGGAAGGAAATGTAAGGGATAAAGAACAATGAACGAGACTAAGAGAAGTGAGAAAGACGATCTGCGACGTATTAGAGAGATAGAGAGACAGAGAGACAGAGAGACAGAGAGAGAGAGAGAGAGAGAGAGAGAGAGAGAGGGAAAGAGAGAGATGGAAAGAGACAGGACAATGCACAATGGCGTTCGAAAACGTAGGAGGAGGAGGAGGAGGAGGAGGAGAAAGATGAGGAGATAGTGGTGGAAAAGTAGGTGTAGATATAGAAGGTGTAGGAAGAGGCAGAGCAAGAGGAGGAAGAGGAGGAGGAGGAGGAGGAGGAGGAGGAGGAGGAGGAGGAGGAGGAGGAGGAGGAGTCGAGAAGAATATATAGAAGATGGCATTGGAAATTTCATTCGGTCGTAGAAATTACGCGAAGTAGGAACGTTCCGAGCTCCGGTATTCCAGCAAATTACTTTGAGTGTCGACGATCGTTCGTTTAAATAGAAATACTCCCGCGATCCGTTTTCTCTCTTTCGTGTAATTAATCTTACAAACGAACGTCTGAGCAAAAGAGGGAGGTAGACGGGGGTTGGGGGGAGGGGACAGAGAGACAGAGAGACAGAGAGAGAGAGAGAGAGAAGGGGGAAGGGAAGAAAACTGATAAAGACGAACGAAGTTGAAGAAGGGATGATGGGATAGGAAAGGAAATAATAAAGGAACGAATTTTTCTGTTTACCCTTCGTTTACCCCCTTCATACTTCTTTAAAGATCAACGAGTAATGTAAATTTCATGTTTGGTGTTACTCCGTGCGACGCCCATTATTAATGAAGGGGATAGGGGAGGAGGAGTCGAAGATAGTAGTACCTTCTTAATCTTTTACTTTGTCTCTTTTCTCTTCTTTTCTCTTCTTCGGTTTCTTCTTCTTCTCCTTCTTTTTCTTTCTATTCTTCTTCTTCTTCTTCTTCTTCTTCATCGTAAGAATTCGTAAGAGCGACGATCGAAAGAGTCGTCGACGTTTATTATTTGTAAAGGAATATCGAATAGTCTACTGACCCAGGTGAAGGGAGTAGGGGAGGAGGGGGGTCGTAGAAGAAACAGACTCTCTTTTTTTCTTTCTCGTTCCTGCTCGTAGAGAAATATATATATATATATTGGAAAATATTTAAATCATCGTTCTGAAGGATTAATTATTAAATACGTACCGTTGTGTTTACGTGTTCAAAGTGATTAATAACATTAATTAAAAAAAAAAAAAAAAAAAAAAAAGAAGAAGAAAAAAAAAAGAAAAGAAGGAATAGTGATCGTAGGGACGATTATATATCAGGATTATCTATTAATGATATTTATCGATACAAACAAATGAAAAATTATCGAGATTGTTATTACTACTTCATGTTCATATTATTATCATTATCATTATTATTATAATTATCATTATCATTATTATTATTATTATTATTATTATTATTATTATTGTTGTTGTTGTTGTTGTTGTTATTAATATTATTATTTCATCACGAGACCTATGGCAATCGTTCGATTAATTCGTACCTTTAAATCCTTATGTAATCTCATGAGCTTATCGTATTAGAGAAGCCGAGCGAAAAATTAAACCCGATTACAACTTGTCTGATTACGTATGTAATTCATTATATATAAACAGGTTGTCTGTTTTTGCGCAAGCAAATATATGAGTGTGCATGAAGGAGAGAAACAGAGTGAGAAAGAGAGACAAAAAGAGAGAGAGAGAAAGAGAAAGAGAGCACGAGAGAGGCATATCGAAAACTCCTCTTCGTAATTCGATAATCTTATTTACGACCAGCAGGTGCGAAAAATCGCTTTGGACGCGCGCATTCGAGCGTGTCACGCGGGAAACGAATTACGTTTGGTTTTCATCTTCTTTTTTCCTTTTTTCTTCATATCTATCTCTCTCTCTCTCTCTCTCTCTCTCTCTCTCTCTCTCCTCTTTTCCTATCTATCTATATCTATATCTATATCTATCTTCCTGGCTCCGATATTTTTGGCATTAACCAAAATCACCTTCCTTACCTTAAATGGAATCATATATCTTTCATTAATTTCACAGGAGTGCTCTGAAACGTTTTTTGGCAATTTACCAAAGAGCGTCGCTTACCAGCCCTTAAACATAAAGTATTCATTCTTAATGTCGAGCAAAATTATTATTCCAATAGGGAATGGTTGGTGGTGGAGTGAAGGGGTGAGGGAGGGAGTAGGGAGTAGGCGATCTACTTACTTACGTAGTTTAATTTCACGATAAACACGATGAACTTTCTACGTCTTCGATTAAACAAAATGAGAATAATCATTATTATTATTTTTGTTGTCGTCGTTGTTTTTACCGTTGTTGCTCGTCCTTTCGTTCATCTTTATTTTTCTGAATTTTTATTTCAAGGGTACTTGTACAAGTAACCGTACACTCGTTGTACGTATACACACGTATCGTTATGATTTATTTATTTATATAAATTACATATGAAACAAATTTTAATCGATCGTTAAAGGAGTTCAGCAGGCTCGTCGACAATTCAATTAAAAAAAAAAAATATATATATATATATATATATATATATATATATATATATATTTTCATTATATTCATTGCGGAACATCGGCCAAGATATTAATCCGATTCGCTAAGAACTCTAAATGATATAAAAATATCTCTACAATAGAGTATTATTTCTACGTTAGAAACTATTGTTAGCTTTTTATAATATACTTAGAATAAAAACAAATGATACTTGGTATATCCGAAAGAAAGATTCTGAATGTTCGGAGAAGTTAAGAGAAATTTCGCGTAATCGGATTGAGAAAATAAAAAAAAAAAAGAAAAAGAAAAAACGAAAGAAACGGAATAAAATTGTTTGAGATATGAGGGTGTGTTTGTATATATGTGTGTGTGTGTGTGTGTGTGTGTGTGTGTGTGTGTGTGTGTGTGTGTGTGTGTGTGTGTGAGATAGAGATATATAAAAGAATAATAATATAAAAAGAAAGGAAAAAGGAAATTAACGAAAGTTTTTAATATTATTCGAAATCGATGTAAGAAGAAGAAGATGAAGAAGATG
>OU426862.1:3358295-3380795 GCA_911387685.1 Dolichovespula media
CGTATATATGTATGTATGTATGTATATATATATATATATATATATATATATATATATATATATAGAGAGAGAGAGAGAGAGAGAGAGAGTTTTCTGGTACGTGTATGAGAATCTTTTACAAAGAAAAAAAAAATATCTCTCGACGGTTCAAATATTTCGTTTGCGTTTATTATATATAATAGAGAGAGAGAGAGAGAAAGATAGATAGATAGAGAGAAAGAGAAAGAGACATGAAGATAGTCTTTTAACATATCAGATAAGAAAATTATCTTTCATATACCCTAAAATCATATTAACATGATATATGAGTTAACTTATCAATGTATATATGTATGTATACGTTCTACGTACACACACACACACACACACACACACACACACACACACACACACACAACACGCACATTGTTTATTTACGAAACGAGTCGTTCAACATCGTGGACATGTTTCTTTTTTATGTGATCCTTCGAACGGGATATCCAAAAGATCGGAGTTTTGTGATAAGGAGAAAAAAATTAAGGATGGCTTAAGGATAGGATGGTTTTCGAAAATGATTCGAGAGATAAGATGATGTAATAAGAGAGAAAATGAAAGAGAGAGTGAGAGAGAGAGAGAGAGAGAGAGAGAGAGAAAGAAAGAAAGAGAAAGTACGCATATTATGATAATGTCGCGATCGTTGGAAAATATCAGAATCTTATTCTCGTAAAATCGTTATCGGAATGACTCTTACTACCTCAGAGTAAACCGCGAAAACCTCCGCCAAGTTTTTCGGTTAATATCTTTACGAGCTGTAATAACTCTTGCTATTATCTCTGAGAGTGCTTTCTGTGCTCTCTCTCTCTCTCTCTCTCTCTCTCTCTCTCTCCCTCTCTCGTTTTTCTTTTTGTTTTCTTTTTTGTTTTCTTTTCTTTCCTTTATAAAACGTGCCGAATCTCCGCTATTCTTCTTTCGGATATCGAATAAGAAAGTTAGTCGTTCGTTATACCAACATATTTCTCTCGTTTTTCCTTCCTGCAAAGGAACATATCCAATTAGGAAGGACTAATTAGTCGGTTTGCCGTTTCAAAATTGTGAGCAATTATCGTAGAAGTCGAGAAAATCCAAAGGGAAAGAGAGAAACGGAAAGAGAGAAAGAGAAAGAGAGAGAGAGAGAGAGAGAGAGAGAGAGAGAGAAGGGTTGAAACGAGAAAAAGAATTTTTTTTTTCAGCCCAACTCGGAGGAGATAAATGTTTAAATTAAGATATATAAATCCCCAACAAATTATTCCGCTCGGTCGTCCATCAAATCCGAGTAACGAGCACAATGGGAAGTGGGATACCGTTGGTGGAATGGCGTGTGAAGGGTCATCTCTTTTGCGTTTGCGTGTAGAAAAGTAGAAGCAGACGGATCATCAGCTGCAATAGCAATAACGATAGCAGCGGTAGGATCACTAAGCGAGCGAGCAAGCAACGACAATAAAAAAACAGCAGCAACAACAACAACAACAACAACAACAACAACAACGACAGTAACAACAAGGTTAGCGAGAGTAGCAACAAGAGGAACAACAATAACAATGGTAGTAGAGAGGTGCGGCAGCCATTACTTATTTCTCTGAAACACGCAAGAGATCTAAGAAAAAGAAGAAATTTATACGTTCGCGAGAGAAAGCACGAGACTTTGTCTGACGAGAGGAGGAGGAGGAGGAGGAGGAAGAAGAAGAAGAAAGAAAAAGAAAATGAAAAAGAAAAAGAAGAAGAAGAAGAAAAGAAAAAGAAGGAAAGACAGAGAGAGAAAAAAAGCGTTATATCTTTTTCTCTCTTACTTATCACCGTTCACCATTACCACCGCCGCCATTACTACGCTAAAACTACCGTATCGCCATTACTACCACCCGCTAACTAATCTATCCGACCTATTCTCCGGGTCTGATAGATTTCATTTTTACCTTGAACTAAGCTACGTTTGCGACTAACGTGTATCAACGAGATCATGGTAGGGGAGGGGGTTGGATGACGGGTGGGCGAGGATGGGGAGGGGTGAAGAAAGAGAAATGGGATGTAATAAAAAAGGGAAGGTTTCTCCTTTGCGAGACAATATCTAACAGGTATTCGAGTATAGTAATCGTGATCGTTTTACCGGTATTGGTTACAATAAACGAAGCTTTGAAAACCGTCGACCGTGCGAAAAGAAAAACAGAGAGAAAGAGTGAGAGAGAGAGAGAGAGAGAGAGAGAGAGAGAGAGAAGAGGGGGTGGTTGAATGAAAGGTAGAAAAGGTTAGATGATATAGGAGCAAAATCGAGCTCGTACGATCTGACTACACCACTCACCACTCGCCACCCACCACCCATCACTCGCCACCCACCATCCACACTCGGCTCTTATTGCTCATAGCTATGATCTCGTTGATAGTAAATGAAACGCTTCGTATCGAACGAAGACAAAGGAATAAAACAGCGAAATAATAACCACGCTTATACGTAGTACTTTTGTTTTATTCGTGACGTCAATGCTTAGAAAAGGAAAACCATTTTTAATAGTTTGCTAAATTATTATTAACAACGTTTGTTATTTTTCTAACGTTTTTGTAAAGAAATTAAACGGCCTCCTTTTAAAAAAAGAAAATATCCACACAAATATAATCTATATATATATATATATGCTTTGTTTTTTTATTCTTTATTTTTTCTTTTATTAATTTGCAATCTCTCACCCTTCGTCGTATTTTGTTCTTTATTTTTTTCTTTTCTTTCTATTTTTTTTTTTTTTTTCTTAATTCCCCTCAATTCCAATGTTTCAACGATGGGGATTCGTTTGGTCCATTTAAAGATCTTATTTCACTGGATTGATTCATAAATAAGTGGCCCTTTTATTGTAATAAGCGTTTTACTTATAAGGGTACTTATATTCATGAATCAATATTTAAGTAGGCGTTATATAATAAATAAAATATAATTCTCGAAGAACGATGAGTGTCTGTAAATGAATGATATAGATAGATTACGTATAAAATTTTTGTACATATATACAATATATATATATATATATATATATATATATATATATATATATATATATATAATTTCAATTGAAACGAATTACGTTAAATAAATAAACAACTAGAAAATGCGGGCGTTGTTTAATATTACAATAGGATAACTGCTCGAGTTAAATTCATTTCCGAGAAGAGTAAGACAGAGAGAGAGAGAGAGAGAGAGAGAGAGAGAGAGAGAGATGGTGAAAGTCAATTGAGAAAACGAAGAGAATTCTAAAGCTCGTCAATTATTTCCCTTTCGACGTAAATTCTCCTATTACCTGCATCCCTTAACGGTTTCCCACAATACGCGTTGTTTCCCTTAGGAACACACTACTACACGTACGTACGTACATTCACACACATGCATACACATACACACAAACATATAGACGCATGATGTAATTACATACATACATACATACATACATACATTCATACGTACCATACATACATACATACATTCATACGTACCATACATACATACATACATTCATACGTACCATACATACATACATACATTCATACGTACGTACGTACATACATACGTATATATCTACAGACGTCTATCTACAGAATACGAGGAGAAATGACGACCTACCGCAAGAATTTAGTAAACCACAACTTTGCTTCGATAATGGCAGCGAGGGGAAGTTACTTGGTTCGTCATTAATGACTTTTCCATACCCCCGAAAATTCAGGAACTGGAGTCAAGTCGTTATACGTCGTTACCTCGACGAGTTGTGCATATATACAAAATACACATACATATACATATACATATACATGCATACATATATACATACATGCATGCATACATACATACATACATACATACATACATACATACATACGTGTATGTATACGTATATACACACGGAAAGAGAATCGTAGAAACCGAGATAAAGCAAGCCAGCCAGCCAGCCAGCTAGCCAGCCAGCGAGCCAGCGAGCCAGCCAACCAACCACCCAACCAACCAACCCAACCAACCAACCAACCAACCAACCAACCAACCAACCAACCAACCAACTAACCAGCCAACCAGTCAGAGAGAGAGAGAGAGAGAGAGAGAGAGAGAGAGAGAGAGAGAGAGAGAGAGTAAGAGGGAGAGAGAAGACAAGCTCCATTCACGTGTCACACTAGAATCGTCGTTTCTCCTGTGCGAACAACGCGGGCCACACGGTATAAATCCACCCTCTCGTTTATACGTGTCCTGAAAGAGAAAGAGAGTAAAGGGGAAGGTGCGGGTGCGGGTGCGGGTGTTAAGGGAAAGAGCAGGAGGACGAACAAGATGGGGAGGGGGGAGGGGGGAGGGGGGAGTGAGTAGGTGTAAAGAGAAGAAAAGGAAAAAGGTGGAGTTTAGACGGGTGCAGAGCTTCGGGCGAGAAGTCCTGGGCTGCAGAGTAGAAGATCTCCATTGCGTTTCAACCGACGAATAATTCAGGAGATTCGATCGTCTCTTTTTCCCTCTCCACCTTTTTTCCTTTTTATTCTATCTATCTATCTATCTCTCTCTCTCTCTCTCTCTCTCTCTCTCTCTCTCTCTCTCTCTCTCTCTTTCTCAGTAGCTCGTTTTATATGCGAACAAGCGCTAACCTGTCATCCTCAATCCTGATGTACTTCCTAGTCTTGAAAGACGACAAGCTGCCTTTGCCAGAATGAAATCCGTCGTTACGTCGCAATTCGCCGCCGTCGAGATTTTCGCCGAATGCGAAAAGTGAAAAAGAAGAGAGGAAAAGAAAAGTGGAAAGAAAAAAGGAAAGAGAAATAAAGAAATAATAATAACAATGATAATAATAACAACAACAACAACAATAATAATAATAATAATAATAATAATAATAATAATAATAATAATAATAATAATAATAATAACGAAGCAAATGTGTTTTTCTTCTTTTCTATTCTTTTCTACTTCCTCTTTTTTCTTTTTTCTTTGGTTTTTCTTCCTTTCTTTAACCGTTCTCTCTCTCTCTCTCTCTCTTTCGCGTTCGAGTGGTTCTCGTACTATTTTCTCATTAAAAGAAAAAGAAAAAAAATTTCAAAGAAATAGGATAAGTAAGGATATACTATGAGGAAATTCCATGGAATCCTAATCCTATGGGATAAAGTACTCGCAAATTTATGAATTTATTTCGATGAGGTTTTGATGTACTCTCTGCCTGGGGGGGGGGGGGTGGGTAACTACTAAATTTATCTACTAAATTATCGTACTATCGTTTCATTCGTTTATTCATTTTTCCTTTTCGATATTTTTTTCTTCTCTCTCTCTCTCTCTCGTGTTTTATCGAGAGTTACGTCGGACGAAGAGAATAAGCAAAATTTGTTTGTTTCTTTTTTTTTTTTTTTTTTTTTTTGAGACAAAACGAAAAGCAAAAAAAGAAAAAAGAAAATAAAAATAAAATGTCTCCTCGAGATATTCCTCGCAATAAGGTACAATACCGGGCTAAATAAGCAAAGAGGCACTCTTACTTCGTCGTCCCTTCGTATAAGTTTAATCCTCCTACTAAAGAGCTCCTCTCCTCCACCTACGTGCCTGCTTTACATGTAAAGTCGGATAATAACGAGATGCAAACGCACGAGCGTGGAATCAAGAAGTGTCGCCGGTATAAGAACGCCAACCCGTGAAATAAAAGTATGCATGGGGCCACGTTTATTAACGTAGTAACTTTACGAATTCTTATATAACCATACAAATTGACTGGTGTTTTATTAAAAGAAAGAAAAAAGAGAAAACGAACAAACAAATTAGAGAAACAAATACATTTTCTAAAACATTTTTCTAACGATCTCGTTCTTTCTCTCCCACGCTCTATTTTATCATCGACAAATTGAAATCGTTTGGTGGAACTTTCTTGATAATGAAATTTCTGTTTTTACGATTCGAATATATACATATCTACTACGAACGTATAAATATATACATGTGTGTTATATATTAATTATAAGAAATAGCATCAAACTTTTTCGTCTTATATATGATCAAACGATTTACATATAAAATTTATTTCAATTCATTGCACAGGATGGATAGAAATTGAACGGATGATATCAAAGATAAATTAGGTGTGTCTTTTTACGAGACTTTTTTTGTCTTTCTAGGTTAATCTTTATCTATATCATTTTTTCTTTTAGATTGCAACATAAAAAAAAAAGAAAGAAAGAAAAGGGAAAAAGTTCCCATCCGTAGGCTTGAATTTTGTACGATCTTAAAAAAAAAAAAAAAAAAAAGGAAGAAGAAGGAAATTATTAAAATCACTTTGGAGCTTCGCTTCATTTATTTTTTTATTTTCCGATCGAGAGTACTCATCAGATTGAATAGTCTTTCCAATTTGTTCTCTTTTCATCCTTTGCTGTTATTATTTTTTTAGTTTTCGTTTTTTATTATTTCTTCGAATCTTTCGTCCAATCCAATTGGAATTGTTTATTTGATTATCGGGATTTGAAAGGATCTACCCTTGTAGGTCCACAATATAGAAATGTTATTTCGTTATTTGACCACAAGCTCGAGAAATCCCTATGAATAAAGCCGTATACTCTTAAAAGCTAATCCCTGCATTACTCTTGGATTAAATTTCATCCATTATCACAGATTCGCGCTAAATTTCTATTGTCCGTTGTGCACCTATCTGCCGTTCACCATACCATAGCCTATGCATATATATATATATATATATATATATATATATATATATATATATATAGATATGTTTATATATATATCGTGTGAACGTAGTGTCTCTTATGAACAACAATCTATAGGATTATCATAATTAACGTTCGTCTGCGGTGGCACGCGACCCGAAAATCAATACTTTTAATTGATAGAAAATACAAAATACGAAGAAAGAGAATATATATATATTTCTCCACCTGTATAGCTCGTTAACGGATTTTAAAAGCGCTTTTCGAAAATGGCCGCAGAAAATATACTTTCGTCGCTAATTCGAACGTTATTTAATAAAGTTTATATAAACAAGAGTGAGCGACACGATACGTCATGTCGCACGAGTGTGCATCGTGACATAAGATTACTTTTTTAATTTCGCGTCGTTTTCTTCTTCTTTCCTTCTTTCTCTCTTTTTTTTTTTTTCTAACAAAATATTTTGTAACGCCATTTTTCGTCGCATTAAAATGAAAGGCGTGCATTTACATTTAAAAGAACATTCACATATATTAGATCTCTCTATTTCTTTCTTTTCTTTTCTTATCTTTTTTCAGGTAACCCCGTTTCTTTTATTATTTTCATTTTCTTTGAAATGTATCTCGCGTTTTAATTAAAACGAGATAGATATCCGTGTATGTTAAACGATATATGCAGGTAGATTAAGAGAACACTTATGATAAGTAATATATATATATGTATATATATATATATGTATGTATGTATGTATATATATATATATATATATATATATATATATATATATATATATATAAAAATAGGAAACTTAGAGGGATGTGGTAGAGATCTTGCACTCGTTTTACTCGTATACGTAAACAGAATTAAAAGGGAAGATTCGAATTTCGTTGTTTTTTTTTTTTTTTTTTTGGTTTTCTTCTTTCGCATAGGCCGCAAGAGAGACACACTATTTTCGGGTCGTTTCGATGCGGCGGCATCTCGAATGAAACGATACCCAGGAGGCCAAATGAACCCGACGTCGTTTCTCGATGAAATATTAAGAACGAGAAGCGGTGCTTGGAACAAACTCTTCTTCTTCTTCTTCTCTTTCTTCTATTTCTTCCTTGGTCAGAAGGAGAGAAAACTCTCGGTGAAATACATGGGATCTTTGAATGAGCCTAACCCACGTATACCCTGTTTCTTACAAAGTACTTTGCTTCTTTTAAAGAAAATAACAAAAAAAAAAGACAACAAAAAGCAAGAGAGAGAGAGAGAGAGAGAGAGAGAGAGAGAGAGAGAGAACGAAGCATAAGATACGGGCAATGAAAATTGATCGTTTTTTTTCGGTTTAAAACATTAACGTCGAGTTTGTACGAGTACAAGTTTGTGATAGGAGGAGGAAGAAGAAAGTAAAAAGGAAAGGAAAACAAAATGCAAAGGGAGAGAGAGAGGGGGGGGGGGAGGGAAAAGGAAGGAAGATTATAATCGATCGAAAATGGACAACGTAATGATTAGATTACTTACAGATAACGGTGAGATGAGCGTTAGCACGGATCGGCTTGACGCGTATATGCGGCCCAACCTGACACTGATATTCTCCATCGTCGGTTAAGGACGCATCGGTAATTTGAAGATTATAAACTCCTGCATTTTGATCGCCGATCAGTCTCAATCTCGGATGACCAACGATCTGGCCGGCTGCGTAAACGTGAAAGAAAGGAAAAAAATAAATTCGTGTAAATAATATACACACACACACACACACACACGTGTATATATATATATTTTGTTTTGTTGCTTTTTATAGATACAACGTACGTATATGTACATTCGCGTGCGATCCGTTTGATTCTCTTTTCTTTTTCTTTCCTTTTTTTTTTTTTTTTTTTTTTTTTTTTTATTATCATCATCATCATCACCAGGACAATTTAAAGACAAAAATTGTCATACCTCGTTCGGGATTCTATTATTTTTCTCGCATCTTACAAATGGATTTCGCATTTCAAATGATGAAAAATAACGGTTGCAGTGTTAAACTCGTAAAGTATTAATCTGTCGCCGAAAATAATTTTCCTTTTGCGAGACAGAGAGAGAGAGAGAGAGAGAGAGAGAGAGAGAGAGAGAGTGAGAGAGAGAGAGAGTGAGAGAGTGAGAGAGAGAGAGAAAGAGATTAATTTAATGCTACGAGAAAAAGAGAAAGAGAGAGGGAGGGATAGACAGATAAATAGATATATATATATATATAAAGACTTTTCATGCGAACGCAAACTGATTGCGCGTCGTCGTAACAAAGAAGTCATCCGACGATGAGTTGCCGACGTTTTAACATGAAAAGGAAAGGAGAACGAAATATGCGCTAGCGGCAACGATTAAATTTACGCTCCTCTCCCTACCACCTACCAAACACACCACCCCTTTCTCCAAAGGAACCTCCTTTGCTCTATTTCACTCTCTCTCTCTCTCTCTCTCTCTCTCTCTCTCTCTCTCTTGCGCGCACGCGCGCGCCCTTATTCTCTCGCTCTCTCTCGCACGTTCTAGCTTGAATTTAAAAATTACAAATTCCCGTTTGAAATGAAATTTGAGGTACGCGTGCGAAAAGAAGAAGAAGAAGAAGAAGAAGAAAAAAACTGTTAAATTAAAAACTCGTCCCCTATAAAGTAAGCAAAAGAATCTCTTCTCTTTTTCTTTTCTTCTTTACCTTTTTGTTTCTCTTTCTTTTTCCAAACTGAGGATCGCGCAATCGATATTAATAAAGATATTCGGAATGTCAATTGGAATGAATAAAATAAAAATTTAATTAAGAATAATGTGCATACATACGTGTTCTAATCGAGCTAACAATCGTATTAATAATATTATATGGCCCTCAGAGAAATGAGAGATCGTAAAAGCGACACGACCAAAAGAAAACAAAGAAAAAAAAAGATTGAAAAGAAAAAAAGCAACCCGAAAGAAGAGAACGAAAACAGGAACAACGAAAGGAGGCGGGGGGAGGGGCGGGGGGAGGGGCGGGGGGAGGGGCGGGGGGGGAAACAAGTTATCGGAATATTTCCGCGTGAAACGAAACGAGAAGGTGGACGGATAAAATTTCGAAAGGAATAAAAAATTAACGCTAGGCGGTGTCTTCGTACGTCGCAATAATATGGGAGAAACTCGTTCTCTTTGGAAAGAAAAAAAAAAAAAAGAAAAGAAAAGGAAAAAGAAATATTGAAAATCGGGCAAGGAAAAAGAAATACCGAATAAAAAAAAAAAAGAAGGAAAAACAAAAACAGAAAAATTGAAAGAAATACCGAGAAAGAAAGAGAAGAGAAAATAATTCCAAATATTCATTTCGCGTGAAATATATCGTAGATAGCAAGTTAATTGCCTAGCCGTCTTTAAATGTCGCACACAGAATGTACAATCCCAAACGATTGCTAACTTTAATGAGCTTTCTCATTGATTTTTTTATTATTACTTTTTTTTCTCTCTTTTATTATTTCATTTTTTTTTTATTCAAGAGAACGAATACTTACTCATCGGTTGTACGACGTAAGCAAAGCCGTCTTTGACCCACTGAACGATGCCGACCCTGTTCTCGACCTCGCAGGGTATTATCACCTCGCCACGTTCAAGCACGGAACTATTTCTCGGCTTGAAACGAAAATATTGGGCACCCTCGCCTGCTGAAACACACAGAAAAAAAAAGAACGATACTCATTTTTGTGTAATACCAGAGTAACCCGATGTCGTAGTCGTCCGATATATATATATATATATATATATATATATATATATATATATATATATATATATGAGTGTGTGTGTGTGTGTGTGTGTGTGTATTTGTTTGTTTGTATCTTGCGACTAGGATCGTGCGAGAATAAATAAATATCACGGGAATTCTCTCTCGCGATAAACAACAATAAGGAAATACGGATTTTACGTTGGTAACTGAAAGAGAGAGAGAGAGAGAGAGAGAGAGAGAGAGAGAGACCGGTAAGATAAAAAGAAAGGGGGAGAAAGAATAAAATAAGGGAAAAAAGTGTTATACGAAAATTTCGTAGGAATCGTTAATTCTCGTGAAATGTTTGGTAGGGGTTAGAGAACAAAGAGAAAAATAAAAGAAAAGAAAAGAAAAGAAAAAGAAAAAGAAAATGAAAGAAGGGTAACAAATTTCTCGTAAAAAACAGATCTTCTCGTACGAAAACGTACGAAAGGAGATTAAAGAACTATGATATAAAAAAACGCATATAAATACACAAACAAACACACACACACACGTACGTACGTACGTACGTAGAAAATGAAAATAGCGCTTGCGAATTAGACGCATATATTGTTCTTTTTCCTTTTTTCTTTTCCTTTCTATTTTCTTTCTCATTTACCCAGTCGACAAGTTCTCACGTATATTCTCAATGCTCGTTCTTCTGTATTCCTTAATTACCACGTTAAAAGGAACAATTCATTATCATATCTCCCTTTCTCCAATTACTTTGATTTTCATGAAAACGCTAACTAAATTCGTAGGTGGTACTGGCGAGTGTCTGAGAAAGAGAGAGAGAGAGAGAGAGAGAGAGATAGCTTGAAGTGAGGGAGAGGGGTTGTAAGAGTAGGGTCCACGGGGGGTGGGACCTCGAGGGTGGATGATAGAAACAATGGCAATAAAGTGTTTCGGTCGGTACTCTGGTTATAATTAAGTGTACTATAGTATCCCAGTAATTCTCGTTAATGCTATACCATCGTTGTCTCCAACTCCATCTTGAGGGTATCTCTTGTCTTTGTAGAGAAAATTCCACGTTTATTGAGTTTTGATATTAGTCGTTTCCTTCTCTCTCTCTCTCTCTCTCTCTCTCTCTCTCTCTCTCTCTCTCTCTCTATCTATCTCTCTAAGGTTTTCCTTACTGTATTATTTGTTTGTTTGTTTCGTTCTTTCCTTCTCTCTCGTTTTTTTTTTTTTTTTTTTTTTTATCATATACACGACGATTGCAAAATGAGTCGTCATTGTCGTCGTCGACGTAGTCGTAGTCGTCGTCGTCGTCGTCGTCGTCGTCGTTGTCGTTGTCGTTGTCGTTGTCGTCGTCGTGAAAAAGAATATGATCGTAACGCTGCAAAACCGATATGACAATGGAGTCTTCGTTATTTGCATATCCATTATATCGTGTCTCTCCATTGAAACGACGACTAAAGCCGTCGTCGTTTGTTATTTATCTTTCCTCCGATTCATGCCAATATTAAATCCAAAAGGAGGAGGAGGAGGAGGAGGAGGAGGAGGAGGAGGAGGAGGAAGAAGAAGGAGAAGATACGAAAAGAAAAAAAAAAAAAGAACAAAAAAGAAGGAACGAGAGGAGGAGGAGAAGAAGAGAACAAACCAAAGAACGGAATTTTTGACTTGTATGTCGTACGTACTGTCGTTTGAGTACCACAACCCCCGCCCCCCTTCTCCCTCCCTCCCTCCCTCCATCCCTCTCTCTCTCTCTCTCTCTCCTCCCAACCCACACCTACACTCACATTAACCCCCTCTATCCTCGTTAAAGTTATTACACACGAATTCGTCGTGCCCATTGCCGTTGAAAAAATATCGATAACGAATTATCGATATTTAACGGTTTGTTCGTTACGAGAGACCCGATTGGTGGACAAGTACGACATTATTAATAAATTTCCATCTTGCACTTATACGGGTTTCATCGGAGACAAAGAATGTTTGTTTCTTTCCATCGTTTATTTATTTTCTTTATTAATCGAAAAAGAAAAATATTACGATTTTAATCATATAAATTGCGACGAAATCATTTTTCCTCGATCAAAACCATAAATCTACGGAGAATCGTTCGATCGAAACGATCTACGAGATATATCATCGTCGAAGTTGGAGAAAATGTTTTTTTTTTCGAGAAAATGTACGTACGTGTATTACGATGTGTATATACGTGTTTACACATAAACACACAGACAGACACGCGCACACAATTTTATTATTTGATTCGGATCATATTTGAAAAATATTTCATTTCGAAAATGACTTCTGAGAAAAACAAGCGATACGTTTAATAATAATCTCTCTCTCTCTCTCTCTCTCTCTTTTTCTCACGCGCTCGGTTACCACATGGGCAAACTCGTGGAAAAACAAATCTTCCTGTTTTCTCGACGTGGCGCGCGATTCGAATTACCCAAGGGGATAAAACCATAGAACGATGGGTACGGTTGGAATTTCACGAAGAAACATTCGCGAAAGGGTAACTTCGAAATTCTGACGCATACGAAAACTCCCCGCTGTAATAACCCGGTTTAGTGGTGTATTTCTACCCTCGCCTCCCGCTCCTCCCAGCCTCAATATGCCCTTCTAAGCTTCTCCTATGTTTTGATCGGTACAATGAACGTAGTTGGAAATAAGCCCATAAGAAATAATCTTAATTCGTTTTTGCTAAAATGAAAAACTTTCACCTTTCACGTTGTCAACTTATTTTTACATGGTTAACCGACTAATTATGCATAATTATAACAGCTATCTATCCTTCTCCTTCCATCCTCGTTCCTTTCTCTTTCTCTTTCTTTTCCTGTGCCTCTATCTTTCATATCTCTTTCTTTCAATAACGCTACGTCGGGCACAAAGTTGAGAACGCTCCTTTACGCTTTATTCGAAATCGAAAGAGAAAGAGAAACGAAAAGGTAAAAAAAGAAAAAAGAAAAGAAAAAAAGCGAAGACTGTATTAACCGTATATAAATAAAACCCGTAACAATTTCTTATTGATCCGAATCAGTTGTTTGGTCACGACCAATAATAATAATGATGTCGTTGGTTTGATTGGTTGAAATTAAATAAAAAAGAAGGAAAAAAAAAGAAAAGAAAAAGAGATTTCATCGAGCTTGCCCGTTTATTGTTATTGATTCAAGCGTAACGAGTAAATAATATCGACGCCAACGTTATAAAATTAAAAAAGGAAAAAAGGTAAAGGAAAAAAAAAAAGAATAAAATAATGGATATATCATTCTATACTTCACGAGAATATACCTTCTTTTTGTTGCTTTAAACCCGCTTATTTTCACGGTATATTTGTATTATCTTTGTTTCTTCTATAACAAAAGGAAGAAAAAGAGATAGCCAAGCTCGATATGATGACTAAAGGGATTTATTAAACTTCCAACGATGATAAAGTTAGCGTTATCTCTCTCTCTCCTCTCTCTCTTTCAATATATATATATATATATATATATATATATATATATATATATATATATCTTTCATCTCTCTTTTTTATAGTGGAACAAAGCCTGGTCATACGTGTTTCGGCTCGGACCGTTCGTGCGTGCGAGGCATGCGTGAAAACAATGATGCATTATTAACTTTAACCCAACCACCCCCTACGATCCTTCTCTAACAAAGCTTGGAGATATGTATATAGTTATATAATAGCATAGATAGATAGATAGATAGATAGATAGATAGATAAATAGATAGATAGATACATAAATAGATAGACAGATAGATACACAGATAGATACACAGATAGATAGATAGATAGATAGGTAGATAGATAGATAGATATACAGATAGATAGATAAATAGATAGATGGATAGGTGGAAAGAGTTAGATACTCTCGAACAAAGGAGCCTTTATCGTTCATGAAACGTCGAAGATACTTCCGTATTCCGTAAAACAAAGGATAAAAATTCGTATAAAAAGAAAAATCTAAAAGAATAAGAAAAATTTCTCTCTCTCTCTCTATCTCTATCTCTCTCTATCTCTATCTCTTTCTATCTATCTTTCTCTCCCTCTATCTCTCCTCTTTTCTCCTTCTCTCTCATGAAACTTAATGTTTATGATCGATCGAACTTTCAGGAGGATGTTAAAGTTCGTTTTACAATGTGTTCAAATACGTTTTAAAAAGTCGATGACTGATATATTGACGTAGGTTCCTCCAATATGGATAAAGTTCTCTCTCTCTCTCTCTCTCTCTCTCTCTCTCTCTCTCTTTCTCTTTCCTTCTCTCTCATAGTTTCGAAATTTCGTGAAGGAGAAGATGGCCATTAGAAAAATCGTTCGCGTATTTAATCATATTTTTTTTATACGTTCTCCATTCGTGAACAAAGAGAAGAATGAATAATTTTACGAATTTATCATATTAATATTTAACAATTTCGTATAAATAATTTTGTCGAGATTACTACTAAGTAATATATTCGAGAATAATCGTTAACCCCCTTCAGAAGCAAACGTTTATTAAAAAAAAAAAAAAAAAAAAAAAAAAAAAATAGATCAAAAACAAATTCTATATTTCTCGTAGTTATTAAAAATAAGCGAGCATTGAACTTTCGGCAAAGAAAAGAAAAAAAAAAGAAAGAAAGAAAGAGAAGAAAATCATTGCGTTAGGGACCTAAAATTTCGTATCACGAAAGAGAGAGAGAGAGAGAGAGAGAGAGAGAGAGAGAGAGAGAGAGAGAGGGAGATGAGAATTGAAATCGAATCGTTAAATTGTTAAAATCGCAAGCGTTAAAGTAAACAGTAATCGTTGCGAATCGAATCGAATTCAATTCTAATATAATCCGCATTAAGACGATACTGATTGAGAATAGAATGCAAGATGATAGGCCCTTTGATCTCACTAGTCAAAAGATTACGATAGATAGATAGAGATCACTTTGGTATAACGAGAACATAGATTGGGGATGTCTTTGTGTGTATGTATGTGTTAGAAGATATTGGTCATTCTCTCTCTCTCTCTCTCTCTCTCTCTCTCTCTCGTGCGTTAGTATCAACTTATGTGTGTGTGTTACGTATATACGTGTTTATATTCAATGTCCATGTACGCGAGTGTGTAAGGGTGTGGCTAGAGAAACGAAACACGTATGTACGTTCCTGCGGCCGAGTTACGCGTTTGACTTTGTAGTCTGTTTACGTTAGCGGTCTACTCTGTTCTCTCTCTCTCTCTCTCTCTCACTCACTTACTCGTTATATATCTATCTCTCTAGTGTACGTTTATACAGTTACACTGGGTCCAAATGGTAACATCAATAAAATAATATGTACGGTTTCACGCGTGTCCCTTGGAGAGACCAACCCCTTTGTCTCTGTCTCTGTCTCTATCTCTCAGAAGCTTCTATTTCTTTTGTTCATTCATTCTTTCCTAAAAGCGTATTTACGTTCCTCCAAACGAGCTTTGTTCAATTTTGCAAAGAATGGAAGGAAGGAAAGAAAGGAAGAAAGAGAAAAAGAGAGAGAAGATGAGAGAGATTAAACGAGGGACAACTCATTTGACATACTTAACAAAATGCTCGAATTTTAGACCTTCTTTGTGACCTATATTCGGCTGGGGTTATAAGAACAGTGATATATATATATATATATATAAAGAGAAAGGGAGGGTGAGGGAGGGAGATGAAAAAAGGATAAGACATTTCTACGCCATAATAATATTATATAATAACAGCTTGCGAGTTTTCTCGAGGATATCTCTCTGTCTTATAAAGACGGAGGAATTGTTTCGACGGAATGTTTTAAAAATCTCGGATAATTAACTTAACTTCCTCTCTCAAAATGAAATCCTAAAGGGACGTACTTCCATCGTCCCCGGTTTTATAATAATGCTTTACGCCAACAATTAGTTCAAACGTAATTCTTGGTCGACTTTGACGATTAATTGTAACGGTCATTTTTTTCTATGTGCATTACAACGCTTAAAAATGCTCTATTTCAACGCGATCAATGTTAAATAATAATTTGTAAGGCCGATTATATTGGGATTATTTAAATTTATTATACATTATTAAATTTATAAGTACACGGAGTGCGATAAACCGAACGATAGAATTGAACGATGGTGTTATTTGTTTCAATATTAGATCGCTCGTAAGACGCGTTAAAAGTCAAATAATATTTATTTCAATTTTTATTTTTATCTATCGAATGTTAAATTTCAAATTCTTGATCATTGTCGTCCGATAATGTAAATGAAAATATACAACGTTCAAATGACCTCGCTTGTTATTAATATTTAAACAATATTCAATTCTCTTAATCGTTAAAAATAACTCTTAACGCGCGAGAAACTTAATATGATTTTAATTTAATAATTCAACAATTAAAAATTTGTATCTTGGACTTTATTTGTCCACGTGTAATATAAACCTAAACGTGCTAATTCTTAACTTTGACGATTATTGCATCAGTTCTTCTACGTTCTTCGACGTGTAAACATCGAATATCTCTCAGGATGTCATTGCTATAAGTATCAATTTTATATTTGAAGTAAGTATTATATTATATTTTTGTATCGCACGTTTCTTCAATAATTTCTAGAGTTTCTTGTCATAACAGCGATAACAATAATTTTGTTTTTATTTTTCTCTATCAGAACGTCATTGCAATCGCGCGCGTAGCAATGGATGTTTTATAATCGAGTGTTCGTTTCGCTAAATTAAAAATCTCGGGAAGTAGATGCGGCGTTTCGTTCGTTCGCGATTCGCGATTTAAACGACAAGCGTGTTTTTGCATCGATTGGGTAAAATGCAGTCGTTAGAGTCAGTGTTCGTTTCACAAAGCGTTATGCCCTTTTTTAACAGTCGCACAGACCGTAGTATTTTTGCAAAGTCAATGGAGTTAAGCGAAGTAAAATCATTTTTTTTTCTTTCTTTATTTCTTTTTTATTATTATTATTATTATTATTATTAATTAAAGTCGAGCTTCATAAATCCTTTTCTTCACTCACTCTTATCTCTTATTTTTAAGGGTTAATTTAAATATATACTTTTATCTATTCATAAAACAATATATCTGTCATTTTTTTATAAAATTATTTCTTCCATTAAAAGTCATAGTCACGAGACGTATATAAGACGTGGCCAATTTTTTTTTTTTTTTTTTTTTGGAGGGGCGACCAAGCAAGTGAAACTGCAGCGAATAAAGGTGCACATGGAGTTGAAACATGCACGCCGGGATGCGTGCCAAGTTTGTCTCCCTTTGCCACGCGTTACGGGAAAATGAATATTTTTGTTCAGATTAGGATCGAGAATTTTTCATTTGCCTTTACTGTTTTATTTCTTTCCTTATCTCTTTCGCGTAAAATTAAATTAAATTCAATTCAATTAAATTAATTTAAACTAAATTAAAGTAAATTGAATTAAATTAATAACAAAATTTTATCTCTCGTAAGTAATAATAAATACACTTATACACACATATTATTTATCTCTTTTCGTATTTCTACTCTTATTTCTTTTATTTTTGTATAAAAATCAAGTAACGTTTAGAGTCATTAAATCGGAGCTTTTTAAAATCACTGAAACGAATTAAAAAAAAAAGTGACAATTGACGTATGTATATATATGTATACATGTATACATGTATATATATATGTATACATGTATATATGTATACATATATATATATATATATATACATACGTCAAGTTCTTTATTTATACAACGTTACGAGAAGCGTTTAACGATTGAGAATTGCTCAATTTATCGATATGAATCAATTCAATCTAAGTTACAGAATGTATCGAAGTTACGTTCGATAGTTACATTTGAAAATTACATTTGGAGGATACATTTAGATTTATTCGTTATATACGTGGGATAATATTGATTTAAATATCGATCGTATCGAACGTACGCTGATTTAAATTTTTATGCGAGAGAACATAAAGAAAAAAAGCTATTTCATTGGACGATATACGGAACGATTCTTTCCTACTTTTCGATCGAGACAAATACATCTCCTGGTAACCATCGATTATTCCACGCTTTCTTTCAAAAGTATTATGATCGATCGATTCTTTCATCGAAATACTTTTTTAATTTTGAAAAGGAGCAATAATAAAGAAGTGGAATAATTCATTTGAATCGTGAATTTGTTTAACCGATAATTCAACGATACAGTGGATCTCCTCATTTGCAGTAAACCTCCGAACGTTGTGTAACCCTGGTCCGAAAATACTTGCTTTCTTATAGAAATTCGATCTGACGCAACTACTAATCTCGGGCAAATGGGGCTGATTCATCGTTCGAGGCGTTTTCCAAAACAAATCTTTTTTCGATCTAATTTCGTCCGTAAAAAGAAAAAGAAACAAGTTAAAGTTCTATTCACGCTTTACGTTGCTGACGGTTACTTTGATAGAGAGTAGAGTTTGGACGTAGCAGAATTTTTTTAAATAATTTCTCTTTCACTCTTTCGAGGGAATACAATTACGTTATACCTTTCAAAGGTGGTCCCTTTAGATTGTAATACCGTCAATACGGAACGGAATATGTATGTTCGAACATCGAAGAAATTTTTTTAACAAAAGTTCGTAACCGGTTAATATATGTATATATATATATATATATATATATATATGTGCGTGAGCGGGTATGTGACGAATAGAGCGAAAAACGCGTTTAATCGCACGATATTGCGAAAATATAAATATTCGAGCCGACGGATGAAACTGGATGGGCGAATCCATTCAATGAATTACACGATTATCGGCTTTAGAACTTTTTATTACATTCCGATACTCCGAACACACCCCTTCCATTTCAACCCCCTTTCAATCGTAACCCTTTTCGCAAACGAAACATTTTAATAAGCGGTACGGTTTATGCGATTCTCGTTTACATTGTACTTTCCAAGAGAGAGAGAGAGAGAGAGAGAGAGAGTAAATTTTAACGATGAAACATTAAAACAGAAAACTGTTTCTACGCTTTCGTTAATCTTTCTATCCTTTTTTTTTTTTAATTTTTTTTCTCTTTACTTTTTCAAACTTCGAAAAACCTTGTTCCCATTTCTCTCTCTCTCTCTCTCTCTCTCTCTCTCTATAGGTTTAATATAAATTTTAGTGAGATACATCGAAGTCTTTATTATCGGGAGGGAGAAATGTTCGTTTGAAAAATTTCATCGTCTACGGTGCGTACATTTTCCTTGAGAAACATGGAAACGGTGGGTAAAGTGATGAGGAAAGATAAAGATAGAAATTAAGAGACAGAGAGAGAGAGAGAGAGAGAGAGAGAGAAAGGGAAACAGACAGACAGACAGACAGACAGACAGACATAGAGACAAAGGGAAAGAGCGAAGGGTAAGATCTTTTTTCTCAACTCTAACACTAAGAAGAAGGTAAGATAAGGTTAGGTAAGGTTAGGTTAGGTAAGGTAAGGTATCTCGTATCGGTACCTTCAACGAGAACGGAGACTGCAAGAAAATAAGAGAGGAGGGAATTAAAATGGTAAAAGAAAGCGGTAGACAATGAGGACTTTGGTAATTAACAAGGGTAGTATTTAACGGGTAACGACCTTGTCGAGTTAATCAAACGAAGATAGAGATAGGTATATTTCCTCATGGCATCGCGTAAAATCTCTTTAGCTTCCACTCTTATCTATCGTATTTATTTAACCGTTCGTATAGTCTTTTCTCTTTCTTAGAGAGAAAGAGCGAGAGAGAGAGGGAAGGAAAAGAAAGAGAGGACAAAAAAATATGAATCTTATTATTTCATCGGGCGTGTCCCTTTTAACTATTGGATCTCTCCATTTTCTATCGAGATACTTATGTAAGGTAAATTATACTTACGATCGATGGACCGATCTTTCATTCTTTATTTATTACTTTTGTAACTACCTTGTAAAACGACGTTCCGAACGGAGTGAAATGTTCGTTACAATTAATCATTTGTTAATTAATAAGATGAATTTTATTGTCGACTTTCTCTTTGAATTTTTCTTTTCACTCTCCATTCCTTTTCCTTTTCTTTTTCCTTTTCTCCCCTCCCCTACCCCCCCCCCCGCCCTCTCTATCCTCTTTGCGCGTCACATAGGAACATCGAGAAGCGATATTAATGTCTTCTCGTATTTCGATCTCATTCTTTTTTTCAATCTTGATAATCATTAGTACACTCGATCTCCAACGCTCTCTCTCTCTCTCTCTCTCTCTCTCTTTCTCTTTTTTTTTCCCCACTGAAAGAAGCTCGTATCTCATAATTGACATTGTGTCATTGTAAATTTAATTGCCGCGGGAAATGACGTGACGAACGAATGAACGAAACGAACGAACGAACGAACGAACGAACGAACGAACGAACGAACGAACGAACAAACGAACAAATGAACAAACGAACAAACGAACGTACGTACGAACGAACGAACGATCGAACGGAATGAACGAATGAACGAATGAACGAATGAACGAACGAACGAATGAACGTTCCGCCGAGGAATGTAATAAATTCGATACCCGTTATCGATTATATCCAGCAAACGGAGAACCCATATATATTTCTTTCCTTTCGGAATATAGCTTCGTCAATAGTCGACTACAATCGACCGGCTCCATTCATATTTCATTGGGAGCCAATAAATTTTCGTGAAGCTTTTAGTAACTTTACCCTTAAGCTGCTCTGTTTTCCTACGTTCGTCGAACTTCCCCTTAAGTATTCGTCTTTCGCCACTACCCCAATAATCACCCAACCACCTAACCACCCATCCACACCCCCTCACCTGCACTTTCATTCCTCCTTCCCTCCTGCCCTTCCTTCCTCCCTCTCTCTCTCTCTCTCTCTCTCTCTCTTTCCATATCTATCTTTCGATTAAATCGACTTCTAATCCTTTCGGATCTAAATATTTCATCGTGAATAAATTCACAAGGCCATTCGTCATATTAGCAAAATCAAATTTGAAAACTTTCTCAGTATCGTTCGATTTACTCTAATCGATCATTATTAATACCAAAATCGAGACGGCGTTACAATTCTATTCTACCCTACTCTATTCAATTCCATTCGATTCGATTCGATTCAATTCGATTCGATTCGTTAATTGATTCGTAGAGAAATCCGGGTAAAATTGCAATTTGCTTAATAGGAACGAAAGAACGGGAAAGGAGAGAATAAAAAAGAATGAGAAAATGGAATAAAAAAAAAAGGAAAAACTACTCGCGAAAAGATAGAAAGAAAGAGAGAGAGAGAGAGAGAGAGAGAAAGAGTGTGTGTGTAAGAGTGTGAATTGCGAGAGAGGGTGAGAGAGGGTTTAGTCAGAGGATAACGATCCTAGCCATAGGGATCGTTGTAAATTTACGAATGATATTCGATATATTTTACGAGAATGAGTATCGCCATGACGCGACTACGCTCGCGAACGACGATGTGCTCTCTTTTTTACGCGCCACGACGGATTATTCAATAGAGCCTTGGTGCCTCTTTTTTTTCTCCCCCTCCTCTTTCTCCTGTCCGCTACTTTACCCCCCCCCCCCCGCTCTCTCTCTCTCTCTCTCTCTCTCTCCACTTGCTTTTTCCCTCCTCCCTCTCTTTTTTCTTTCCTCTTTTTGTCATTTTTTTTTTCAATGTTTTTTGTTTTTTGGCGAGCCGCGGGCATTTCGATTTATGAAACTGTCAAGCCGTGTATACGGTCTGCAACCGATTGGATGGGCGCGTACTACGAAAATGCATTAATAATAGTGGCAAACGTGTCGGACATATACTATAAATAAACGTAAAAGCATTTCAGTTTATATACGTAAACCCCGTTGAAAGTCAGTGTGACGCGCGCTCCCTGGCTCCTAGCTATTGGCTCCTAAAACTCCCTCTACACTAGTCGATTACGGTTCTTTCCTAACGACAGGATCAAAAACAAAAGAGAGAGAGAGAGAGAGAGAGAGAGAGAGAGAGAGAGAGAGAGAGAGAGAGAGAGAGGTAGGTTAAGCGAAGGAAAAATAAAAAGAGAAGAAAGAAGAAAATTATAGGAGGGAAAAAGACGTGGAATTTTTAAGTAAAAACAACTGTGATCCGATAGACACGGAGAGAGAGAGAGAGAGAGAGAGAGAGAGAGAGAGAGAGAGAGAAGAATGAGAAAATAAATAAATAAGTAAACCGAATTTCAGTCCAGACATCGATATAAAATACGGTCATATATTTTG
>OU426862.1:3385795-3403295 GCA_911387685.1 Dolichovespula media
ACTCGTGTATGTGTGTATATGTGTGTGCATGTGTGTGTATACGCGCGTGTAGGTGAAAGACAAGTAAGTATCCATGTATATCTGGATGAAGGAAGAAAAGGAGAAGATTTGGTATGAGTGTTTGCGAGTATCAACATCGGAGTAGACCGGATGCGAGAACTCGTCGTCGTCTCACCACAAGTCGTTTCCTTTCGCGCCTGGCGATCTCCTTCTTGGTAAGTAAGTAGACGGCTAACTCACAGGTGGTTGCCCTCCTCTCTTCCTTACACACACAAACACACACACAAACACACACACATACGTACACGAAGACAAGAATAAGCGAGTGAGTAAGTAACCAACCGTACGCGTTTCAACGCCCTTAATTTCGATTCTTCTCACACGATACGCATGAGTGCTCGTTGCCCGTGTGAATCCAACGATTCAACCTCTCCTCTCCTCTCCTCTCTCTCTCCTCTCTCTCTCTCTCTCTCTCTCTCTCTCTCATTCTTATTCTCTCGCTCTTTTTTCTTTCTCTACCTCTTTTACGGACTTGTTAATCGGAAGATTATATACACGTAGATCGTTATTCTCTCCTCGCAGTGTTTTTCCTTCTTTTTTTTTTCTTTTTCCTAATTTTTTTCTTTTTCTCTTTTTTTCTTTTTTCTCTTATCAATAAACAGGCGATCCGTTCGTTCGTTCTCATAGAGATAAAATTAATCTCTATTAAGGTCGGTCATTTGAAAATCAATTTGTGATATAGAAAAACAGAGAAATATGGTGAGAGAGAGAGAGAGAGAGAATGAGAGAGAGAGAGAAAGAGAGAGAGTGTGTGTGTGTGTGTGTGTGTGTGTGAGAAAGATAGAGAGGAAGAGTGATACTATATTATTTTCTATCTCCTTCGAATTCTTTTACCACAATTTCGATCGAAGAATGAGAGAGAAAAAGAAAATGAGAATGTGTGTGTGTGTGTGTGTGTATGTGTGAGAGAGAGAGAGAGAGAGAGAGAAGAGGGTAAAGAGCAATTTCATCTTTTCGAAAAGCGTAATGTTTCAAGTTTCTTGAACGAGATCATCCGTTCGTAATATCTCCCCTGTGACGAACGGATGTAAGCGCGAGCGCGCGCGTGTTTGTGCATGTGTCTGAATGAGAGAGAATGAGAAAGAGAGAAAGAGAGAGAGAGAGAGAGAGAGAGAGAGAGAGAGAGAGAGAGAAGATGAAGGTAAGAGTATTTTTCGAGTTGGATGAACGAACCAGGAGTACAGTATATCCTTTCGACGATGCGAACTCCCGAGGGAGAAAAGGAAAGAGAAAACGAGAGATAGAGATATAGAGATGGAGATAGATAGATGGATAGAGAAAGAGAGAGAGAGAGAGAGAGAGAGAGAGAGAAAATGGAATCGCCGATGTAATTCATTTTCATCGTTGCCCACTTAAAGTCCCGTCAACATCGAGCAGGATCAAAACTAGATCAGGCCGATTTCAACGTTCGTCTATGTTAGAATGACGTTTGTCATAGTGCATAACGATATTCGATCGATTTCTTTTCGGCGGGAATTCATTACTTTAAGAGTACCTATGTCGTAACTATTTTCGTGAAAAATAAAAAATAAATAAATAAATAAATAAATAAAATGAAAAATCAACCGAGAGATAAAGAGAAATAGAGAGATGGATAAATAGATAGATAGATAGATAGATAGAGAGAGAGTGTGTGTGTGTGTGTGTGTGTGTGTGTGTGTGTAAAGTAGTAAAATTTGACGTGCATAATAACGGTACATTTAAAAATTTCTTGTTTTGTTTAAAAACAAAACGAAACGAAGCAAAACAAGGGAAAGCAAAACAAAACAAAATGAACGAACGAACGAACGAACCGACGAACACGAGCAAACAAACAAACAAACAAAAAGTGTCGTTAGGAATAAGAAAAGTTTTTTAACGAGGGATACGTTAACAATATAACGAGCTCTCGTGTTCTGATTAAAATGTCAAAAAGGAAAAAATCATTCTTTCTTTTCTCTCTCTCTCTCTCTCTCTCTCTCTCTCTCTGTCTATCTATCTATCTATCTATATACTGATTTCTCTATCTCTGTTCGAAGTTCTTTACTTGATTCCATTCGGTCTTCCTTCGTAACATCGAATTAATCGGAAGAACCTTAAAGCTTATTTACCATAGATGAGATCTTAATCAAATAAGACAACACTGAACCGTGAGATAATATCACGAATAAGTACAGAAAATAAGAGAGGAACGGGAAATAGAAATAAACTGTGGGGATGAGGCGGGAGGGGAATGGGGATGACGAATAAGAGGAAAGTAATATTATTCAGAAGGAAGAAAGAAAAAAGAGAATTACAAATCTTCAAAGAAGGAACAAGGCAAAGAATTAAAAGGAAAAAAGATTGTGTATAATAATAAAAATATATCGAGGATGATATTAAATGAAGAGACAGAGAGAACGAGAGAGAGAGAGAGAAAGAGTTGCTTATAGAATTCGTTTCTTATACGAACGTCGTCATCTTTATTACTTTCTCGTCCTTTAATAAAAGTAGAAAACCCTTTCAACCCCCCACCCCAGCCCCTCGCCCCTCTCCACACCCGCCTCCCGCTACGAAAAAAGAAGAAACGAGATAGAAAAAAAAATTGAAAGGATCAAAAAAAAAGAAAAAAGACAAGTAAAAAATAAGAAATTGAAAGGAGAAGAAAGGAAATGAAAAGTACGTCGGTAACATCAGCGAATTCAATTATCGCGTTGACGTTTGGCTAAAATGTAAAAGCGACCAACAGTGTCTACCCTTTTTCGGTGTTCCCACTCTCGTAACCTAATAAAGATGCTTTAATTTATCGCTCTCTCTCTCTCTCTCTCTCTCTCTCTCTCTCTCTCTCTCTCTCTCTCCTTCTATCTGAGGATATAACGTATGCCCTAGACGAAAATATTTTCCTCTCTCCCCGAAGCACAATCTCTCACTCTCTCTCTTTCTCTTTCTCTCTCGTTCTCTCTCTCTCTCTCTAACACACACACACACACACACACACATACGAACAATACATGCCTGGCAAACCGCACAGAGAAAGCAGTCGCATAGCCGCGAAGCGTTTCGTAATATTCCGGCATTCTCGCAGTTTCGCCAGGCAGCCAACAGTATCTAACGGCAGTCGAAAATTTTAACTTCGAATGCGAATCGCGTGTAACCGGCGGTGCCACCACCCAACGTTACTACCACCACCATCACCGGCACCATCACCATCACCACCACTACCATCAACCCCAACGCCACCACCACCACCACCACCACCACCACCACCACCATTGCCACCGTTACCGTCCCTACGAGCACTCTAGTTCTATTCTGTATTCCCGTTTCGTGTATAAAGAGAGACGTTATATGGTTAGAGGAGAGAGAGAAAGAGATAAAGAGAGAGAGAGAGAGAGAGAGAGAGAGAGAGAGAGAGAGAGAAAGAGCCTCTCTCGCGATTCTACAGAACGCAATCGTCCGTTGCGTTTCCATGACTTCGTATTACCAAGAGAGGAACCGAGTGAGATAGAGAAAGAGAGAAAGAGAGAAAGAGAGAATGTGAGAGAGAGAGAGAGAGAGATTCTCTCGTTAATAAGGACGTTTTCGTTCTATGCGCTATTTACCTATGCGTGAGCGCTTACCGAGAAGTGGAAGCGCAGTTACGAGGAAGTTTAAGATGGCTTTATACCGCGTTGGCTTTAGTTCGGTAGGTAGGTAGGTAGGTAGGTAGGTAGGTAGGTAGGTTGCTAGGTAGATATTATATATATATATATATATATATATATATATATATATACACATATATATATTAGTAGAACGTATCTATGTATCTATGCATCTATGTATCTGCATAGTAATATTTAGATGTAGCTACGTGTGTTTATATGACGGGTTCCAGGGATTCATATTCCCGGTTGATATCACATTGTGTTCCCTTTCTCGATCCACTTTCTTCTTTTTTATTTATTTTTTCTTCTTTATTTTTTTTTTTTCCTTTGCAAAATCTTCTTTTACATTCAATGTAAAAGGTATTATGAATGTTACGATATCAACGTTTTAACGCGAAAGATGGATATATATATATATATATATATATATATATATATATATATATATATATATATATAGATAGATAGATAGATTATAAAACGTGATATATGTATTACATGTATGTAACTAAACGCGCGTAGTACAATATTTCCCTCTATCGTATCGCGCGTACTCTTATTCGAAATCTCTTTATTCCGGTTTACTGGCTTTGTTTATTGTTGGTGCGATCCATAAAAGGTTTTGGGTGTAAAGAAAAGAAAGGTGTAAAGGGGGAAAAAAAAAAAATAAAAGAAAAGCAGACATGTTATAGTTATAGTTTCTAATAGTACTCAAACGTTATCGTATTTTTTACGATAAATTGATTATTGCGATTTCATTCTTTCTTTTATCTTTTTATTTATTTATTTATTCTTTTTTTTTTTTTTTTTATTGAGTTTTTAGCAACTTTTCTCTCTTTCTCCATCTCTCTCTCTCTCTCTGTCTTTTTCTCTTTCCGTTATTTTTGCGAAAATTATTTGGGAAAAAAAATCAATTGATATAGAAATTTGTTAAACGTAGGAAAACAAAAATATCTTCTCTTGTAAAAGAAAAAAGAAGAAAAAAAGAAAACAAGAAAAAAACCCGAACGGGAAAAAAATTTTTTTAAATTCGCCAAAGATACGAATATTCTGCCACGTTAAAATATAATCCATTGAATTAACGTTATTGAAAGGGAGAGAGAGAGAGAGAGAGAGAGAGAGATGTTAGTTCTTAAAAAAGATCCCCAATATTTTCCTCGATTAAAATTTTTATTCAAACGGTTCCAGCCTACTCCCCTCTCCATCAACACACATCATCCATCTCCCCTCCCCATAGGGCACATTAAATTTTGTATTTCTTTTTCCCCCTTCGAAATTTTTCTGCCGTATTAGCATTATTATGAAGGGAAGGATTAGCTCGTTGGATTTCGACGCTAACCAACGTTGGTTCGCGAGCGTACTCCCCCGGAACTCTTCTTCTCATGGCCGCAAAAAAAAAAAAAAAAAAAAAGAAAAACAGAAAAAACGAAAAGAAAGAAAGAAAGAAAGAAAGAAAGAAAGAAAAGAAAGAGGAAAAAGCGAAGAGAAAAGAAAAAACAAGAAAAAAGGAACGGGGGAGAGAAGTGAAAAGAAAAAAAAAAAAGGAGTACTCCCGTTATTCGGTTCATGAAACTCGTCTAATTTCTGGCTCGCCGTCGTAAACGATCCGAGAGAAAAAGTGGCTCGTTTGCGATGACTGCTGAGTCGGCGGAACGCGTTACGTGCCTCAGCGAAGGCACAAATTTAACCACCGAGATATCTATGCACGTGTGTGCGCGTGTGTGCGTGTGTACAGGTACATATATGTGTGTTAACGTACATTAGAGAGACAGAGAGAAAATCGTGAAACTGCCGTTTTTCGTGAAACTCTATTGCGAGAGACGTTCTGCGTGGAAATCTTGGAAATACCTGGTTATCAAGTCTCTCTTTCTCTCTCTCTCTCTCTCTCTCTCTCTCTCTCTCTCTCTATTTCTATCTCTCTTTTTCTCTTTCCCTTTACTGACGGGGTCTTTGTATTTACTGAGAGAGCTTTAATCGTACTAGAAACGTTTCCTCCTCTCCGAGATAACGAAAACTCAAATGATTAGAGAGAGAGAGAGAGAGAGAGAGAGAGAGAGAGAGAGAGAGAGAGAGAGAGAGAGAGAGAGAGAGAGAGAGAGGGAAAGAAAAAGGAACGCGTACGCGCAATCTTGACGTTTGCGTAAAGATAACTTCATACGATTGGACGGATTGAAGTACACGAATTTACTTGTGTTTTTAATGATTTAAAGATGAAGAGAGAGAGAGAGAGAGAGAGAGAGAGAGAGAGAGAGAGAGAGAAGAAAATATATATGCGAAGACAAGGAGGAAAAAGATAACAAAAAAGGATACGACGCATCTCTCTCTCTCTCTCTCTCTCTCTCTCTCTCTTTCTCTCTCTTGAAAAAACAAAGAACAATAATTAATTCCCCCATGATTTCTCATTCCTGAAATGATGATTGTTACCATATTCGATTACGACGTTATTATATCGAACGATATATCAAATACAAGATAATTATTCGTACGAATCCAAATATGACAATTATTAATGGATCCCGTGAATGAGACAGATCCTTATCGAATTAGCTCAATGTCTAATATTAACCATTTTACATTCTATCCGGGAACGTCTTTCACGTACGACAGATACGGCAGGGATCTGCAAGCCGCAGCAGTAGCAGTAGCAGTAGTAGCAGTAGTAGCAGTAGTAGTAGCAGTAGCAGTAGCATCCGTTCGAACTACGATATCTCGGCTAATCTTCCGTATCTCGAGTACGATAATGCCGGACTAAACGTTCTAATTCCGGACGCAGTATTCTCGAAATGGCCTCGTTCGCACGGTTACGCTTAATTCCAATACGCGTTCGCCTTAACAATATAGCGACACTAATGGAACCCGAATGGAGGCCGCATTACAGGAAAAAAAAAAAAAAAAAGAAAAAAGAAAGAACACAGAGATGGAAGGAGTAAAGAGACGGATGAGAAGAAAGAGAGAGAGAGAGAGAGAGAGAGAGAGAGAGAGAATTTGGGAATCGTCAAAATTTTCTTTGAGAATCGAACGCCGTGGACCTTTCGTTTTTCCTCCTTCCTCCTCCCTCTAACCTCTCGCTATTGATTATCGAAAGAAAAGGGACGAGGTGGAAGAAGGAAAAAAAAAAAAAAAGAAAAAAAGGACAACGAAAAAGAAACATTGAAGGAAGGTAAAGAGAAGTGAAAAGAAAGGCAATGCCATAAAATCGTATAACGACGAACGCGAGTTTGAAAAGTGATAAAAAAGCGAGGAACTTATTGCAAGTCTTATAAAAGGAATAAAAGAAAAGGGGAAAAGAAAGAAAAAAAAGAAAGAAAAAGAAAAGGAAAAAAATTAGAAAGAAACACTCGTAAACCAGCAGAGATTTCTGATTCTAGTTGGAGGAGGGAGGGATGACGATAAAAAAAGAAAACGGAGGAGAGATAGATAGAGAGAGAGAGAGAGAGAGAGAGAGAGAGAGATAGAGAGACAGTCGGATAGAAGATACAAAGAAAGAAGAAGGACTGAGTAAAGCGTATGCGTCGAATTTTGTGCATCGATTCACTGCAAAATGGATAAAGTTTTGGACACGGGAGGAGACGACAACGACGTTTGGGCGTCGTCGTCGTCGTCGTCGTCGTCGTCGCGAGGAGCCAGATAAAGGTTGTCACAGAAAGAGTGAGAGAGAGAGAGTGAGAGAGAGAGAGAGATAAATAGACAGAGAGAACGTGTATCTTGCCAGTCGGCCGCCAACAAGTTCGCTTCACCGGTCAGAAATGCGGCGACTCTACCGGTTAGCGAGCTTTCGTTTGCGGTGGATTGCAGTTACGCCCGTCTCGTTGAACATTGGCCCCTAGGTTTCTCTCCGCGCTTAATGATCATCCCTTCTCTCTCTCTCTCTCTCTCTCTCTCTCTGTGTGTGTGTCTGTCTGTCTCTCTGTCTATTTATACTCTACTCTCTTTCACCCTATCTCACATTTGGCATCGAACGAACTCTATCCGTCGGATGTAGTGGTAATCCTACCACGAAACGAGTACGTATATTATGTACGTTCTACCACCGTACAGTCAACGTTACATCATGTAATATTTAGATTAAACGCACCCCACGTTAACAACTCTCTCCAACCCCTACACCACCCACCCTCACTCTATCTCTGTCTCTATCTCTCGCTCGCTCTGTATCTTCGCTCTTCTCTCTACGTCACATTACCACAACTACCCTCTTCTCATTCCTTTTGCACCGATCTATGCAAACGTGATGGATATATATATATATATATATATATATATATATATATATGCAGTTATTTACGTGTATCGCATACCTGTACGTGGAAATATCTTAAAATTTATTCCCTCTCCCTCCCCTTTCCCCCTAACCCCTCTCCATCCACCTCGATCGATGAAAATCGAGAGGTTTCAAGAGATGGGATTCTTGGCACGAGCTTTGCTTTTTCCTTCGTTTCTTCCTATCTTTCTTTTCCTTTTTTAACTTTCTCTCTCTCTCTCTCTCTCTCTCTCTCTTTAAGCTGCTTTAAAATTCGATTCTTTTTTCTCTCTTTCTCTTTTTTCTTCTCTCTCTCTCTCTTTTCTTTTTCTCTCTTTGGATAAAACATGTTGCGGATTTTCCTCAAAAAGAGAAAAAGAGAGAGAGAGAGAGAGAGAGAGAGAGAGAGAGAAGGATAGAAAAAGAGTGAGAAGGGAGAGAGAGAGAGAGAGAAAGAGAGAGAAAGAGAGTGAGAGTTGTCCCTTTCACGGTTGTCTCGGGTCAAAAAGGGTGTCAAAGCTCGGGTGCAATGCTTCTGGGTTGCGCTTTTGTGATTTCAGTCAAACGTTCCCTTTCTTCCCCATTTTTCTCACCCTCTCAATATTCTCAGGGTAACTTTTATCTTCTTCCGGTTTATTAAACCTTGTCTCTTCCTTTTTCGATATACAGAGCATCTCGAAAAAGTCGCTATCTGTTTCAATGACATCGGACGGCGTTTTTTTTTCCCTTTCCCTTTCCTCTTTATGCTTTTTCTTTTCTTTTTAAGAAACGAAAGAAATAAAAAATGAACAAAATGCAACGCTTATCAGCGGGATATGGTTCCCTCGTAGCCTCGTTAAGGCGCGAATATCGTTTCGTAGCGAAATTGATTTTTAATAACGCCATATTACGATCGGTCAAAACGACGTCGATTTCTTTTCCATTCGCCAACGTCCCTACGTTGTTCCCCACTCCCCCCGCCCGCCCTCTCCCGCCACCCACCCCCGCACCCCCATCGACGATAAGAATCTCATTCCTTCTCGTCGTTGTTCGCACGTCGGAGGAATGAAAATAAAGAAGGAAGAAGGAAAAAAAAAGAACAAAAAACAAAAAGAGAAAGGAAAAAAGGGGAAGGAGAAAAAAGAGCAGGATGAAAAATAGAACCCCACCCCATCCCCCTCCCCAAGGCCGCCGCCGTCGAATTCAAACATTCACGGGTTTCACGGGTTACTTCAAAAGAGAATCGGTCCAGTAGCGCGTAGTATCGTTCGTGCGTGTATACCTTTATGTTCTCGATCTCCCACTACGATCGAAATCGAAACGATCGTTTGAGAATGGATCCGATAGCTACTCGTAATATTGACGCGAGGTACCTAAAAGCGAGATGCACCGCTTCGATACGCGGAGATAGGTAAATGTTGTTTCGTTGGTGTGTATGTGTGTTCGTGTATTGGTGCGGGTACAAGGGGGGGTGGTGTGGGGGGCGTACGCATTGTGGTGTACGCGTGTGCCGATAGAAAGACTGGTTGCCCTTTGACCGTCCTTTGACACCACGTGAGCGATAGATCGAACGCGAACGATCATAAAAGTCGTTTGAAATCGTTCGAAATCGGAAACTGTATATCTATTTCTTCTTTATATATATATATATATATATATATATATATATATTTTTTTTTTTTTATTTCATTTTATTTATAACTTTTAATCGCTTAAACGACCCTACATATGAAAGAAAATTTAAATGATAAAGAGAGAGAGAGAGGGGGAGAGAGAGAGGGGGAGAGAGAGAGAGAGAGAGAGAGAGCCTTTTCTCGTTCTTTCTTTTTTTATTTTTTAATTAAAAAATTTCTTTCTTCTTTTTGTATTTTTATATCAATTCCTTTTTTTTTTTTTTTTTTCTTTCTCCATTCATTTAAACCAGTTCACCTTCACATCGATCACTCGTGATAAATTATTTCATTAATCTTCGCCGATAAAAATCACTGAATCGCGTCGTCGCCGTTTTCGATGATTGTAGCCGGCTATCGAACTTTATTTAGGATAAAGGGGGGAAAAAGGAAGGCAAAAAAAAAAGAACAAAAGAAAAAAGAAAAACAAAACATAAAATAAAATGAAAACAGTAGAGGGAAAACGATTCGAATTCCGATATCAATTTTTATTAATTATATCGTAAATAGAGTTCGTGTTTATTAATGTATTTCTGATAAAATCGGAGGAACGTCGGCATCGCTATTATTATCGACGTTCCTTGATTGCCTGTGATAATTCGTTAAAAAAAAAAAAAAAAAAAAAAAAGAAAAAACAGAAAAAATAAACCGTTCTTTTTTTGGCGATGGGGGAGGGGGGGGGGCAACGCAGTTACGTTATACAACGTACAATCATCGTTCGCCGTTAATACAAGTTTTGACAAACACGAACGTATTGTTCGGATTTGTCATTAGACCCGAATCAAAGCTCGAAATTATATGACCGAAATATTTCTCGAAGTATACGAAGAAAGGCTTGACGCATCATTCGCGATTTATGCGAACGTCGTAACCCGGTGGCCGTGCGGGGTGGGACGTGGCGGGGCGGGGGTGGGGGGGGGGGGGTACGGAGGAAAAGAGAAAAATAACGAAGGGGAAAGGACGAAGAGGAAAAAGAAGAAAAGACCATAAACGTACGAAGAGAGAAGAAAATGTAAAATGTGGAGTAGGCCGAGAGGAAGTAACGGGGGAAGTGGAGAAGGGCAAAGAACGAAAAAAGGGAAAAAGCGAGGAGAAAAAGAAGAATGAGCGGGGGGGGGGGGCGCGGGGCGGGGAAAGGAAGTAAAAACGAAAACAAAAAAGGAAAAGGGCGAAACAACAAAAAGAAAAAAAAAAGAAAGAAAGAAACAGGCTTGGAAAGGGCGTATTTAAAATTCTTAGCCATTAGGTCGGAGTCTAACTGGAAAGTTGTTCAATCGGGTTTTACAAGCTATCTACTATAGAGAGAGAGAGAGAGAGATGGATAGAGAGAGAGAGATGGATAGAGAGAGAGAGAGAGAGAGAGAGAGAGAGAGAGAGATAAGGTCCTCGTCTTTTTTTGCCTTTCAAAGTTGCAAAACTGGTTCGTGGTTCATTCATCGTTACATACCACTAGCATGACTTCTCTCTCTCTCTCTCTCTCTCTCTCTCTCTCTCTCTCTCTCTCTCTCTTACTCTCTTTACTGGGAGCTTCGGATGTACGGATCGACGAACGAAAACGAAGATAGGAAGGGATAAATAAAGAAAATAGAAGAAAGATAATGAAAAAAGGAAGGATAATGGAACAAGAAGCTCCTAGCGAAGTAGTATGCCGCTCGAACGTTCGAAACGAATGTATTTTATTGGTTGGAGGAGAAAACTCGAGTGTGTCCTTGGCAATTGCTGTTGTAGCTGTTGCTACTGGTACTGCTACTATCGCTGCTGTTGCTGACGACGACGACAACGACGACGACGACGACGACGACGACGAAACGGCGATGAATGCAGTTCGGTTTGCAGTTGTCCCATAATTTTCTTCGCACGAGACACGGTCGGTGTGCAATTTGTACAGCACCGCGGGCTATCTATTTCGAACGAATACATTTCTACGTATTCTGTATATACCTGTATGTATATAATATGTATAAGTGTATCTATGTATATACATACATACATACATACATACATACATACATACATATATATATATATATATACATACATGTATATATATATATATATATGTATGTATATATGTATATTAAGATCGTATCGATATATCGACGATCATTCTTGTCGAAGGCTCGTTTAAATCACAACACCAAACGTATTAATTAAATTTGAAAAATACCCATAACAGAATCTGTTCACTTTACGAACGAAGAGATTAAAGTAATCTACCAAAAAAAAAAAAAAAAGAAAAAAAAAGGAGAAGAAGAAAAAAAAACAAAAGAGGAAAAGAAAAACACGACAAGTAAGAAGAACTGCGCTTGTTTAGATTGCAAAGGGGTATTCACGCTTCATCTCGTATATCAATTAGTAAGAATATTTCTATATATATATATATATATATATATATATATATATATATATATATATATATATATATAATAAACACATACATGTATATGTCTTTAACGCGTCGACCTTGTACAATGGCTAATAACGATTTCGAACGATTATTACCATGATAACCCATGACGCAAAAACTGGATTGTCAAGCTTGCTCGTATAATAATATGACAAAAAGTAAAGAATTTCGCTTCGTTCTCACGCTTCTTCGCGTTTGCTCCGAACGACGGTACGAGGCGAACTCGGCGACAGACGAAGAAAGAATATAACAAAAAAAAAAAAAAAACAAAAACAAAAAAGAAACAAAAGGAAAGAAAACGACAAAGAAAGAAAAAAAAAAAACAAGGCGAAGTAATCCCGCGAGCAACGTGCAAATCGTTGATTTCTCACGTCGATCATCGATACGTACTTCGTCATCTTCGACCCCACCCAATCCCCCTATCCCGTTAAAATAAATAGTCTTAAGGGAGGAGACGAAATTTTATCGAAATCGGAAAATAAAATTTCAGGTGGGATGGGAGATAGAAAGGGGTAGGGGGGAAGGGACAACTCGACGTACTTAGTTCAAAATCTACGGGCGAAGTCGTACGACGAGAGTTTGAACTACAACGATGACGAGGGAAATAGAGAAATATATATATATATATATATATATATATATATATATATATATATATATATAAATAGAGAGAGAGAGAGAGAGAGAGAGGGAAAGAGAGAAAGAGAGTGGAGAACGAAGCAGACCAGTTTACAGGGTATATGCCAGTTGCAGTAGGACATGCATGCCATGACTTCTCGGTCCTAATATATACATATCTCCAGCTTCTAGCATAGAAAGCTTGCACGCGGAGGTTAAAGCTTGCGAGAGAGAGAGAGAGAGAGAGAGAGAGAGAGTTAGCGCGGATGAGCACAATGCTTGCCTCCCGGAAGCGTGTACGGAACGCTTTCACGGTAATTAGTGTATTCTCTGAGTGGCCAGAGTCATTAGGTCCGCGGGCTGTGCTTCGCCGAAAGCTTAACCTACCGACCCTTACATTTCTACTATTACTCCCTCTCACCATTTCTCTCTCTCTCTCTCTCTCTCTCTCTCTCTCTCTTTCTCTCCTTGGCTCTTTTGCTACTCCTCCTTTTCCAACAACAGACAGAGAGTTGGAATAGTTTTGGTAAAGCTTCTTCCAAGCATCGAAGAGACCGAGTTAAGGTCGTAATATTCATTCTATTCAACGTACTGGCTAGTTAAGTTTTTCTTCTTTCTTTTCATTTCACCTATCTTTCTCTCTCTCTCTCTCTCTCTCTCTCTCTTTTCCTATTCGTCGTTTTCCACGCACAGTTTACATTTCCCATCTTTTTTTTTGGGTCGAATAAAGCGTCCCAACGTACGTAACGTACATATGTACGGAACCTCGCGTCGTTTGTTACGTCATTTAATTTTCATTCTTCGTTATTTTTTTTCCTTTTTTCTTCTTTTTCACCTCCTCTCGGTCAAATCACAATTATTCTATTGAAAATCGTCGATTTCGACGATCGTTATCGTTGGAATATATATATATATATATATTTTTGTTCTTTTTTTTATTTAACGATTAATCCGTAAGATCTCGTACGAAAGCACTAATGATACATGCGATCCGATCGAATTTAACATTTTCTCTTTCTCTTTGTCTCTTCTCTTTTCTCTTTTCTCTTTATTTTTAACGTACGTCCGTCGCAATCTTTACACGTGTTGTTCATTATAATTAATACGCGATTCATTATATTCGTATGATCGTCGATTACTTTATCCTCGAACATTTGTACGCGAACAAGTATTTGTATGTACGTACCATATGTGTATGTAGTACGTATATACGTATATATATATATATATATAGAAATTCTCGAATAGATATTGTATCGTATTCACGAAGTGAGTTAGTTCAGGACACTTCGATTCTCTTGACTAAGTTTATCGATCTACCACTCGGGAATTCTCGTCTTTATCAGATTTCATTTGCGAAGTAAGATTTCGACGACAATCTTCTAGCCACGCGACCGCACTTAAATCTATATATGTATATATATATATATATATATACACGAGAATTTCTCTAAGCTTAGACAAACTATCAAGGTAGTTTCGAATCTTCGAAGACTTTTCAACATTGTCAGCCGTTATCGGAGAGCTATCAGATGCACGAATACCCCGTCTCCACCCTTTAGAGAGTTTTGCAGAGACAAAGGAAGAAGAAGAAGACAAAGAGAATTACGGAACGGAGGAAAAACATAGCTCGCGCACCTATAAACCCAACCAACGTGGGCGCTTACTTACGGGAAACGAAGTCGAAGACAGGGGAAGAAGAAGTTATTCGCGAATTATGAAAGCTCGATCACAGAGAATATATGGACGTAAATATTTATTCCCTTGAATATTTTCATTTTTCAATCTTTATAGAGAAAAAAAGTCTCTCTCTCTCTCTCTCTCTCTCTCTCTCTTCTTCTTTTTCTTTCCTTCTCTCGTTCTCTCTATCTCTCTTTCACTCTTTCCAACTCTCTCCAACTCTTCAAATAACGTTATTAGAGGTATATAAATATTTATTTTTCCTTAACCAAGCTCGGTTTGAATAGGTACGCTAAATAAATACGAAACTGGCTATCGAATGTAGTACGGTTCTTGCCGTACACATACACGTCTCTACGTTTTCAGATAGATACGCATATAATTATGTATATAAGCGTGTACGTGTACGCACACGGGCTTACGCGACCGCGTACAAGTTAGCGTGAACTTTCGTTTATACATACATGGCCAATGAATGAATGAATGAATGAATGAATGAATGAATGAATGAATGAATGAATGAATGAACGAATAGACTCTTTTCTTTTTCCTTTTCTTCTTTTTTTTTTTTACTCTTTTCTCGAACCTCTTGCTTTTTTTAATTCTTTTTTCGTTTTTCGTTTTTCGTTTCTCCTTTCTATACGCCGAACCGCATCGAAAGTAACGATGCGAAACGATAGTAATTCCCAAATCGAGCGTAACGAATGCGAGCTCGGCGGTTTGTCCATTCGGCGTTCCGTTGACTGCGTTATTTGTTTATTTTATTTCATTTTTTTTCTATTTTCGTTTCTCCCTTTTTCCTTTTCTCCCAATCCCCCTCCCCGCCCAGTCCCCTCCTCGCCGCCCACCCTCGCTTAGAATTAATGACGTAGATCTCTCTTCCCCATGCTCTAACCATTATTGCATTTATACCGAGACCCGATGAACGTCATTTTGAAAGATATCTGGGAATTAAAGAAATAAGATAAAAGAGAAAAGATTAAGAAAAAAAAAAAAGAATAAAATGAAAAGAAAAAGGTAGAGGACGAAGGTAATATCATCGTCTAACGAGCTGGATCGTTAAGAGATCTGTTGCAAGCTTTGTAAAGAGAGAAAGAGAGAACAAATATATATATATATATATATATATATATATATATATATATATATTTATTTAAAAAAAGAGCAATCCGTCCGATAAGCTTTAAAATATTCGACCCACTGGGAGGTACAGCGATTGATATAAAAAAAAAAAAAGAGAAAAAATATACATATATATATATATATATAAATAAATAAAAGATAAAGTAAACGAATATGAAAAAAATACAATAAAATAATAGAAATAAAAATAAAAGGAAAAAAAAGGAAATGGTTGAGCCTTTAAACGAACTTTGTCGGTGAGAAGACTTTCGGTCGAATTGGATAAGCTTAAAGGATTAAATAGAAAATAATAATAATAACAAATTTAAAAAAAGGAAAAGAGAAATGAAAAAAAAAAAAAGAAAAAAAACAGGGATCACGAAAAACAGCTTATTCTTTCGTACGAATAAGCTAGCCTCCTCGTTTTAGCATTATTGTTACGTCGGCCATTCTGTTAAATCGCTTTCGATAAACGAACATTACACTCTCGATAATCCGTACTCGCAGTTTAATAAATTTATGTTGAAGATTTAAATGTTCGGCTTTTATAAATGGCGCGAATAAAAACGTTGAAAATATTCAATCGAGAGGCCAAGTTTAGAATGCAATCGAAAACGAAACGAAACGAAACATTCTTTGAGGATTGATTATCGATCGTAATAATAACAATTAGTACGAATCATTTAAATAAATGCATATATATATATATACGTCTTTGCATTTGCAAACTATAAAAAACCTGTACGAATTTATACGATACAACGGTACATAACGGAGAATTAATCGTCATATCGGTTTATTATTATGTTATAAATTGAAATAGAACAATATAATATATGCAGTGTAAAATTTACGAATTTCTCTATTATAGTATTTATCAACGTTGCAATAAACTTAATCAATTATCAGCGGACGATCATACTCCTCTTTCATTAGATCATTCTATATCGATATTAACAGTCATTCATTATAACGAACACAATGCGGAGTACATAATATTGTCATATTATTATTATTATTATTATTATCATCATCATTATTATTGTTCTTGTAGTTGTTGTTGTTAGACTTTCTAATTTCAGAAATAATATGAAGATGTCTCGTTAGAGATCTAGAAGAAAAAAAAAAAAAGAATTGTTCGATGGTTTATTCGCTGAAGAAGAAGGATGAAAGAAAGAAAAGGAAAACAAAACTTACGGATACGAAACTACGATCCTTCGGAAAAATATTAAAAAACAAAATTGCGGTAAGGTGTAACCATGTATATGGTTGAAATAATGTTCAAACGAATGAGTGCGTGATGAAAAGGATATGCGTGAAAGAATGAATTCTCGCGTGAACGCACGCGTTTAAAAAAAAAAATAAAAATGAATAAAATTAAAAGGAAAAAAAAGGAAATCATGCAAAATACTTTTAAGAAATTGTTGAAGAAAGGAAGAACTAGAAATTATCTCTCTCTCTCTCTCTCTCTCACTTATTAGTTTCTTTTATGTAAGGTTACATTAAATTATATGTACATATATTAGGAGAGAGGGAGAGAGAGAGAGAGAGAGAGAGAGAGAGAAAGAATTAAGAGTCAATTTAAAATCTGGTTACATTATAATGTATGCGAATGATGGAAATCAGAAAAAAAAGAAATAGATAAGGAATAAAAAGCTACGATCCTTTGCAGAAAGAGTAATATTATTTAATCGAAATTAAAAATATAATATAATATACACGTAGTGTAGAAGAGAGTTTGTATTAATAATAGTACCGACATATTTATAATATATATATATATATATATATATATATATATATATATATATATATATATTTCATTACAACAATAGGACACATCATTTGCTTAACACGATAAAAGTAAATAAATAAATAATGAAATAAATATATATATATATACCCATATCTAATATATACGTAAGTAGAAACTATAATTTTAACATTACGACTGAAAGTTATCATTTATCCGTGCTCGCGTAAACGCGATTTATAAACGTTAAAAGCCGTAATCATTGAGACGATCGGATATGGAACAAATTAAAAGCTCGTTCGCGAGATATTTTCGTTCTAATCATCCCTCTTTCATCCTTTCTCTACTTCTTTCCATCTGTCTTTC
>OU426862.1:3410795-3418295 GCA_911387685.1 Dolichovespula media
ATCTCACTTTAATCTATATTTCAAATCGAATCGAATAATCGAGGGGCCTTCTTTTTTTTTTTTATCCGAGCAAAAGAAATGAAAGATCTCACTTCGCTTTCGTTCAATGATAATGTGACGATGATGATGATGACGAAGATAATAAAAATGATAATAATAATCATAATCAATAATTCGTTTTTACGATATTTCTAATTAATTCAAATCCACCGAATCTGATATACGTAAAATACATTGTCGGTACGTAGTTACAAAAAAAAATTTTTATAAGGGGGTTTTATCGGCGTGATTTCGCACGCGCGCCCTTTGGGTTAGAAACGTTGGTATAACAAATGCGTACGTTCGAAGATTTAAAAATTGGTTGTACGCAGTGGGACGAACGCGAGCCTAGAGTCATCAAATTCGAAATCGTATTGAATGGCGTTTCTTCGTAAAACGTACCAAACGCCAGAGACGCTTCTATGCCTTATTTCTCTTCTTTCCTTTTCCTTTTTCTTTCTTTTTTATTTTCCTTTTCTTCAATTTCTCTTATTTTGTTTTTTCATTTTTTAGTTCTATTTCCCAATCGACCGACATCCGACGTATAAATGGGTCATGCCATTAACGATAAATAACAATGTTTTAGCTTTAACCGTGACAGAAGTAGAGAGACGTAGAGAAACTTATAGAGAGAGAGAGAGAGAGAGAGAGAGAGAGAGAGAGAGAGAGAGAGAGAGAATTTGAGAGATTGCAACGATATTGTCCTGGGAATCTGGAAGGAAGAAAAATTGCTAAGTTCAATCGAGAGATGTATTTGAATGTCTTTATTGTCGTCGAAGAAAAATTCTCTCTCCTCCTATCACTCCCTCCCTCCCCCCCACCTCCCTCCTGCCCCTCCCATCCTCCTTTCTCATCATCTATCCCCACCAAAAAGGAACAAGATACAACAAGAAGGAAAAACAAAACGTAACCTGAATCGTTGGCAATGGGAGAGCGCGAGCGCGTAAGCTGCTTAAATAGAGAGAGAGAGAGAGAGAGAGAGAGAGAGAGAGAGAGAGAGAGAGAGAGAGAGATGAATTAATAGAAAAGTTTACGATTATTTACTTTCGTACCATTGATAAGTCTACGTTACAAAAAGATATATAATGCGATATTGTGTAAGCGTTAGGTTCGAAGAATCAATGAGATTATTCGTCTACAAAAGTAAGTAAGTAAGTAAGTAAGTAAGTAAGTAAGTAAGTAAGTTAGTAAATAAGTAAGTAAATAAGAAAATAAGTAAGTAAGGAAATAAGTAAGTAAGGATGGAAATAAGGAGAAACGATTGTTGAAAATGTTGAAGTAATAGAACTAGTAGTAAAGGAGTACAAGATGTTATATGAGAAAAAGAAAGAGAGAGAGAGAGAGAGAGAGAGAGAGAGAGAGAGAGAGAGAGATCTGGTTTACCAGGGAAAACGTAAGTAAATAAGTAAAGTACTTACGTGTCGTACCAAATAAAAAGCAAGAGATACATACGTACATACGTAGGTTACATGGATGCACGCGTGCGTGCATGCATGCATTCGTGACGTAGGCTGACGCTGAAAGCAATAACGATAAAGAAGAAAGTAGACGTACGTGTATCTCGTGTACTCGGTATATTTTTGTCCCTTCTCTCTTCTGTCATTTTTGTCTCTTCTCTCTTCTCTTCTTGTTCTTCTTTCTCCTTCTTCTCTTTTTCTCATTGACAGAGAACTTTGTTGCTGCCATTGGTGCTTCTGCTGTTGCTACCGCTGTTGCAGTTGCCGCTGACTATTCAGGATTTCAAGGTAAACTCGAGCGGATGGAGTCGATTAAATCGGACTTCATAAAAGAGAGAGAGAGAGAGAGAGAGAGAGAGAGAGAGAGAGAGAGAGAGAGAGGGAAAGGACTTCGGTGACCTTGGCACTTTTCCCTCAACTTCGCGTGCACCATCCACTTTTCGTATCCGCAGAAACGATAGACCCTGGGCCCATACCCACTATCCATTTACTTTTCTAGAGGGACTCTCGAGACCGCTAATTAGCTTAACGCTGCCCAGCTGCTGTTTCATCGTATTCACTCATTACGAGCTACATTCTCTGATTTTCCAGGAAACAAGAGATAAAGGGAAACAAAGATAGAGAGAGGGAGAGAGAGAGAGAGAACGAACTGAGAAATAAGTTCGAAGCGGAAAGTACGTATAAACGTATTCGTAAAATGGACTATCGTGAATTTTCCTCGTCGAGAATTACGCCTCGAAAACTTTACATCGCACATAATTGGATGAATATATATATATATATATATATATATATATATATATATATATATATATATATATATATATTCTCCTTAGACTCGCTTGGAAAATCTAACGTTATCTCGCTCGTTACTGCTTGATATTTAAACGAGAATCCTACGAATGTGTCATAGCTAATTGGTTTAGAATATCTCACGATGACGAACGGCGTATTATTTCTACGTAGAAAAGAAGAAAATTTAGACCAACGTAACGCGACCAACGTCCGATAAATCTAACGTTAAACGAATCGTCGACGTTTTTAACTCGAATCGTTTTTGTTATTACGATCGGTTCATTACGATTAATCTGGATAATCGTTAACGATCGCGAACGATCAATGACGATCGAGAACGGTGGAATCGTCCGTTTAAATAATCGCTTTCGAGTACGATCACCTTTCGTTTCTTTTTCCTTTTTTTTTTTGTCCTTTCTCTTTTATCCACCTCGAGTTGTAATATTTTTCTTCAATTAAAGACCATAGGTAAATATAACACTTTAACAAAAACAAGATTAGAAAGGAATAATAGAGACTGACCGACGGATCTTTAGGTATACGTATATTTCATCGAGCCCCGAAGCAAGTAAGCAAGCAAGCAAGCAAGCAAGCAAGCAAGCAAGCAAGCAAGCAGGCAAGCAGGCAAGCAAACAAGCAGCAAGCGTATGCATACAAGAGAAACACGGAGTTTCGAGAAGCGTAGTGCAATACCACTACATATAAAGGATGTTACCATGTATAGGAAAGGAATATTGGCGAACGATCTTTCGACTTGTTTGACGAAAGGTTAACAACGAAAAAAGTGAGCGGGTTGTAGGTGAAGAGGCCGAGGGTGAATAGAAACAACGAAAAAAGAGAGAGAGAGAGAGAGAGAGAGAGAGAGAGAGAGAGAGAGAGAGACGAAAAAAGAAAAAGGAAACGTACAAAATACGTGGAAAAGCGATTATTTTAGCGGCTCTCGATGGAGAACGAATATAAAAGTCATCGAAACTCTGCGGCGATGCACTTTTATTTGAGAACCGCTATTCCGAAGTGAAAAACAACGTGACCAACGTAAAATCAACATCAACGAAAGGGGGACGTACACGTGTGTTTGCGTGTGCGTATATATATATATATATATATGTATATATATATATATATATATATATATATATATATATATATATACAATGTATATCCTACGTATGTACGTTGTATGTGTGTACATATAATCGCCCTATCTACGTAACGAATGGAAGAGAGAAAAAGAGAGAGAGAGAGAGAGAGAGAGAGAGAGAGAGAGAGAGAGAACATACCGATCCGAAGTTCGTTATCGAATTTGCCTGCTCTGCCAGTTCTAGCCACGATATCGTTTATAAGTACGTTCGTATGTTCCGATTGATCACCTCGACAATAGGTTTTTCGATCCATAAACGATATATATAGTACTGGATGCATCTTCAAACATGAATAACAATAGTACTGGATGCATCTTCAAACATGAATGATAAAAGCTCGTACGAAAGATTTCGATACAAAGGTAAACGTAACCGTTTGACATACGTGTATATGGAAGAAAATTACAAAAATAAATAAATAAACAAATAAATAAATAAATGAAATAAAATAGAATAAAATAAAGTAAATAAATTAAATAAATAAATAAATAAAGGAACAATGAAAATATATATATATATATATATATATATATATATTTGAAGTAGATATTTAGTTAGTTACTCGCTCATAATTTAATAACGATCGATATAAATATATTCCATCGATGTTTCGTAACGAATACGCACACACGGTACGTTACAGTCATATAAAAATTTGTTGAATATTAAATATCAGATTGAATAATTCAATTTCTATACGAATCGATACAGAACATTTCATCGGATAGATTTAAACGGTTATACATAACGATTATCGCGATTGTCGCCGATACCTTGCGAGGTATATAGAGAAATGACCGAGTTACAATCAACCCAAGGAACGAGATTACGAGAATTTGTGAGATTTAATCGAAACACGGTTTATCGATTCGACGAAACGATGAGTTTGATCGACGACGTTTGACACGTCACGGATTGATCGAAACGGAACTAATATTAAAACGTCGTCGGATATATTCTTTCGAGTAATAAAGCGAGTACCTACTTTCGTACGTACTTTGTAAAAATGTTTGGATATTTAAAAGATACACCAAGTGAAACGAACGTGACACGACCTGATGTCGTATTGTAAGACGGAAAAATGAAAAATCCTTTATATCAATTTTTCGCGGGAGATACTATTCGAGCGGGTTCGTAGAAAAATACTCGTTAAACGGAAATATACGCAATCGTAAAAACATTGACGATACGTACGTGATACGATTTATGTATCATTGAGAAACAACGGGCTACGAAGTACGATCGTACGAATCGTTCCATAAATTGGTATTAATCCTTCCGAAGAGTCCAATGAAATTAATCGTAAAAACGATTATTTCATTACGATTACTCGTAATATCACATACGATTTCTATCGAATCTATTGACGCTTTTTAATTAACAATTAAATCTAAATCGGCATTTTAATGGATACATTTTAATAATTATACAGCTTCACACGATCACTTTGATCCTGGATCGAGTTAACGAACAAAATTACAACGAATTTACGCGATTGCAAAGGATTAATCGTTTAACGATATCGAAACGGGTCAAGATGAGCATTGATTGTAGAAAAGAAAGAAAAAAAGAAAAAAGATGAAGAGAGTAAAAGAAAACTCGTGTATTAACTCATTGAATGAGATACGACGAAAATGTGAAAACGTATGACACATGTCATCGATTTCTATCGAGAATTATGTCATTCGTTGTAGTTTCTCTCTGCCTCTTTCTTTCTCCCTCTCTCTCCCTCTCTCTCTCTCTCTCTCTCTCTCTTTCTCTCTTTCTCTCGAGCAATATCTTAAGTACCTTGCAGCAATATCCGCAAAGAGCCTTTCGATGCTTTCGACTCGAAATACCACGTCGAAAGGCGCGACCGACTCTTATCGATGACATTGGAGTCCTACGGTCGTCGTAGTAGTTGTTGTGTTGCCTCGGAGATATAAAGAAAGAGAGAGAGAGAGAGGGAGAGAGAGAGAAATAGAAAGAGAGAGAGAGAGAAAGGAGATACGCGGATTTTACGTTTAAAGAAAGCGCGAAGAACAGTACAGTAAGCAGATAATACATACGTACCTATATACATACATATATATATATATATATATATATATATATATATATATATATATATAGATATATATATAGATACATACATACGTACATACGTACATAGATGCATACATACACCCACCCACCCACACACACACACACACATATATATTTATGTATCTTACGTGTATCCATCTATCTCGAACACGATGACGTACGACAATATCGAGAGCTCGAAATAAAAGTTCGAAAAGAAAGAAGAACAAAAATTGTCCGATTTATTCGACAAGATCCTTCTTTTTTGTTTGTTTTTATATTCCTACGTGTATGCGAGCGCGTTCGTGTGTGTGTGTGTGTGTGTGTGTTCATCTCTCTCTCTCTCTCTCTCTCTCTCTCTCTCTCTCTCTCTCTCTTTCTTTCTATTTTTTTACCAAGTTTCTTTTTTATACTTCCTTCCTTCGTTTTCCCTTCTGTTGCAATATTGCAATATTTTTACTTTGATGAGAACAAAAAAAAAGAAAAATAAAAGAAAAAGCAATCGACGTGCATCAGTAACAAATCTTTGTTAACGAAAACGAAATTAATTTTGGCCACGAATATTTATCGATACGGTTAATAATTTCTTTTCTAGGCTCGGCCTTGTTTTCGAAAGAAGAAAAAAAAAAAAAACGAACAAACAAAAAAGAGCAAAAGAGAAACAAATATTTCTGATAGATCCGTTCGACCACGTTTGATTTTTCAGGTCCACGTGTTCGAAGGACACAAAGGGAAGTGTAGAGAGAGAGAGAGAGAGAGAGAGAGATAGAGATAGAGAGAGAAGGACAAAAATTGTAAAAAAAAAGGAGGAAAAGGATTGTAGGGAGCGAGAGAAGGAGAGAAAAAAGAACTCAATTTTCTGGAGCATCGGTCGGGACAAAAATGAATCCGGTCGAATGGAAAACGCGAGAGAAACGAACGCTCGAGAGTGTCCACAGCTCTTTCACTCTCTGTCTCTCTCTCTCTCTCTCTCTCTCTTTCTCTCTGTACCTCTCATATTCTACGTTCTCTTTGTCTGCAGACTCGTTAAGCTTCCTAAATCGAGCAAAAGCGTGTAATTTTCGTTGTTTCTGCCGGTACATAGACAGTATAAGCGATTGAGATAGAGATACATACGGAAACAAAGAGAGAGAGAGTGAGAGAGAGAGAGAGAGAGAGAGAGAGAGAGAGAAAGAGTGAAAATTTAGTCGATGAAAAGAGAAAACTCTATATATTCACGAAAATCATGGATTCTGTTCCATTCTTCCGCGTCATTATAATCCCCCTTCGATAATAATCGGGATCATTTTAGAAAAAGATTTTCCCAATTAGTTTCCACGGTCTTCTTTTTCCTTTGTATTTTTTTTTTCTGTCTCATGTATTCGTTATAGGGAAATTGATATGAGTAATTCGGTGGAAGAACGCTACTTTCCAATGTTGAAAAATACCTTAGGTACGTATCTACGTTCGTGTATGTGTGTGTGTGTGTGTGTGTGTGTGTGTAAGAGAGAGGGAGAGAGAGAGAGAGAGAGAGAGAGAGAGAGAGAGAGAGAGAATGCGCAGTGTAAGAACACAAACATCTGATACATCGAAAAGTTTAATAAACGCGAGTTTCACGGCAACCGAGTAAGCGATTTCGCTAATACTTTTAAACGATACTTTAAACGGATGATATATCGTTGAAACTCCTTCAAGCTTTCTTTTCTTTTCATTTCTTTCTTTCTTTCTTTCTTTCTTCCTTCCTTTTTTCTTTTCTCCTTTCTTTCCTTATTCTTTGCGAGCGAACAAATTGATCATAAATACACCCTAAATGACACCAGCTAAACTTTCCTGAATATAGCGAATATATATATATATATATATATATATATTGTCTCGAACTTTTATTTTTTCTTAGTTTCTTGTTCTTTTTGTTTTTCCACCCCCTTCTCCCCTTCCTCACCCCAAATCTTCACTAGCGATATCATCCTATCCCCTTACGCGTCTCGAATGTATGTTACATAGGGATATCGCGATATTATTCA
>OU426862.1:3423295-3433295 GCA_911387685.1 Dolichovespula media
ACGGGAAGTTTATTAAGGCAGATTGGTGTCGTGCGTGTAAATTAAACCGATTTTAATTAAATGATAAGTCGAAAATTTATTTTCACATGCGCTATACCGATGCTACCCCAAACAACGAATAATACAGGAAAATTTTTCATTTGTCATATCATTTCACACGAAATTATTTTCTTATAATAAATCGATAATTCACGTATACATACATATCTACACGAATAAGTACATATATATATATATATGTACTATATATATATATATATATATATATATATATATATATATATATATATATATATATATAACTAAGCATTGCAGTAGTTTCCACCACGCATTTGTTAACTTGATTTTCGCTCGGAGGAACATTTGAAATTTTTTATTTAACGATCCGACTCTCTGTCTCTCTCTCTTTTTTTTTGCTTTTTTTTTTCCCCCAAATTTTGAAGTTTCACAAAATTAAAATATTTGCCGGGGTCGTCCATCGTTCCGTGTCCGTGACTAAAACCGTGAATTATGTTTATCATATTAATTATGCTCATCCCGGATGCGCGAGAAATAGAAAAAGTCTACCGCATTGTTTATAATTTAATGAGACTTTACGCAGCTTGATCTTCAACCATCCGATTTCTGAATACCTCGTATTAGCAACTGCCATCTACATAGATATATCCTCCAAAATTTTATACCTTTCTACATAATTAAATTTTATTCAGTATTGTCACGTTATATTATAGAAAACATATATATATATATATATATATATATATATATATATATTTTATCTTCAATTAAAATTAATTATTACCGGCAATCGATCTAATTGATATTTGCGTTTTTTATAAAGAATATAAGATTCGATCTACATCCTAAAAAGAAACGTTCGATTATTATTACATTAATTGTGAAATTTTTTTTTTTTTCCAAATAAACGTCGATTGTATATATCAATTTGCACGTAAACCCATCGCATTTACAGATTCATGTATTAAATCACGTCTTTCTTTTCTTTTATTTTCCTTTTTATTTTTTATTTTCTTTTATTTCGTTATAACATTAATACGCTACGTCAATCATATGGTCAACATAAATTGTTGAAAAATAATATCAATGTTTTTTCTTTGGAAATTTTATATGGGTAATCCTAAAATCCGATGGATTGACAAACTAATCTATCGTTTGCCGAAGAGAATTGACTGTTAGAAAAATGATTTCATTTCTCTTTCCTCTCTCTCTCTCTCTCTCTCTCTCTCTCTCTCGATCTATCTATCTATCCCTCTACATGATACACATATCATATATTATAAAATAATATTTTCAATGTATTAATGAAAATATTTTGTTCTCACGATTTCGATTGGATATTCAACAACATATCTCATAAATAGGGTATATATATATATATATATATATATATATATATATATATATATCTTTTCTTTTTGTCTTTTATAAAAGATATATATAAAAGATAAAGAGGTGAAAAAAAGGAAAAAGCTGAAATATTCATTTTATCTCTCGAGTCATTTCGATCGTTAAAATCCAATAGATTTTTTCAAGAAAAAAAAAAAAAAAAAAAAAACAGACGGAGAGAGAGAGAAAGAAAAAGAAAAGAAAAGTAATACGAAAGGAAAGTTTGAAATAGTTGTTACTAACGAGGTTGATAAAATAAAATCCTACGAAATAATAATAATAATATTAATAATAATAATGATGATGATAATAACAATAATAAAAATAATAATAATAACACTGATAATAATAATAATAATAATAATAATAATAATAATAATAATAATAATAATAATAATAATAATAATAATAATAATAATAATACGGTTCTGAAATTTTCGCGATGATCCGTGATACAAACTCGACGTGAGCTAGCAACTACGTTGTTTTCTTATCCTGCATTATCTCGTTCACGACAGGAGAAAGAGAGAGAGAGAGAGAGAGAGAGAGAGAGAGAGAGAGATGCAATTTTCTAAGAAATTACAATTATTACCAGGATTCCACTAGGCACGCGATATAAAGTGAGAGACAGACAGACACCGGTCTGATGAAATTCCGCTAGGTTGTATTTTCCGGTTCGACGCGTTGCGGTACGTCGTAGATAAATAAATAAGCAAGTAAGTAAGTAAGTAAGTAACTAAGTACGTATCTGTCTAAACAGGCCATGATACCAGTTTTTCGATAAAGACGATAATCTCCTTCGAGTAAAGACTTACCAGAAGATCTAGAATGACGTTCACGAATTATCTCCAATCGTGATCGCGATCGTGATCGTGATCGACTCTCTCTCTCTCTCTCTCTCTCTCTCTCTCTCTCTCCGTACTGTAATTTTATCATCGATTCGTTCCTTTTAATATTTACAAGGCTACGGTTATTATCACATCGTTCTACCTACAAACCCTAATTACGGATCTTTTCTCCTTAATAATTACCATGATGCCGGTAGGTGCGGTTAAAAAAAAAAAATTAAAAATAAGAAATAAACCATCGCAATTACCGTTTACTCCTACTTATTATAACATTTTGTTTATCCAACTATAGAAAAGATAAGTTTACTTTTTATTATCTTTCCTCGCACGAGGAATATATCGAGAACATGGACATGGATTTCATCGAACTATTACGAGAATGATCGATCGAAGGAGAAAAGGAAGATCGAAAGAAAGAGGAGCAATAAAAAGAATAGAAAGAAAAAAACAAAAAATGAAAAAATAACAAAATAAAACAAGAAAGAAAAGAAAAGGAAGGAAGGAAGAAATGTATACATAAATATAACGGAGAAGGTAAGAAAAAATGTAAAAATTGTCAACAATACTCCATTTGAAGTCTAACTCTATGGACCGGACATATAATGGCTACGATAGTAAAAAAGCGCGCGCGCGCGAGAGAGAGAGAGAGAGAGAGAGAGAGAAATATGGAAAGAGAAATTCTTATTGATATGCAGCATCCGCGTCGTCCCTTTTTACGAAGAGGGTATGTTCGAAAGGAGGGGGTCTATGCGCGTTGGTGATGGGAATGGATATGGAGAGTGGGAAGATGGGAGTGTTGGCGGGGGTGGTCGAAGAGGAAGGGAGTAGGATTTCCTCTGGTAAGATATCTTTCTTCTTTCTTGAACAACCTACCTACCTACCTACCTACCAACCTACCTACCAACCTACCTACCTATCTACCTACCTACCACCCCACCTAGCAACTTCACATTTTCCTCGGTGGCCAGCGCTTTCACCGTCATTCCGTCCAAGGAGACGGGGCCCATCATTCGCAGAAAGTACTATACTTTGGATCCTTTACGTGATTCGAATATGGGATATCATCTGTTTGCATTACCAAGCCCACGACGAATGTGACGGCTGTTGTAGGTCGATGTTGATGGTGGTGGTGGTGGTGATAGTGGTGGTGGTGGTGATAGTGATGGTAGTGCTAGCGAAGCCGATGCTAAAGTAGAACGTTCTTTCTCTTCTTCTCTCTCTCTCTCTCTCTCTCTCTCTCTCTCTCTCTACCTATCTATCTATCTATCTATCTATCTATCTATCTATCTATCCATCTCTTTCTTTCTAACGCGCATACGCATAGAGACGCACACACGTACCTTACGTACGTACGCGCACAAACAAACCATAAAAATCCACCGTCTGTTTGCGCCATTATTTCCGAGCGAAGAGAGCGTCGCCGCATTTGTCAGGCTTTTCTTTTCCAAGGACAGAACATTGGCGTGGTTAACAAAATGGATATTCTTCGCTTTAAGATTCGACTCAACCCCGTCGTCTTCCATCCAAACCTCAAACTATCTCTCTCCTTTCCCATCGACTACAATCATCCTCACCACCCTCGCCACGCTCTACCTCCCCCTCCTACTCCGTCCTATCCCACGCCTTCGCCCTCGTGGCCACCCGTTAAACTCGATTTTTGGCAATGAGACAAAATCATTCCGATGGACGTTTATATCGCCTTCGTGGTAACGCAACGCGTCAATTTTTTCTTTTTTTTTTTTTGGGAGGGGAGGGGGGAGATATTCATGATTTTGACGAAATACATACGCGTACGTATGTACGTATGTGTTTATATACGATTTCACGAATATCTATGCGATCGTTATGCTTTCACGATTCTATTAGGCTGTTATCGATTGATATTAGTTGGAATGTTTCGAACGTCCTTGTAAAAATATTTATTACTCTTCAGAAGTTACCCTCCTTCTCTCTCTCTCTCTCTCTCTCTCTCTCTCTCTCTCTCTCTCTCTCTCTCTCTCTCTCTCCTTTAGCTTCCGCGGAAAAACTTTGGCGCTTATCATCCCTGAAAAATGATCCCTTCCGCGTTATATCCTTTAACAAAACAATCTCAAAGTTTACTGACTATTCTTTCCATTCCTTCTTTTTTCTTCCTTATTTTTTATTTTTATGGCGGCATAAGCAAGGTAAACATAAAAGCAGTACTAGAGCGAGTAATTCCTTGAAAAAAGTAGTAAAAACGGGGAGGGGGGCCGCGAGCGGGGGCAACGGGAAGGGGGACTTTTATCTCCAGTCCTGTAGCTTCCAAGGTAAATTACGTGAGCTTTGGCTTGAGTTTTGTTGTATTTACAATATATATAGTGTGAATATAACGTAAGGGAAAAGAGGGAAGACAAAAAAAAGGAACAAAAAAAAAAAAACGTTGGTGTCGTTTTAGCCGACACGAATGTTCGTCAGAAAGATCCTTCAAAAAAAAAAAAAAAAAAAAAGAAAAATAATAATAAATGAAAATGTATGAATGAATGAATGAATGAATGAATTAATTAATTAATGACGGGACAAAGAACTCGAATACGTGAGTAGATAGTGAATAGAAAAAAAATAGGAAAAAAATAGGGGAAGAGTGCGAGCTGAGATCCTCGTCATCAATGAGAGAGTAACGTAAGTAAGTAAGTAAGTAAGTACTTACTTACTTACTTAGGCGCGTGTTGTTATTTGACTTGGTCTTTTATCCTCCCCTCGCCCCACCCCCAATTCAACTAAAATCCTACCTTTAAGTTTTAATTATTGGATTAAGTTTCGAGTAACTATGCGACTTTGTTAACACCTCGTTGAGATAAAATAGAATTACGTAAATCGTGGATTAAAACAGATCCCAGAAAGATAATCATTAATTATTATACCTTCCTCTCAATCCTCACCTCCGCTACCGCTAAAACCAACCCTATCTCCACCCCCTATCCCCCTCGATCCCCTCCTGCCATTCCGTTCCACGTTCCTACGTAGGACGAAAAATTTTGTTTTCTTTATCATTCTCTCTCTCTCTCTCTCTCTCTCTCTCTCAATCTCTCTCATTCTCTTAATTTTTTATCCTTCTCAAAGAAAAAAAAATCTCGAGTTCAATTGTCGAACTCAATCATCGAATCAACCAACGAATTCCTTCTCTCTCTCTCTCTCTCTCTCTCTCTCTCTCTCTCTCTCTCTCTCTGTCTATGAGAATTATAGATAATGAAGATAAAAATCGATAATATCTTTCGTTTATAATTACGTAGAAATGGACGAACGAACGAACGAACGAATCCCATTCCCTTTCCTAAAATTTTTGATAAAATTCGACAGTGAATTTAACGGGATAATATAAGATTACAGTTTCTGTCTAACTATACCCAAACCTTGCTACATTTGACGCAATCGATATATTAAGACACTTTTGGGAGGGAGGGGGAGGATCATCATGGTGACCTGAATTTCAAGTAACATCTGCGACCCCATTCGCTAAAATATATATATACATATATATATATATATATATATATATATATATATATATATAAGCACGCGCGCACACACCCTCACACACAGATAGACTTACAGATATATAAGTTGCCACCCAGAGAAATTAGAGATGACAGAAAGATATATATATATACATATATATATACTCGTTCGTTCTATCTCGTATGACCTTGAACTTGACGTCTAAGGGAATGAAACCTTTGTTTGCTCTCGTCTCTCTCTCTCTCTCTCTCTCTCTCTCTCTCGTCTCTCTTTCTCTCTTTCTCAAGTCTATTTAAATGGATATAACATTATCTTACGGGGAATAGGATTACTACGAAGAGATTAATGTGATCGATCGATCGATCAATTAAACACAACGTTCCTACCATTGGGTTACGTTTCAAAGAGAGACGAATAGCTCTACCAATGAGATATCTCCCAAAATACACTCGACGATACTGGTTACTAACGATCACGTTGTCATATGTAAATAAGTACGTATCCAATAGGTAGTAAATCAACCGATAATTCAACGTACGAATGAACGAACGAACGAACATACGAATGAACGAATGAACGAATGAACGAACAAACGAACGAATGAACGAACGAATTTCTGTATCGTTAGGTTGTATCCTGGGGTCTTGGTAGTGGGCTGAAGCGACCTTGATTTTGTTGATGAAAAAACAAATTTCATGTAGATTTATCTACCTACATATATATATATATATATATATATATATATATATATTTACATAGATCAGAGAATGATTTAAGACGGGCAGACACGCAAACGAGCGAGCAAGCATGCATGCGCACGCACGCATGCACGCACGCACGCACGCATGTACAAACGATTATCGAGTTTATAATCGCAGGACATTGTACATACGTTCAAACTAATCATAACAATAAGTATGTACCATTAAGAACGTTTATGCGACTATTATGATCCCCGATGTAAGGATCCTTAACTCGTGAACGATATTGTTTTTGTTTGTTTTTTCTAAAAACAGTGAAGTAAAGGAAGGGGGAAGAGAGAGAGAGAGAGAGAGAGAAGGGGGTGGAGGAGGGGGAGGAAGGGGTAATAGAATATATCGATTTTACAGTAAATCCTTATTGACTATAAAATAATGTAGGTAGATAGGGTTTAACGATCGTCAAACCTTTTCGAAGTGGGTACATAATAATTTGACGAAACCTTGCCCCGTTCTTTATATCCACATACATACATACATATATATATATATATATATATATATATATATATATATATATATATATATCAGTCATAAAGAGTCAAGTGCGCATCGTTAAAGTTGAATCCGTAACAACCTATAACTTTCAAATATCGGCTCCTTTCGATGAACATTAAATATCCATTAACGGGTTTACCCTGAACGATCTTTTCTTCCCATTCTTGTTTCTTGTTCTTCTTTTTACTTATTTATTTATCTATTTTTTTTTTAATTTTTTTTTAATTTTTTTCCTTTTTCCTTTTTCTCTGCAAACAAGCAGACACGAACGAACTTTTCGCTTTTCGTAATACGTGTCCGATGTTATCATTATTTTCTTTTCTCCCTTTTTTTTTTCTCTTTTCTTTTCTAACTCTTCGTCGTTAGATCATATCAAGTTCATTATCGACGTTCGTTCGAGCAATTGAATTAAATTTAAAGCGCATACTTGCATTACTTATTTCAATCTTTTAATTTTTGCCTCGAAGAATCTCCCATCTTTATCTTTGTTAAATTCTCATCTCTTGAACCACCTATCTATCTCTCTATTTCTTTGTTTTATCATCTAATTAACTTTTGTTACTTTTCATTTTTTTCTTTTTTTTCGATTACGTTTCAGTAATCAGTAAATTTAGCGAGAAACAAGTAGGGGAAAAAATTGTAATTTGACGATCGAAATAGGTCGAAATGAAGAATATGTCGAATTAATTCGATGACGTCTCATTCGTAAAAGAATGAATAATACAATTTCTAAAACTTCATTCGTCCTTTAACTCGATCTCGAACTAATAGGATCCGTGGATAAATATTTAAAAGGAAAGAGGGATGAAAATGAAGTTTCCTTAAAGACAACGGAGATCGAGTTCGTGTAAACGATCTCTCTCGGATCTAATTGGTGTCACCTTTTAAGTTGATCCGTGTTATGTGAACATATAGCGCGTCTTGATTCGATACACAACATCTCTCTCTCTCCCTCTCTCTCTCTCTCTGTATATATATATATATATTTACCTATCTAACTATCTATCTATCTATCTATGTATCTATCCCTCGCTTTCGTCTCAGAACTCATTCCGTACTCTTACTTAGAACGCTCACGTGTGTCGCATTCGAAGGGTTCCTCGTAAGATCGTCGAGGAAGGTGACTTAATTAGATCGAGATTAATCAAGTAGCATCCCTTAGAAGCGTCCTGAACCCGTCTTAGAATGTCTTCAACGTTCGAAACGTACCTCGAATTCAGGCGTGTCTTCGATCAATTTGCTCGGATATATATATATATATATATATATATATATATATATATATATATATATATATATATATATGTATATACATACCTTCGGTAATTATTCTACTACTTCCCGTTATAACGACTAACTTCACGAAGTATTAACAGCTGATGTTGTATTACGGTTCGATAGCGATTCGACGTTTAGTCAACCTTGTTAATAGCAAAAGGTTTTTAATTTTATTATCTCGTTTATTATCGTAAAATTGTCCGCTCGCTTAACGTAAATATGTATGTACGAGTACGTAGCTTACGCACGCACGTTCACAATTTTCTTTTTTTTAACTGTTAATCGAACGATCGTCAAGAATAATTTTATATCCCGTTCAATGATCCATCAACGATCATCCGCGTTATCGTTATCATTTCTGTTTTTCTCTCGGCCCGGGGTTGTCCATCGTTCTCTCGAAATTTTAATTACACGGTTTTATCTATTAAAGGAAAATGAAAAGGAAAAAAAAATAAAAAAATAAAAAATAGGATTAAAAAACCTTCGCAAATTTTCAAAGTATCGCAGCGGATTTATTCAATATTATATCGATTAAATATTTCTTCGATTAGCGATGATATATATAAAAGAAAAAATAAAATCCTTTGAAGTCGTCGGTCTGCTACACCGAGTACTACTACTACTAACGACTCGGCTCGTTATTATTTTTAATAAGAAAACTGATGATAAGCAAACTAAGGGAAAAGTCGTTGGTTGTACCCCTGTGTCAGTCAGCGTGTTCGAAACTCGACTGGATTTTATAATACGAGAAAGAAAGTAAAGAAGACGTGTATACACTTGACCACCGAGACTTTTAACGAAGCTTAAAGACTCGGCGCGTACAACAACAAGAGCCGTCTTTTTTCCTCTTATATATATTCTCCTTTTGTTTTCGTTCGTTCGTTCCTTTTGCTTTTATTTATTTGTTTATTTCTTCTTTTTTTTTTTTTTTTTATTTCTTTCCTCTCTCCTCCTTTCTTTACGAATTTTTTCTTTCTATTTTTTTGTTGCATTCATCCCCCGCCCCCATTTCTTTCCGCTCGAGTAAGTAAATTCGGTAGAAACTAGAGGAGGTAATGAATTTTTCTCTCCTTTTTTTTTTTTTTCCTTCACTCCCTCACTAATTATTCATATCACCCCCACTCGTTGTTAACTCGTCAGATTCACAAACAAGCCGTAAAGCTTATCCGCATTTAACGACGTACATACGTACACGTTAAAGGTATATATTTACCAATGATTAAAGTTAGATATATCAGTTATATACGAATGTATGAGAACGTCTGTAGTTATCTGTCCTTGCCAAGAGCGAACTGGCCCGATAATAAACTTGGCTGTTAACGAGAATACCTACTTATTTAGGTTCTTATCGGTTTAAATGGATCGGTCGGGATACTAAAATCAAGATGACGCTCGTTCGGAACGTCTGCCCTCGCTCGTATCGTACAGAAACAAGTAAGTAAGTAAGTAAGTAAGTAAGTAAGTAAGTAAGTAAGTACTTATGTAGAAAGAAAAAGAGAAAGAGAAAGAGAGAGAAAGACTATTGGCTATTCATCATGACGCCTCCCAACGGATGCCAAGGTCCAGTCCCTGAAGTCACGATGAAGAAGAAAAGAAGAAGAAAAAAGAAAAAGAAGAGGAAGGAGAAAAAAAGAAGAAATAAAGAAAGAAAGATAGAGACAGAGAGACAGAGAGAGAGAGAGAGAGAGAGAGAGAGAGAGAGAGTGAAATAGGGTCCGAAGGTGGGGAAGTACC
>OU426862.1:3438295-3440795 GCA_911387685.1 Dolichovespula media
AAAAGTATCGCGTTGGTTATGGAGAGGCCCGGTTGGTACGTTGAGTATTCATGGAATATCGCACGTCACACGGATAAACTTACACAGATAGTCATGCGTTTTAAATATATAATATCATAGAGACAGGTATACATACATATATATTAGGGTGTCCCCACCTCCCACCACCCTAAGTTTCTTCCGTATTGTGTATTCATTTCGCATCAAAAAAGAGAAAAAAACTTATTGGACACCCTATATATATATATATATATATATATATATATATACATACATACACACACCTTATGTTAGATACATAAGTCTGTTAACGTATCGTATGCGTTAGTCTTCTTCGGCATAAATTTAAGTTTACTCGATCATTTTATACGATCGACTGAGATTATCGGATTTATTTGTTCGTAGATTTTAAAGTGAACGAGAAATGAATATGTATATCATTCCTCGTCTCTCTCTCTCTCTCTCTCTCTCTCTCTCTCTCTCTCTATCTCTATCTGTCTTTCTCTCTTTTTCGTTTTAACGTTAAATCTTAAGTTTCAATCTTTTCTTACTCTTTTTTTTTTTTTTTAAATTCCTTACCGAGCATTATTAAAGCAGCGTCATCTCTCTCTCTCTCTCTCTCTCTCTCTCTCTCTCTCTCTGTCCCTTTTCCTCTCATTTTTCCTTCTCAAGTTTACGTTTTTTAAAAGCACCTCGTTGCCCGTGAGAATGCTACCTCCGACCCTTAATTATTTTATTTATACTACCTATCTCTTAGGAGGTATCTCATCTTTTTTAATTTAATCGTATTCTCTTGGATTTTACCACTTCATGTTATTTTCCCTCTTTTCTCCTTCATAAAGGTTCATACCGGCGATGTTGGTGGATGTTGGATGTTGGATGTTGGATGTTGGATGTTGGATGTTGGTGTTGGATGTTGGATGTTGAATATTGGTGGGAGGAGATGGAGTTGGAGGAAGGGGATGAGGACGAGACTCGAATAAAGAGCATAAAAGGTGAAACGTTCGTTTCATATTATTTTTCCTGAATTTCAGGTGGCTTCCTTTCCTTCAACCAAATCCAGAACTATCGATCAAAGGTATGCACCTGCTCTATCTCTCTCTCTCTCTCTCTCTCTATCTCTCTCTCTGTCTCCCTTTCGCGAAATGGAACGCAACTGTTGTTCCCATGAATCCATTTTTAGATTACACCAGAAGTGGACTTATTAAATGACTTCGCCGGGTTACATCGGATGCATCGCCGAAGATTAATGAAAGTCATTTAAATATCGAGCCGCGTTATCGGCTAAACGAGATTTGCATTCGTCGATTCTCGTTAGTTTTTATCGTAGCCGAAACGAAACGAAACGAAACGAAACGAAACGAAACGTTCGGCGATACTTTGTCCTTCCCCCTCGATCCCCCGACCCCTACCCCTGCCGCCGCGTCACACGTTCGCCATTCGATTAATTAACGACCAACCTTACGAGAATTTCGTTCGTGAGTGAAAAGTGCATTGAACGAACGGACGAACGATAATTCATATTTTTACGGCTAAATAATAACATATATATATATAAACGTAACAAACGGAATCGTTTCGCTACTCACTCGATTGTTAAGTATTAATACGTAAGTAATTATTAATATTTACGTTCGAGTTCTGTTACGAACGATATCTGTGAATTATATCTATTGAGATAAGGATATTTCGTGATAAAATCGCGTTAGTATAGAGAGCAGATATAAACTTTTAGAAATTTTTATTGGAACTAAAAAAAAAAAAAAAAAAAAAATAAAATGATAATAATAATATCGATAGAAGAAAAGAGATCGTCTTTCTCCTTTTTCCCTCTCTCTCTCTCTCTCTCTATCTCTATCTCTCTTACGCACACACAATTTTTCTCCCCTTAACGCAGATACGGTAATTGGCTAATAAATTTTTTGTACCGTGGGTGCGAGACGTCGTTTGACATCATCGGCTGTACCAAATTAATAAAAAAAATATATATATATATATATATATATATATATATATATATAAACAACACCTAGCGTGTTCGTTTTGTTTTTTCTTTTTCTTTTTTTGGAGATGCATCGAAGAACGCGTTAAATAAAACAAGAACTATAAAAAACTAATGCGTAACTTTGGCGTCATGTTGAAACTCGTTAATTAATCCCGATCGCAAACAATATCGGGAAGTATAAAAAAAAAAAAAAAAGAAAAAAGAAAGAAAAAATGGAAAAAAAAGGAAAAAAGAAAAAGACAACACCACGAAGGGTTTCTGATATTCGACGTTGTGAGGGGTCATCGTCGATCGTATTATCGTTCATCTCCATGAACTCTTTCCCACCGAGCACGGTAATAATTACGTGATGATATCCTCCTCGTGAACCAACAAGCATCATTACTCCGATAATAATGCAAAAAGCGAGACGGATAGAGACGAATGGTGATGCTGAGGGTGGGAGGAGGGGAGAGGGAGGAAAGATGAAGGACGAAAGAGATGCAGAGCTTCGTT
>OU426862.1:3448295-3458295 GCA_911387685.1 Dolichovespula media
ATAATAATAATAATAATAATAATAATAACGATAATAATAATAATCATAATAACAATAATAAAGCAAAATATCTTTTTAAATTAATTGCATTAAGTATTAAAAAACGATGGAGTTATGCGCGCGCGTTCCGAACCAACTTTCTCGCTCATTATTATAAAAAGGGAAGCAAATTGCAACGATGAGAGAGAAAAGAGAGAGGGGGGGAAGGGAGGAAGGGATAAAACCGTAGCAAACATTCTAACCGAATTTATACCGGCGATCGCAATTTAACGTATTCGTAGTATTTTTTAATTTCAAGAGAATTCCGTAGGAAACCACCACCATAAAAAAACCAAGAGAGAGAGAGAGAGAGAGAGAGAGAGAGAAAGAGAGAGAGAGGGAGGGAAAGAGAGACAGAGAGAGAAGGAGAGAGAGAGAGAGAGAGAGAGAGAGAGATTATCGCGAAACAATCCCTAAATAATTAATGAGAATAATACGATAAAATAGTAACAATCGATTCTGAATGTTTCGTAAGAGAGAGAGAGAGAGAGAAAGAGAAAGAGAGAGAGAGAGAGAGAGAGAGAGAGAGAGAGAGAGAGAGAGAGCATCGAGTCTCTCGTTATTCGATTTTTTTCTTTTTTCTTTTAATCTTTTTTTTTTGTCTTTCACGCCATAATACGAATCTACACTATACGGGAATAAGCGAGAACCACTCGAATTCACGGCTTTACGTTTCGCTAATATAACGTAATGCTACAGAATATAATCCTGTATGTTTGCGACCGCTCCCCCTTTCCCCAACCCCCTCTGGACGTGAAAATGACTGCTTATAATAAGCACGGTCGGAGGTACAAATTTGTATAAGCTTAAATATATTTGACCGCGAAATGAGCGGATCGTTGCCAACGACTGTTCTTATTTTCCCACTTTTCTTCTTTCTTTCTTTCTTTCTTTCTTTCTTCCCTTTTTTTTCCCCTCCCCCTTTTCTTCTTCGTCTTCTCCTTCTTCTTTTCTTCCCGTAGGTATCCCAAACGAAACGCGTGAAATCCACGAGACACGACACGAGGAATCATTTATAGCAACGTATGTATATTTATCCGTAAATAATTTGCAATTAAAGCGACGATCGTTCCACGATGATTATATATATATATATTTATCCAAACCGTCGTTCGTCTACCGTAATCGTTTATACAACGAAATTTTGTAATAATCACGAGTACGAATAACGTAATGCAAATAACAACTGTTTGTTCTTATACCGATAAAACGTGCAATATTGGCTGGACTCGGATCGATTCATTCGAAAGAGTCATTCGAACACACGATGATACGAATTTGGAGTAACCAAATCGACGTTAGGAGGAACGTCTCTGTTCCTACTTTTTCGACTATGACTTCGAACAAAGAGAGAGAGAGAGAGAGAGGGAGAGAGAGAGATAGAGAGAGAGAGGGAGAGAATAAATTCGGAAAGAACATAATGACACGCACGAAAGTCTCATCGTCAGTTTGACGATGATTGTTCTCCCAAGAGAAATATGTCGTCACGAGTGACGGTGAATAGGATTTTCCGGATGAAAGGGGAAAAGAGAGAGAGAGAGAGAGAGAGAGAGAGAGAGAAATAGAAAGAAAGAACAGGTAGAATACAACAAATCTATCTCGGATCCATTCGAATATCCTTAAAAACAGTCGTCACACGTTCGTTCTGACATACACGGTAGTAACCCACTACTACTATTATTATTACTACCATCACTACTACGACGTATGTTACGTACAAATAATGGCGGGGGCTTAAAACAAACAAACAAAAAAAAAAGCGAGCTTGAGAAAATTCGTCGCGGTTTGCCGATCGGAGAAAATCCGATGAATTGCAAATGGATCGAGTGCTCGAGGTTTCGTCGTTGAAATGGAAATTTTCTTTTTTTTTTCTTTTTTTTTTTCCTTCTTCTCTTCTTACTCTCTTCTTCCTGTTTTGTTTTTTCTTTTTTCTTTTTTTTTTTTTTGATTTTAATTTACTTTCAACCGAAACCTCTCACTCGTCGCGAATTTACAAGTTATTTTTCGATCTTACGCGCATCATTACGAAAGGGTCTATGTACGGATACTTGACGTGTAATTTAACAAATTAAAAGAAGAAAAGCGAACAAGCAAAAGTTTGAAAAAAAAGGAATAATTAAAAATTACCGAAACGATATTAATCTCAATATAATTTAATTACATCGACATGTTGAAATAAACGAAATATCGTACCCATACGTATTGACACACAGACACACACACACACACGCGCGCGCGCGCGCACACACACGTACGCGCACGCAAATAAAGTTACGAGAAAGAAAAGAACAAAATAATTTGCAACAACTACCCTTAGGAAGAGAATTTCCAATTATTCAGAGAAGCATCCTACCTAATCGTAATTTCCGGAGAAAACACCCGGCGGATTTCGTACGCTAAAGATCGCGCGAACTTTCCGCAAGGCGAAACGCACGAAATAAATGAAAGCCGAACGAAATAACTGCCAGAATGCCGAAGCGAGCTTTTCTCTCTCTCTCTCTCTCTCTCTCTCTTTCTCTTTCTCTTTTGAGCTTGGAAGAGGAGTGAGAGAGCTTAAATGCATCAGCCAACCATTCCGGAACGTTACCGCGTAGTGGAGAGACACGTACTACGAGTGAACATAGTACTTTACATACAAATACTTATACAAGGACGCGACCGTTTGTATGAACAAACACGCAACACACACACAAACAGAGAGAGAGAGAGAGAGAGAGAGAGATGACTATATACGAACATATAGTGAATAGAAAAGACGCAGAGGAACGAGTGGCACGCATGCACGTACACACACGCGCGCGCACACACACACACTACCACGCAAGTGAGGAAGAGGAGAACACGTACAACACGCGTGAAACACGCTCAGTTGCTCGCATGTGTCCACTTTGCTTTCTAGCATCCAGATGCGAATATCTCGATGGAGACATCTGGAAACTATACAAGTCCTACCGTGCCTGAACTGTGTTCACCTATCTCTCTCTCTCTCTCTCTCTCTCTCTCTCTCTCTCTCTCTCTCTTGCTCTCTCTTTTTCTCTCTTTATATCTCCTTCTATCTGTTTCACTCTTATGCTATATGCTCGACACGTAAAATATTTAAATGGAATTTATATCCTTCAGTGCAACAAACGATTCCGCATTTTGCTAATTAATAACGAAATTTCAATTGCTATTATTTTTATTTTTCATTTTATATATATATATATATATATATATATATATATATATATATATATATATATAATCGTATAGTCGTCAATATAATGAAAGAAATAATAAAATAATGTCAGTAATAATAATAATATTAATATTAATAATAATATTATTATTAATACTAATAATAATAATAATAATAATAATAATAATTAGTACAATACTATTCGTTCGTGAAGAGATCAGAATATATAGATAGGAACGTAGAGAGACTAAATCGCTAAGGACACACGTATATGTATACGGTGGCGCACAAGCACAGTCGTCACACAACAAATCCTCGTGTATTATAATCGGCTGACAAAGGAACGCAATACGATAAAAACGTTCTAAGCATCTGCTTGTACCATTCAACCGCAAATTCTGGTATATCACTACCTTCTCGTATTTTCTCTCGAGCGATTATAACTCGATGCACATCCCGTTCTCGCGGCACAATACCTAGGCATACGAATACCGTAGAAAGTTTAAAGACGCATTCGATTTGGAAACGTGTATGAGATGGATCGAGGAAACAGCGTGCACGCGAACACACACACACACACACACACACACACGCACGCACGCACGCACGCACACACACGCACAAACAAACAAACATAGGCAAATGAACGAACACACATACACACATACAGCACGGTCGAGACATACGATTACGTAGTAGGTAGACGCAAATCCTTGTGCACTTAGAAAAGGTACGTACGGTTTTCTACGAGACATATATATATATATATAAAATATATATATATATATATATATATATATATATATATATACCTACGTACGTATATATGTATTTATGTACGAGGAATTGAGATAGATAGAGATAGAGATAGAGGTAGGTAGAGAGAGAGAGAGAGAGAGAGAGAGTCGAGACGGTAGAGGGGAAAGGGCGGTCGTAATGGCGCCTCAAACACCGTGCTTGCGTCTGATGAATAGAAAGGGCTGTGAAGGGGAGCGAAGGGTGAACGAGGGATGAGGCCGAGGAGAGAACCAAGGGTGAAAGATCGTATTCGCAGCCGTGTACCAATGCATTTCGAGCCACGAATGCTTTCGAGCCGTTTCCTCAGAAACCGGAATTCCCATGACGATGGTGCGGGGAGCAGGGGGTGAAGGGGGGAGAGAGGGTGGGTGGATGGATGGGTGGGTGGGTGGATGGTCGGAGGCGGTTTTGCACGTTGCGGAAAGCTGGATAGGGATCTGTAGCGAATGTGGGTAGGAAAGAGAGAGAGAGAGAGAGAGAGAGAGAGAGAGAGAGAGAGAGAGAGAGAGAGAGTAAGAAAGAGGAGAGAGACGAGATGAGGATAGAAGAGGATAGAAGAGAAGATGAGAGGAGATGAGAGAAGAGCAAAAGGCTTCTTCGTTCTCACTCCCAACCCAAAACCTCATCCTTCGACCCTCGAGGCGAAAACACGGCGAAGCTAATTAGCGCTATCGCGAACGTGCGGTTCGAATGCAGATTATATCTACGCAATAGCTATTATCACGAATATCGTAGAGCATCTATCGAAGTCATCTACGGAAGTCTAGTATATCTAATACTAGAGATGGATCTCTACTTTGATCTATGTATGTACGACTCTGCATCTTCTAAAATAGGGTTGGAGCGAGAGTGGGGGGTTGGGAGAGGGTGGTGGAAGAAGAAATAGAAGAGATGAAATTACGAGAGACGGAGAATGAGATAGATAGATAGATAAATAGATAGATAGATAGATAGATAGATTGATAGATAGATAGATAGATGGTTGGATGGATGGATGGGTGGATGGATACATAGATAGATAGATAGATAGATAGATAGATAGACAGATGGATAGATAGATAGATAGATAGAAAGAGAAAGAGACAGAGAGAAAGAGAGAGAGAGAGAGAGAGAGAGAGAGAGGGAAAGAGAAATTCGCCGCAAGCAGTTTTCCGTACTCCAACGTAATTCGATGAAAATCCGTAAGATTCTTCCGCTGTTTTAATATTCCAAAGAAGTTTAACCGAGTCTTTCTATCTATCTATCTCTTCTTTCTCTCTCTCTCTCTCTCTCACACACACACACACACACACACATACACACACGAGAACAGAGAAAATATAACCTTCGTGATATCTTGAATGTGATCATTTTAATGGTACTACCATAGTAGAATTAATTATTTCGGATTACATCGTGACATTTCCTTTATCTTTTTCTTTTCCCTACTTTTTTCCTTTTCGTTCTTTATTTCTCGTTATTTTCTTTTGGTAAAAGATACGAATCCGTTTTTAAACGTGATACTCATTCGTAGAAACGCGTAAAGTCACGTTCGAAGATACCAGTTAACCGTAGAAACGGAATGTACTTTAATTTCTGCTGTTGTTCTTCTATTGGCGGGAATCGGGGGGACGCGGTAAGGGGATTGGGATTGGGGTTGGGGTTGGGTTGGGGGAGGGATTCGACTGACTAACGCGCACCTCGAACAAAACAAAAACCAAGAGAAGTTGTTGTTGTTTAGATCGAAATCGGCTTTGCATAATTGGAAATCCGAAAAGCTCGTTTTCCCGTTCGCGCAAAGTACTCGGACACTTTGCGACAGCGTGAGTTGCATGGAATAATTTCGACGGGGAAAGATCGAAAACTTCGAAGAAAATCGAAAATAATTATTCCTCGCCCCGTTTATTATAACACCGCCACACCCCACCCCACCCCTCCCTCCACCAACCGTCCCTCGGGAAGAGAAGGAAGAAAAACGAAACTACCGTTAGTTTTTAATGATGATGATGATGATGATGATGATGATGATGATGATAATAATAATAACAATGAATAAACAAAGAGATAAAATAAAAGAAAAAAAGTGATTAACGAAAAGAGGAATATTTATTAGCCGCAAATATATCTGTATACGCGAACAAGTTCCTCTCCTCTTTCGTTTCTTTCCTCTTTTCTTTGGTTCTTTTTTTTTTTCTTTTTTTGGTTGACGGAAAATATCTCGTCAAAAATACATTTTAAGAATCGAAAAGGGATATCGAAGAAGTTTGCGAACTTGATATAAAGGATATATATAACATTTATATCCTCAACGTGATACAATTATCAATTGATCGATCTCACGTATACGTAATAGATTGTCTCTCTCTCTCTCTCTCTCTCTCTCTCTAACTCACTCACTCACTCACTCTCTCTAATTGATCCTGAGTTTAGGTCAGATCCGTCAAGGATACGAGATTGGTCGATGTCTTTGGTGGTTTCGACGTCATTGCCATCGCCAGAGAGAGAGAGAGAGAGAGAGAGAGAGAGAGAGAGAGAGAGAGAGAGAGAAGGAGAGAGTACTACTACGTGCGTCATAGTGCTCTTGCCTAGTTCTCCTATTACGCATGAGCATTATTATTATTTTTTTTTTTTATACAACAAACGTCAACAACGTTCCCTTTTTCGCAAGAAACAACAATTTTTTATTTATCGATTCGCCGAATTGTAAAAGTGATAACAATATTTGTACGTGACCCGGGGGATTGGAGAGGGGAGGGAGAGAGGCGGATATTGATAAACGCTTTGAGGAAAAGGAAAAAAGAAAAGAATCATAAAAAATATATAACCCCTTTTAATTTAAAAGCGTTTCCTCGCGTACGACGTCATTTATTCGACGGAGGAATATAACGAAATGGGGAATTTTATTTTATTTTACCTTCTCTCTCTTTTCTTTTTTTTTTTCTTTTTTAATAAGAAGAAACGAGCTTCGAATTTACAAAAAAAAAAAAAAAAAAAAAAGAAAGAAGGAGAACAAAACAGGAATGATTAAACGCGACGCGTCCAATAATCGTGTCTTGGGAGTAATATTATATCGAATCGAAAAGATCGGATTGCAATTAAACATACGCATGAGAGCAGAGAGATAGATGGATGGATGGATAGAGAGAGAGAGAGAGAGAGAGAGAGAGACTGTAAACACGAAAATTTATTGAAATATAATTGTCGTTTCAGATATAGAACGTCCCAGGTGTCGTTATGCAGGACGACGTGTACGCGACGCCTATTTATTTTGTCATTCATATTAATATTCTACACTTCCAAGAACACAAACAGAAAGTTAACGGTAGGATCGTAACAGCAGTACGTAAATTGAAACATCGATTACAATGCCGCCTATCTCCGAATCGAAATTTTATCGAAATATACCGTGAAATGAATGAATTTTCGGGGATAATTTCGTTCGGTCAACTTAACGATTTGTGTTCTTCGTTCGTTTTGCTCGATTCAATATCGTAGAAAAAAAAAGAAAAAAGAAAAGAAAAAGAGAAGAGAAGAGAAGAGAAGGAAAAAAATATATAAATATATGTACATGTATTTATTATATATATATATATATATATATATATATATATATATACATATATACATATATATTATCTTTCGGCATCGAAAGCGATTATAAGACGAATAATTACTCTCATATTTTTATTTCCCCATTCGAGTATAACATACATACGCACTCTTTCCCTTCTTTATTTTTTCTTCTTTTTTGTTTTTTTTTTTTTTTCTTTATTTCTTCGTTTCTCTTTTTCTTTTTCTCTTCTTCTTCTTTTTTCCTTTCCAACGAACGAACCAATTTCGAAAACTCCGACGTACCGACGGTACACGGTAGAGGTTGTGTCGTCGATGTTGTGAAAAACGAGCAGGAGATTTCGTGATGGAAATAAGTGATACCAGTACTCGAAAATAAGGGACCGCCTCCCCTCCCCCCCCTCCCACCTTAGGTACCATAAAAGTACGTTAGCATATAAATAAGACGGAAGAAGAGTAGAAATAATAAAGTGTATTCAAGAATTCAACCCCGAGAGTTCTATAGCTGGTTATATTTCTATCTTTTCTTTTTCTTGTTTCACTTAATCACTTTCCTTCTCCCTTTTATTTTCTTCGAATTCTCTTTTTTTTTTCTTTTCTTTTCTTTTCTTAGCATTTTCATTCTTTCCCTCTTCTTCTTTCTCTTCACATTTCTCTCTCTCTCTCTCTCTCTCTCTGTATCTCTTCCTCGTTTTATTTCCACTTTCTTTCTTTCCCTCTTACACCCCCGGATCCTCTTCACCATTTCTTTCTTTCCTAGAGAGTGAGAAACGATGTAGCAGCACGGAACGCATTTTTACGATGGGAGGCTTGCTCGCCGCCTCTTCCTTTCTTTTTTTAATTCGATCGTATAGTTTTTATCACGAGTATTCTCACATCTCTTTTCCTTCTCCGCCGCCTCCTACACACACACACACATCACTCCCCCTCTTGTTTTTCGCTCTTTCGGTATTCTTTTTTATTTTCTCTTTTTTTTTTTTTTTTTTTATTTTATTTTCTTTCTTTTTACACTGCATTTCTCCTACGAACTCGTTCCTTATAATCTTACACACACATACGCGCGCACACCCTCTCTATCTATCTTTCTTTCTGTCTCTCTCTCTCTCTCTCTCTCTCTCTCTCTCTCTCTTTCTCCTGCAATACAAATTTTTAATAAATTTGCCAGTGAAACTCTTCGATATATAAGTTACTTACGTATAATATATATATATATATATATATATATATATATATATATATATATATATATATATATATATATACGTACGTACGATGTGAGAGAAAATATAATATATAAAAAACTGAGAAGACGTATACCCGTTAGATGAAGTATTTGAAACGTTATATAAATCTCTATCTTCCTTTTCTCTCTCTCTCTCTCTCTCTCTCTCTCTCTTTCTATCTCTATCTCTTTCTTTCCCTACCTATCTTTCTGTCTATAAAAGTAATATTTAATTATATATCAACGTACGTATTTGTGTGTGAAACTATGAGTTTTATTTCAGAAACAATTTAACAGACAATTTAAAAGACATTCCTATCCGATCTGACGTCAGATCAGTTGTCGGGCTTTACTACTGAAAAAAGAAAAAGAAAAGAGAAATCAACGATAGCACACCTCCAAACGTCTGACGTTTTACTGTCAAAGTTTAAAACATAAATAAGTTATCGTTGAAATACGAAAGTTTATACGACGTAAGAAAAGAGATAAATAGAGTAAGTGTAAAAGAGAGAGAGAGAGAGAGAGAAGGGGAAAGAGAATGTCAGGTCAAAGTATATAAACTTGGATGCTGCAATGCGTGTTACTTCGTATTATCGTCTTAAAACTCTTTCATTGCTCTTTTGGAGTATCTAAAACATTCGTTCGAGTTAATTCAATCGGGTTTACGATTTTTTTTCAACAACGTGTATACCATCGTATATACATACATACATATATACATACAGTATTTCAACGAAATGTATCTACCATTTATTATAAAATCTAACATATAAAATGTATATATATATATATATATATATATATATATATATATGTGTATTATATAATTTATTATAAATTAATATTGCGAAACTAATTATAATATTAATAAAGTTTAATGAGTCCTTTTTCTTTTCTTTTTCTTTTAGAAAAAAATACCGCAACAGATAAATTTTGTATTCGTTCGAAACAAATCCTCGTCATAAATTCATCCGCTTTGGATTAATTCTCTATGGGGAGAGTATCAGCGTTTTTCCGAAATCTTACTAGATTTATTGATAATAAATTCTGGTAGACACTTCTCTTTAAGACACTCATTGTATGTATATATATGTATATATATATATATATATATAGTATATTTAATAAGATGAATTGTAAGACGGAATATAATTATCGTTCGTGAGTATCAATCGAGACCACAACAAAGGACTTCGGTATCTCCCAAAGCTGAT
>OU426862.1:3463295-3470795 GCA_911387685.1 Dolichovespula media
CTCTTTCGCGTAGCTCCAGGCAAAATGCTGAGAGAAATAGAGAGAGAAGAGAGAAGAGAGAAGAGAAGAGAAGAGAAGAGAAGAGAGAGAGAGAGAGAGAGAGAGAGAGAAAAGTTTAAAGTCTCTGTCTGTACTACTACGATGTCAGACCAGAACCATCTTCAGTGAGTATACCATAAAGGGATACGAAACGATCTGTTATCTTATTTTTCCGTACATTCTCTATCCCTTGTACTTCTCATCCTCCTCCTCCTCCTCCTCCTCCTCCTCTTCTTCCTTCTCTATCTCCTTCTTCCTCCTCTTCCTTCCTTTTTCATCTTTCTCCTCGAAGCTCACAGTCGCCAGGATGAGAAGGCTTACCCATCAAAAAAGTTTGACAAACTTAGAAACACCAGGAACTCCATTAAACTTCTCTGTTTCCATTTACGATATCTTAGCCGAGCCGACCGAGTTGTCGGTAATGGATATATACTCCTTCCTCGTTATTCAAGTCCTCCTAGCGTAAGCCCACGTATCGTATCCTTTCAGATAATATAAGTATTTTGTTTATTCATTTATTGCAACGAGGCGAACGGCGACGTTCGAATTAACGAAGACAAGACCGAGGGAAGTAGATTTTTCCATCGACATTTATCTTTTTCTCTCCACGCCCCTATAGTTTGCGAACGAGCGAGAAAGATAGAGATAGAGAGAGAGAGAGAGAGAGAGAGAGAGAGAGAGAGAGAGAATGTCGATGGAAAAGAAAAGAGGAAAGAAGAGGAAGAAAGGAAAAATCCTTTCCGATATAAATAATCCCCACAACGAGCGGGATATCATTCGATCGAATTTTTTCCTTTCCTCACTTTTCTTTCTTTCTTTCTTTCTTTCTTTTATTTTCTTCTCTTTGTTTTGTTCTTTTTCTTTTTTTTTTTCTGTTTCTTTTTTTTCGAAGATTCCGAATAAAGTTTCGTCGATTCGTCGGCAAATTCTATTCGAACGAAATCATCGAACGAATTCAATATCAATTGTCGTTTAAATCGTTCGATTCCAATTGAAAAAATCTTTTCCATCGTTCCGAACGAATCTCGCTCGAAATAAAAAGAGAAAGAGAGAGAGAGAGAGAGAGAGAGAGAAGATACAAAGAGTCGAAATGTTTTCGTTAACGACTTATCATCGCAAAGTATAATCAGAGTAATTCACTGGAGTATCGTTGCTTATCCATATATACGATATATACAATCAGCATGGCCGGTGGTGGACTTAGAGCACAAATTAACCGTATTGCCCCGGTGCCAAGATCCTGTTATCGTGAATTCGCATTATACGCGTTCGTGAACGAACGGCGTATAAGTAGTCATGCGCATAACCGCACGTACCGTCCCTCCCCATCCCACCCCTCCCCAACACACACACACACACACACACACAAAGACCCCGCCTCACCCTTCTCCTCCGTCGTACCCACTCGTATCCATACGGATACGATTGCGGAATCCATAAAGTAGAGGAACCTATGCCAAAAGCGTTTTCCCGATTAAAAACTATCGGGAGATGGAAATTCGGCCGATTACAACGTTCTGGCTAATAAGAAAATGCAATTTCCTAATTCGAGAAAACGAGTAGTAGTAGTATTACGAGGTATAACTATAACGCTGAGATCCGACTTTTGGAAGAAAGTTTTATTCGTTCATTAACGTACTACTCACGAGAGTTCAAAGTTTAACCACCAGGGAACCATGTGGTGTTTCTTTTCCTCTGACTGAAGAAAAAGAAAAAAGAAACGAAAGGAAAAAAAAGGAGAGATTACACACGTTCGCCACTATACGAGTTACGTGTTATACGAATGAACAGACATGTAAGTGCTAATTGAAAAATAAAAAAGAAGAAAATAAATTATAAGTTATACATGTAAGAAATAAATAATAAAATAAAGGGGGAGGGGTGGGGAGGGGAGGGGATATACGTGACCTCATAATCACTAAAGAAATATAAAATATAAATTAAAAAAGTAGGAAACAAATAAAACATACAAAAACGAGAGAGAGAGAGAGAGAGAGAGAGGGAGAGGGAAAAAAAAGAACACCGGTGACCACACAGACAATAAATATATCGAAGAGGAACTATCGATAGACCACGTCGTCAATGTAAATAACTAAATTACCTACCAGCGACTCAATCAAGTTCAACGTTCGGGCAATTGGGTGCCAGTTTTGGTTGCGCTTCCACGAGAGAAACACTTTTCTCGTTATCCTTTTTATTTCCCCCGAATTTCGCTCGATCGATTGACCCCGTCGGGAGAAACGTCGGTGACCAATCGTAGGACGTTGATATCCGGCACGTAACGAATTGAACTCGAAACTTAGATACCGTGATACGTACACAGAGTAGTGTCCAGGGTACGGGTACGGGTATGGGCACGGGTACAGGTCCGGGTACGGGTTCGGGTCTATTGCACGCGATATCGTGTATCCGGTACGTTCGCGAGTACTTAACTTACTAGCCATCTAACGTAAATAGACTAATGTCTCATTGTCGATTGTGAACCTCTGCATTAGTAGCAGTAATAGTAATAATAATGGTGGTGATAGTAGTAGTACCACCACTACTATTACCAGTAGCTGTGCCTACCAAGCCTGACTTTTATGTCGCTAACCTAAAGTTACTCTCAGATCGGGTTCAGGGCCGTTAAAGTCGAACGCGGACGAGTCCGGCTCCCCTCTCCCCTCCTCTCCATACCTTTCTCTCCCCTCTCCACACCATTCCTCTATTCTCTCCTGTACTCTTCTATTATATTCTCTTCTACTTTTCGCTTCTTTTTTCTTTCGAAAAGGTAAAGAACCGAGCCGAAGCGATTAAGGAGACGAACGTCGTATGTGGAACAAATTGGCGGCGGGTAATCGAGCGTTTATTTTCGAACGAGCACGGAGAGAAGAGAGACACGACCTAGATCCGGTCATCTTTTTCTTCCACGACAATAGCAACGATTCCAGCCGACCCCAACCTAGCCCTCCCCCCACACCCCAATCCCAAACCCACCCACCCTATCCCGCTCCATACCGTCGTTCCCACCCTTTCCCTCCTATTCTCTACATCTCTTTCTCCTTTTCCTTCCTTTCCTTTCCTTTCCTTTCCTTTCCTTTCGTTTCGTTTCGTTTCATTTCGTTTTATTTCGTTTCATTTCGTTTCATTTCGTTTCCTTTCGTTTCGTTTCGTTTCGTTTCGTTTCGTTTCGTTTCGGTTTTCTCTCCTCTTTGACCTATAGTTTCATTCGCGAATATAATCGATCGATAAGAGATTGATTCTTTCACGGCATTTCTTCTTTCCTTTTTTTTTCTCTTTGTTTGTTTGTTTGTTCCTTTTGCGGGCGGTGGTTCCTTTTTTTTCGAACGATTTATGCGTCGATATTAAACAAATTTTATTTTCTCTGCGTTTTTCTTTGCTGTCCTTCTCTCTCTCTCTCTCTCTCTCTCTCTCTCTCTCTCTCTCTCTCTCTCTCTCTCTTTCTCGTCGCTCACGATATGAATACAAATGATTGCATAATATATATATATATATATATATATATATATATATATATATATATATATATATATATCTCAAAAAAAATACGAAAATCTCTAACAGAAACGAAATAATAACTCGAAGCAAAGTAACGTAAGAATTATTTCGACTTTTCTATCAAATTTTTCCCTTAGAAATTATCCTCTCCATCCTGATAAACGATATTGAACAATTAAATTTTCGACAAAATCTAGCGCAATAAAAATAATTAATTAATTCCTTCCTTTATCCCGTGCTGTTTCTAAGAAAAAAAAAAAAAAAAAAAAAAAAAAAGCAAAAATAGAGAATTCCCAAGACCTTTAATACGTCGGATACGTCATAATCGGACTTTGTATGATACGTGCGCAGTAGTTAAATGTAATAGTGCCAAGGAAAACAAAAAAAAAAAAAAAAGAAAAGAAAAGAAAAGAAAAAATAAAAAGGGAAAGAGAAAGAGAAAAAAGAAAATGTAGAACGAATTGAAAAAGAGTTTTGCTATACCTCGTGGACAGTCAACGACGAGACGAGACGAGACGAGACGAGGTGAGGTGAGGTGAGGTGAGGTGAGGTGAAGTGAAGTGAGGTATGGCGTGGTGAGTCAAGGTGAGGTGAGGTGAGGTGAGGAGATGCGTGCAGGACTTATTAGACCATCGTCATTTCCGTGGCGAAACAAACCCCGTCCCACGCTCCTTCCACGCTCATTCGCGCTCTCGAGAGTCTCGTACAACCTTCCTTCGTTCACATCCTGTGATTCAAGCCTCGTCGTTAAATTGCTTTTTCTTTTGTCGCTCCTACATCTCTCTCTCTCTCTCTCTCTCTCTCTCTCTCTCTGTTTCTTTCTGCTCTTCTTTCTTTCTTGCGTCTTTTCTCATTCTTTACCTCTCCTCGATCCTTACTACGATTTTCCTCTATCCGGACTACGAGAGAAACTCGGTAAATACGAAAGACAATTCTCTTTTCTTTTTTTCTATTCTTCACTAATATTCTTTTTTCTTTCTTTCTTTCTTTCTTTCCTTTCTTTACCGTTGTACCATATCATTTATATGTGCCTTTACTTCTTCCTTTTCACCCTTTTGTCTTCTTCTTATTAAAATTGCGTTAATTCATAAAATATCATTGAACGTAACAAAAATTCCCTTTAACTTCTACGATATATGTACATATATACATACGTATATAAATCTCTCTCTCTCTCTCTCTCTCTCTCTATATATATATATATATAGGATTTATCCCGGGCAGGGATACTACGTGGTGTTGTGATAACTACACACACACACACACACACACACACACACACACACACACACACACACACACACACACACACACACACACACACACACACACACACACACACACACACACACACACACACACACACACACACACACACACACACACACATATATGTAAAAATAAGACCAAAAGAAAATCTAATCTTTTTCATTCGAGTCTTATAATTTTTCATGAAAATTGAAGAAGTTTAAAAATTTTCTATTAGAAATTTACTAACTAACGGTTAGTATGGTATGAATTAGTTACCATTGATATACCATAGTATACCATTAGTATGATATGAACTAACGGTGTTCATACCATAGAGTCCAAGTTATTCGTCTGTCGTTACAAGCCCAGAGATCTTCGTGGTTCGAAGGATAGAAACGGACTGAACGTAGGAGAAATAAAGTCGTACGATTGGAAAGGACAAAGGAGAAAACGTTAACATTACAGAGGACGACAACAACAACGACGAGTACGAGAATGTAAACGAAAGAAAATGTTTATAACGGGTATGTAACAAAAGGAGATAACATACGTATGTAGTTCATTGTACGCGTATTCCGGAGAATATTTACGAATACGATATACTATAACACACACACACACACACACACCGCACGTATGTGTGAAGTGTCCCGTTTATCTCAAAAAAATTGAGATACCTCGTGAGGGACTGAATCTGTCAAAAAAGATTTTCTTCCCCCAGATTCGTTTGGTACCAGAAGGGTGCCATCATATCATATGGTGCCAATTTTTTGCCTCGGTATATTTTTTTTTCCTCACTAGGTCAAGTGGGGGATGGAAAATTTAAAAGTCAAATTCGTTCTTTTTCCTTTTTCTTTCTTTTTTTTTTTTTTTTTTTTTTTTTAATCAAACCACTATACGACCTTTTTCCTTTCACAATTCACCGGTGTTTTTTTTCTTCTTCTTCTTCTTCTGCTTCTTTATTTTTTGAGACGAATTCGACGGAGTTAACGCGACATACGAAGTCGTTTATTGTTGCAAATTGTTAGAAATCGAATTATAAATTCGTGAATAATTAAAGAACTATAATCCCTGATTGATGGTTATGTTTCATCCATTAATAGACAACTTGATGATAGGGTTTCGTTAAAAAAAAAAAAAAAAAAAAAATTATAATGGATAACCGATCGGACGGGGTTTCGTGACGAATTCGTTGATTTTTTCGAAGTTCTAACTCGTTTTAGAAAATCTTTAAGCATATATATATTTATTACTTGTATATATTTAGATACACGAATATATACGTTAGTTCGAATAGATCAATTTTTCTCTCCTTAACATATACGTACGTACGTACACACATTCGCATTATATACGACTACTTGAGGAGGGAAACGTGCTAAGTCGATTTTTTTTTCGATGATTCGAAGATAGTCGACTCAATGACAATATTTTGTAAGACGTCCGGTCGTACCGGAAGTACAGTTCAAGGCACCGCCCCATTCCGGAAGCAACGCAAGCAGTTCTCCGATTTCGAATCGCTTCGCGCTCGATCGCGCGCACTCTGCCAAAATTGTAAAAAAAAATTAGAAGAAAAAGAAACACACACACACACACACACACACTCATACGTCGCTTTCTTCGATTATCGAACGACAATCCTTTCCCTCCCTCTCTCCATCATCCCCCTGTTCGTTCTCGTCGTCGCACGTTTTTTCTTTTTACCTTTTTGACTCAAACCCTTTTCCTCCTCCCCCCCCCCCTTCCCTCCTTATGTCCCTGGCTATGCGAATAATTGAAGAAGGAGAGAGAAAAAGAAAACGAAAAGAAAAAAAAAAAAAAGAAAAGGATACGAAATCCACGCATTCTTCTATTTCTAATATTTATTACAATCTAATATTTTTCTCACGCGGATATATGTCAATATTTCAATCAAAAAATTAACGATTAATGATATACGCTATATATAAAGAGAGAAATTGTTAAGAAGAGAAGAGGAAGTCGAATTCGTTGTCTTCTTTTCTTTTTTTTTTTTTTTTTCAATGAGAAAAGCGATGAATTATTGTACGAACTGGATTAAAAGAAAAACAAAAGAAGAAAATGATAATAGTAATAAAAATAAAATAAAACAAAAATGCAATGATAAAAATAACGCATCGTCCGTGTCCGGTAATCGTGACGCTAGAGTTGAAAAGAACATTTGTTACTCTAAATAATATCGATAATTTAAAAGACCACTCTCTAGAAGGGGATAAATTCTAAATTAACCTACGGCAATTCGAAAGTTTCGTTCAAGAATTTAACAACTATTGACGTAGACGTTAACGTGTTTCTTTCTAAGTCACTTTAACGAATTTCCGATTCGTTTCTCTCTCTCTCTCTCTCTCTCTCTCTCTCACTCTCTCTCTCTCTCTTTCTCTATTTTCGAAATTCTCTTCTTTCGATCGCATTAAAATAAAATATAAGGCAACAAAACTTTTGTGTTTCGTACTTCTCTCCTCTCTCTCTCTCTCTCTCTCTCTTCGCCTATTTCTTTCCTCCTCCATCTATCTTATCCTATTTCAAAGTAGAAAAGGAACTTTTTTTTTTTTTAAGGAAGGCTTGCTTCGTTTTCAATTTCCAAACTACCATAGTCTGCAAACGTATATTTATATAACCGTACAGATTTTTCTTGGGCCGACAACGCTAGTACTTCCAACTGTTCTAGAAAATTCAATTTTATACGATTGCCAG
>OU426862.1:3478295-3480795 GCA_911387685.1 Dolichovespula media
GATCCTTCATATCCTGAGGCAGCTTCTTCGAGACATCGCGAATATATTCGCTAGTTTTCTAAAGTGTGAGAAGAGGGAGAGGCGAATATATATATATATATATATATATATATATATATATATATATATATATATGTATGTATGTATATATGTATGTATATATATACATATGAATATATATATATATATATATAAAGAGAGAAAGAGAGATGAAGATTGAAAGGAGAAGGAGAAGAAGAAGGATAGATACACCTGGCATACATAGACCTACGGTGCTTCTCTCTCTCTATCTCTCTCTCTCTATCTCTCTCTATCTCTATCTCTCTCTCTCTCTCTCTCTCTCTCTCTCTCTCTCTCTCTCTCTCTCTCTCTCTTTCTCTATCTATCTATCTATCTATCTATCTATCTCTTTTGCTGGAAACCTCCTAAGCATGCGCAGGAATTCAAGAAGCACGCTTCCGGTTAAATGGCTCGGGGCTACAGGAAGAGAGAGAGAGAGAGAGAGAGAGAGATGCCTTTTCGATCTACCCTCCTTCTCTTTCCATCCGCCATTTTCCTTCGTCACCACTGAACGTAAATCATCTTCCTTCCTTTCCGTAACCAAAGTCCCGATTTTTATATTTTTCGCCTTCTTCCTCCCCCCCTCCCCGCCCCTCATTACTTTCTCCTTCTCTTTTCTATTCCACTTCCCTACCTTTCCCTTTTTCTTTCTCGTTTTCACATTTTTGTTTCCTTATTATTTCTCCCTCCCTCCCACCCATTCTCCACCCCCACTCTCTCACTCTCTCTATTATATATATATATATATATCACTTGCGTTCTCTTTCAATTTTCTATTTATTTTCTTACCTTAAACACATATTTGACAAGATGAAAAAAAAACACTATATACAGTATCTATGAACACCTATATATAAATAAATAAATATATATATATATATATATATATATATATATATACTTATAATATTATAATTTAAATATATATATAAATTTTTTGTTTGCTTTCTTTCTTTCACCTCTTATCCGATGACAAAAACAAAATATATTTTCTCAACGAGAGAAACGAAAATTTCACGAGCGCAGTCTCCCTCGATAACGTCGATGTAAACGGCTTAAACGTTCCACTTTCGCGGCCGAGAGCACGCCTAGTACGAAATGGCTTGCCTACGCATAGTTTACCATATTAATTTGGTAATACGGCCAGGAACATGCACAGGCGTTTACGCGCGCTTAAACGTACGGAACAGAAAGCAAGATTGCTGTGGCAACGACGACATCCACGAAAATGGAAACGATAATAAAAAGGATAACGAGGATCTCTCTCTCTCTCTCTCTCTCTCTATTTATCTACCTATCTATCTACATCTATCTCTTTTCAACCTCCATGGCTTTATATGTTTCCAAAAACATAAGTTCGCGATAACAGTTCGCAATCGATGTTATCTTTTAGGTATTTTCATTTTTGAAAGACCTCCGTCGGCACGATTTTTACCACTGTCACGTATCGTGAAGAGAATCGTTTTTAATAATCGTGGAACTTTACGAAATTCAATTGGAAAATCGAAATTGAATCGAATACCCGAACAGCCACGGATACCCACGGAAACGTCTACCAGGATTATTACGTGGAATTTAGCGAGTATTCTTTTCGAAAAATGTCGACGTCGCGTTAATTTTGTTATCGTGGTGGGTAGAGGGATGGGAGGGAGAGGAGAGGACCGGATCCTTATCACAAATTCACGGACTTACGGCTAGTTCTAACTTTTGCTAAGGAATGGAAGGGATTGAAGGGGAGGAAAAAGGGAGAGGGAACAAGGAAGGGTGACACAAAATCTTTTCGAGAAATTTTTAATGTCAACGAGAGTCAAGTGGCGTATCGTTTCAAAACTCTTTCAAATTTCTCTTTCGAATTTTCGAGAAAATGCTTATAGACGTTTCGACGATCGAAAGGAACTATGCATCGAATTCTTTTTCTTTCCTTTTTACATGAGATTTTCAAAACGCGTATCGTCGAATCCTCGAAATGAGGCATAATAAAATCAGATAATGCGAAGTATCATCGAACGAAAATATCTATTCGTTAATATTCACGAAACAAAGATATATACATGAGTACACGTACGTATGCGTACATGTGATCTATGTGGATTATGCAACCGTGACAAGAGATGAATTTCTAAGCGTGAATAATAACTGGTTAAGCAGAGATAGATAGATAGAGATAGAGAGAGAGAGAGAGAGAGAGAGAGAGGACATTGTGAGGGACGTAAGTGTACTTTATGACTGAGCTTTATCGTCCTCGCAACAGTACTAACTATTATTTACGACGTCATGATATAAAAGACACCTAACAACGCGTCAACGTTTCCTACCGTCTACGCACAAATATTATTTTTAAACGTACTCCAATGTTTACCATTCTCCGGGAACATAACAAATAAAATGTACGTAAACCTTATTCCGTACGCGTATGTAAATTTGAAAACGCATATTATTA
>OU426862.1:3485795-3493295 GCA_911387685.1 Dolichovespula media
ATAAGCGCGCGAGAGGCCCTTCCTCGGACATATAGCGAAGGATATGTTGTTTATCGTTAAATAATTAATTTCATGGAGGATAACAAAATACGAATCTCTCTCTCTCTCTCTCTCTCTCTCTCTCTCTCCGTCTCTGTTTGTTTTTTATATCGCGATAACTTTATCTAAAAAGATTGTTGCATCGTACCGAATTTCAAATCGATTTCAATACGATCGATAATCTCATCTCAAGATTAGTAAAAGCAAGAAGGAAAAACAAGTGAGAGAGAGAGAGAGAGAGAGAGAGAGAGAGAGAGAAGGAGGGTTCGAAGAATTTATCGAAAATGAGAAAATGGGAATGCGCATCGGAGAACGAGAAAGAAAAAAAAAATAGATATAGAGAAATAGAAAAATAGAAAGAAAGGGATAATAACCGAGATGGAATAGGCGGCAAGTAGAAGAGTCCTTAGATAAGCCAGACAAATTCTATTCGGTTAGTTTCGTGAACGCCGTTTCACCGATTAAAAATTGTATATCGGGTCAATCACACCGAAGCGTTATTTTTTATTTTTATTAAAATTCGTTTTCTTTTTTTCCATTATATATATATATATATATAATGTAATAATATATATATATATATATATATATATATATATATATATATATTAGTATTTTACATGACTACCAGTGTGTTTGCAGGTGGTATATACTTCCACCGATAACGCGTTGTGCGTTCGTGTTGTTTGTAGGTTTTTTGACCATTTTTAATTAAATACTATTACACGAATTAAAGGGATGTCGATTAAAAAGACGAATATGGTTAACGCACGTCCCCATGAGCCTCTCCTCCCTATTTTTCTTTCCTCCCAAAGCTCTTCCCTCCTGCAACCTTCTTTCTCCCTCTTTCCCTCTTCACCCCTTCCTCCTCATTTTTCTTTAAACTTCTGTCTAGAGTATGTACACATACACACATCATTTGGTATTCCTTTGTTCTCTTCTCTGCTCTGTCTGTCTGTCTGTCTCTCTCTCTCTCTCACACACACACACACACACACACACACACACATACGTTTTAACAATTTTTTTTTTTTTCGAAGGACGCACGAGAGAACAGAAATGCAATGTCATTCGAAAATGTACGTACAATGTCGAATATATTTACTTACCATAAACCATAACCATAACTAACCACCCACCCACCCACCTACTCTCCTTCCTCCTTTCTCTGTCTATCCACCCATCCCCTTTTATCCATCAACCCCTCCTCCATTGTTGAAACTCTTAAGCGAGGTGATTACGTCGTGAAAATATCGTCGTATTGCTTCGTTCATTAATCCATATAATTAACGATTGTCATTAACCTTCGGCCCATTAGCGTTGTTTTATATTATTTTTGCTTTTTTATTTTTTTACTTTTCTATTTTTTTTTCATTTTCTTTTTTTAAGTGTGTTAACCTTACGGTAACAACGTTGGTTTTTCTCTTCCCCCCCCCCCCCCCTCTCCCCTATATATTGCGTACCATGCGAAAACTTTCGGAACAATTACACGCGAATGTTTTGAAATATTTATATTCCCCCTTTCCCCCTCTCCCCGTTAAATCGATCGAAAGAGCTAAAACAACGAGAACGGTTTTGTTCGATGAAATATTGAAATTGTAATAGAGAAAAATTTTGTTCTTCTCACGTGTTTCTATATAACTATTTATATATACATGCATACATACATACACACACACTCATATATATATATATATATATATATATATATATATGTATGTATATATGTACGTGTGTATTGAGTAATGAGAGAATCGGTAATATTTTATATGTAAATATCAGCATACTACACTGCAATGAATAATACAACAATATATAGTATGCCGTAATATGCAATAAAATAGTGTACATTATTTTGAATTGTACACGAAAGTAGTATATACGCTGCAATGTTTATGCAAACAAATCATACCACGGTATAATAAATAATGAATATAATAAATAAATCACTGACACAGTATACAAATGATATTTGTTGTATTATCGAATTGATTGATAATTAATTTTAACATTAAGAGGAAAAGAAGTTTTTGATGATGGACAGAAAAAAAAAAAAAAAAGAATGAAACGTTCAATGGAGCGTTGCATTATTTAGATATAAAATATAGAAAATTCTTACGTTAATTATTGGCGAACCGAACACATATGCATACATACTCGTAGTGAGAGAACATATATGTATGTATTTATGTACGTATGTACATATTTTCTCACGATGAGTACAGGATGGGTAAATATGAAAGAAAGAGAAAAAAAAAAAAAAGAATTGGTACGGATCGAAACCGAGTCGTTTCGAATTATATCCGAACGAGATTGAAAGCGATGACAAGCATAGAAAGAGAAGATGATACACGTATGGTGGGTTAGCTGGCAGATCCCTCTTTTGACCGCAAAATACATTTTTCTTTGAGGTTTGAGTGCTGGCCAAGAGTACCGGTATAATATATGTATGTGTGTATGTACATACATACACACACACACACACACATATATACGCTTAAAATCCTCGCGAGATAGAACGGGCTCCTTTTCGGTGTGTGAGATCCGACTGACGTGAAACGTACTCCATAAGACGTTCATGCTCGAATAAATGTACTATACATAGATGGTCATTACTCACCAATGGAGAAAAATCTTGGTTCGGTAAGAAGATTTTCCATTCCATCTTTCTTACATTATCTATCTATGTATATAGATATATGCATCTTACATATATACGTTCGATTCGTATAATATGTAATAATAATTATTATTATTATAATAATGATGACGATGATAATGATAACTTTGAGATTCCGAAAGTGGCGCGGGAATGTCCGAAATCTCAAATCGACATTACAAAGCAGAAAAAAAAAGTCGATATGACAAAACCACAACGGTCCTAGTAATTTATCGCAATTTCACTAATTCAATAAATCTCGATGGTTTCTCGAGGAAAGAAAAAAAAAAAAGAAACAAAAGTAAGATCCATCGGTCACACTTCAATAAGTTATATTATCGTTGAATTATTTAATTTAAAAATCACTTCGATATACGATGTTAATAATTTTTCATAATATATATTCTCATGTGTTACAACATACGGATCGTTTATTTTGAAAGTGGTGCGAGTTCATTTCTTCTCTTTTTTGGTTTCGAGAAAATCAAAGATTAGCGTATCAATCGCTAACGCCATTTCTTCTATCGGCCGATCTTAAATTGAACGAGGCATCGGCATCTCTTTCAGATATTAAGTATTAACTAATAATTATAAATAAAAAGATTACATTGAATTAATCGCAAATTATGTGATATCTCCTTTAAAAGAAAAAAAAATAAATAAATAAAGAAATGAAATGTACTTACACCACTTTCAAAATAAACGGTCCATATAGTAATATGTTATTATACTATATTATTTACATATATATATATATATATATATATATATATATATATATATATATATATATAATGTAATAGGGTAAAGAGACATTAAAGGTTACTATATGTCGAGGACGATCGTAAGACGAGATAAGAGAATAACGACGACGGTGGTTAAATAATCGTGACCCTTCGTCGTAAACGCTCAACAACGTTCTGCTACCTAGCTGTGCAAGCTGGATATACGTTGCTCCGGATTAAACTCAAAATTAGTTTGAAGATTAGCGAAGTTGCGTTAACCGCCGCCGTCCGTTCCTAACCTGTCCGTGGAAGACCGTAAGCGCGTGCATGCGCCGAACGAGTTCGGAAAGAGACGAGACTAACTAAAAGCTTTCTTTACCCTCACTCCCACCCCGACCACCCTTTCGAGTTTATAAGATATATCGTAAAAAAAAAAAAAAAATGATTAAGAAAAAAAAGACGTCAATTATATATTTCGTTACAATTTGTTATATATTGATTTAAATTTCATTTGTGTCTTAAATTACCTTCGATTTTTCGAATGAATAATACTCATTTTTGTACCCGACGAAAGTAAATGCTTTTTGTTGTGTCGAAACGCGGGCGCGTGATTGGGTATACATCCATATCCACGGGGGAGGGATGGGGGAGGTTTGGTGCGGGGTGGAGTGCGGGGCTCTTGATTTCGAAGTATCCTTCGTAGATATTTTCTTTTTTCCCCCCATTTTCTCTCTCTCTCTCTCTTTCTCTCTCTATCTATCTATCTATCTATCTATCTTTCTCTCTCTTTCAACGTCGAGCATACTCCTAACGAGAGTTTCTCGCGGTAAGTGAAAGAGGGATAGAGAGAGAGAGAGAGAGATAGAGAGAGAGAGAGAGAGAGAGAGAAACGAGCTTATTTATTTTCACTCGTTAATTTTTTTTCAAAGATCGAATTGTTCGTTCTACCTTTAATGACCTTTCCTCGAAAAAGGAGCTCTTTTTTTATTAGTAACAGAAAATTGCGATAAAAACGAAATCTCGAGTGGGAAATTTCTAATCTTATGTAAGAAGGAAAAAGAGAGAGAGAGAGAGAGAGAGAAAGAGAGAGAAGAAAAAAAAACCAAAAGAAAAAAAGAACAAAAGTTCCCTCTCAGGAGGGATAATACCTACGATAAGTAGAACATATTACATTTGAGGTGGATGTAAATGCGTTTACGATCGTGTAAATGTGTAAAAATTGTCATGATACCCGTTAAACGAGAACGTAAAATTCCAACGCGTTTTAATGAACAGAACGGAATTATTATTATGCATTGCACGACACGAGGCGTCGAGGAGAGCCTTTTAGAAATCAAGAATCGTATGGGAATAACATTGCAGTAAAATTGGATTAGGAGGACAGTGAGGGAGAAACCGGTAGAGATATTTGCAGATTTTCATGATGTTTCCACTTCTATCTCGCATTTTCTCTTCATTCAGTAGTAACACCAATAGCTCGCTGCAGCAGCAATAGCAGCAGCAGCAACAGCAGCAACAGCAACAGCGGCAGCAGCAACAGCAACCCATGGGCCTTCCCTGTTCATTGCTCGCAACCCAAGCTAATTCGCGTGGCTGAAGGTCAGCAGGGATAGGATGAAAGTTAAATTTGCAGAGGGAGAGAGAGAGAGAGAGAGAGAGAGAGAGAGAGAGAGAAGGGATACTCAAATAATCCGATTAGACGGGACACGTTGCTAATCCGTCGCTGTCCGGACCCAGCTGGATGCAAAGAGAAAATCGTACGTGTGCGAGTAAGTGAGAGAACGAATGAAACAGTAAGTGAAAGAGAGAGAGAGAGAGAGAGAGAGACCAGAAAAACGCCAGACGATGATCCTTTTCTCTCGTCGTTAACACGCACGTTCGCGTTCCAATATTTGCGCGCGTTTGACTTCTCTGCTTCTTCGCGTACACACACGTGAGCGCAAGCGCGCACGTATATATACGTAGATAGAGAACTATTGCATACATACGCATATACAAACACGTAGAAACCGTGAGACTGCCACTTATTTTACTACGTGAATGCGTTTGCGAAAACACCCGTTAAACGGGCTCTGTCTTTCTCTCTCTCTCTCTCTCTCTCTCTCTCTCTCTCTCTCTCTCACTCGCTATCTCTCACTGAATCTCTCTTTCTCTCTCTCCCTCTCTCTCTCTCTCTTTCTCCGCAAAGTCCGAATTTGACGCATTGCGTACTATTCGGGAAAACTCACAGATTATCCTGATCTATGGGAAGCTTTTTGAAGCGTTTTCACCGCGGTGTTTACGTTAGACCTGAAGAGTGAGAGAAAGAGAGTGAAAGAGAGAGAGAGAGAGAGAGAGAGAGAGAGAGAGAGAGAGAGAGATAGAGAGAGATAGAGAGAGAGAGGAAGAAAGAGAGAGAATAAAAAATAGATAGAAGGAGAAAATTTCTTCATAAATTTTCTACTTTGCCTCTCTCGAGAAAATAGTAGAGGAATAGAAAAAGTAACGAATAAAATAAGAAAAGGAGAGAAAAATTAAAGGAAGAAAAAAAAAACAAAAACAAAAACAAAAGAAAAGAAAAGGGAAAGAAAGTTGACAATGGCAACGCTAATGTCGTGCTTCCGAAATGGACGATATTTTTTTTTATATTCACCTTTTGGTCCTCTTTTTTGTCCCTTTTTCGGTTTGTTTTCTTTTTTTTTTTTTTTTTGTTTTTTTTTGTTTTTTCTTTCTTCCTTCCTCTTTTTATTTCCATTTCAAAATAAAAACTGGTCGGTTGAATACGCCGATGGCGGAATGACCACGAGGCCAGTTGCGCTAACGTGTAACCCCCATACATACCTCTATATACCACTATAACCACCCATACCCCCGTATATCTAAACGCATACCACTTTACAACCAACCCCGTAGCCGATTTCGCTCGTAAATTTAATACATTCCGGCTTGCTGCCGTTCCCGTTGATCGTTATTTAACGTTCGCGTGCTCGTGAACGGGGCTATCGGATTTTTCCTTCCCTTCTTCCTTTCTCTCTCTCTCTCTCTTACTGTTTTTTCTTCTTTCTTTCTTTCTTTCTTTCTTTCTTTCTTTCTTTCTCTGTTTGTTCCCCGTAGAAATCGTCGATGCGAACGGAACGCGTCGAATTTCTTACGAGCTTCGCGTCGCGTGGTATAACTGGGACTAATTTTTCGTCGACGATATTCTTTTTCGTAGGGGCCATGGTGTGGTGTAAGCAAAGGGTAGCCCGGGGTTCGGAGGGAGTAAGTGGGGTCGGGGAAAAATTTGCAAAAATTGATTCTACCCCGTTGCCACAGCTCTTAATTACATCGAATATGCAATTAACATAACCAAACCTTACCCTTTTACTCGTCTTTTGGATTCGATCCCAAAACGTATTAGCGAAATCGCAACTTCTATTAAAGGATTTACCTCTCTAACGGATAAAAATTCATATCTCTCGTAACACACGTAATACACGAATGTACGAATAGATTATATGTATATATATATATATATATATGTGTGTGTGTGTGTGTGCGTGTGCGTGGGTGTGTGTGTACGTACATGTTTTAACATGGACACGCATACAAAACCATTCGAGAGAGTTTGTTGAGTTCATCTCGCTGCTGTCGTAACGATAACTCTTAATTTGTTATGGTCGAACTATCGCTGCTTGTTTATCAACTTTTCTCGCATCTCGTACGGTACGCGTTGCGCTTCCATCAATCTTCCCTTACGCTTATTCTACGCAAACAGTAAAAGAGAATGTGTAAGAGAGAGAGAGAGAGATGTATATATATATATATATATATATATAGATAGAGATAGAGATAGATAGAGATAGAAAAAGAGAGAGAGAAAGAGAGAGAAGAAAAATAGGAAAACGAGAATATAAATACTTTAAGCAATTTCTAATATTTACCCACTTTATGTATTTGTGTACGCGCTTTACTATCTGTATCGTGGCCATGTATCGTAATTTCTCTTCTCTTTTCTCTCTCTCTCTCTCTCTCTCTCTCTCATTTAATGTTTCATTCGTTCTCTCACTTACTCGCACACGTACTCTCTCTATCTATCAATCTCTCTCTCTCTCTCTC
>OU426862.1:3503295-3505795 GCA_911387685.1 Dolichovespula media
GCATATATATATATATATATATATATATATATATATATATATATAAAGTTTGAAAATTTGTTCACATTATTTTTAACAAAAAGTTTGCCGACAGATGAGAGATAGGTAACGAAAAAAAAAAAAAGAAAAAAAAAAAACAGAAAAAAAAACGAAAAAGAAAATTAATAAGAGTGTAAAGGAAAAAAGTACTTGCTTTGCATCGCTGTCGCCTTAACGACACAAGTTAACTCGCTAAAATAAATGCTGCGTTATTTTGTATTAAATATGTAGTTGATTTAATCCAAATTTACGCTTTTAAACGTTTAACAATACCCACCTACCCTATTATCTTGTCCCCCCAATCGATAAAAATCAATGGGGAAAATAAATGTTATTAAGAATTTGTATTGATATATCTTATTTATCGACATTCAGAATAAATGATACCACGGTACAATTCATTCTCCTTCTCTCTCTCTCTCTCTCTCTCTCTCTCTCTATATATATATATATATATATATATATATATATACACGTTAAATATATATATAAAATTTATATAATATTATATATATATTATATGTTTTCGTTCAAACGATTCCGTTCAAACAACTCCAGATAATATTATACATTTGTAATTAATTCAAAACATTAACAAAAGGTATTACGTAGTTGGAAATGGATAGACGAAGGAAATAAACGACAATATAACGTCGGATCGATACAGGGGAGTTGATCAGATCAAAATGTACGGATTATTGGATGGAGACGGTTTACTCGTGCGAACTTTCGAAAACTTTTAAACTTTTCATGGGACGAAAGTCCCAACGGTAGGAAGAGGATAACGAAGGAACATTTCTTAAACAATTCCTCTTAAATATGATTTCCAAACGTGGTTCCCTTTAACAAAACTCTGGAATGCACTTTGTTCGTTCGTTTCTTTTCAATTCTTCTTCTCTCTCCTCTCTCTCTCTCTCTCTCTCTCTCTCTCTCTCTCTCTCTCGCACTTTTACTTTCATCGCGAACTTCCCGCGAAGAAGAAAATTGAGAAGTGGGTGGACGAGGGGGAGGTGGGTAGGAGGGATGGAGAGTGGAAGAGGTGTGAAAACTCGTTTATCGAATGTAAACTGCGGATAATGATACGAGGTATACTACGGTGATACGTTATATTATATCCTAGGAAAATGATCGGATTAAATTGGAAGAACAAGTTGACTGATGTGGGATGTGGGGTCACTACAATCCTATACGTATTTCTAATATACAGAAGATAATAAAGTAACGCGATAAGAGATTTCGATTGGATATTAATATATCTTTCAACGAAGAGATTGAAACAAACGTCTCGTATAAATTCAACAAATACTTTTCGTAGAAATGTTAATAGATTGTTTTAACAATTGCAATACGCACTCACACGTACGTACACGTGGATGACGTCGTTTTCTATTTACATATCCTCGTAAGCTACATTCTCTCTCTCTCTCTCTCTCTCTCTCTCTCTCTCTCTCTCTCTCGCTCTATCTTTCCTGAAGAAGTAGAGACAGAGGAGGAAGAGTAGGAGTAGGAGAAGAGGGGTTAGGGGTCGTCGCTAAGTCGAAATTGCAGTTTCCCTTGTTATCGTATCGTCGGGCCAAGATTTAATCGTCCATTCTCGCGTGATATTGGCGCTGGAACAATAAACGGCGCCATTGTGTTTCGAGCGACTCCATTATATCAACTACTCGTAATTGCTACAGCTACCTACTACACAACCTTCTCGTCGTCCTCTTCCTCCTAGTGGCACACAACCACGACTAACACTACCACTGTTACTACTACTACCACCTCCTCCTCCTCCTCCTCCTCCTCATCCTCCTCCTCTTCATAATACTACCTCTGGCCCGCCGTGCAGTCACTCTCCCTCCCCCATTCGATATTCGCAGTACGCGACGATTACAACGAACACCCGAAACGAGGCCACTGGAAGCCAAGGATTTTGCATTTTACAATACTATCTCTCTCTCTCTCTCTCTCTCTCTCTCTCTCTCTCTCTCTCTTTCTCTCTCTATCTACCTATATATCTATCCATATATCTATCTATCCATCCTTTCTCCCCTTTTCCTTTTCGACTTTTAGTCTGTTCGGATTGTACGAAGTAGCAGAACAGTACGAATAACGTAAGACGAATAGAGGAGAGCTTGTGAGGAATAAAAGGGGAAGAAAAATAAAGGAGTACGAGAGAAAGGAGTACGAAACGTTGTCCTCTGGAGGATATAACAAACGCGATCTTTTCACATCTACGATCCAGAGAAGCCTGCCTTCTGAAAAGGAAGCAAAAAAAAAAAAAAGAGAGAGAGAGAGAGAAAGAAATATTGAAAGAGAAGGAGGAAAAAGGAGATATCATATCCTTCGGCGAATATTTTCAAGCGCGAGATTTTCTTTTTTTTTGTATTTTTTTTTTCCTCTCTCTCTCTCTCTCTCCTTTCTTTTCGTTCTTTTTTTTTTTTTTTTTTCGTTATAGAAACGAACGAACGAACGA
>OU426862.1:3510795-3533295 GCA_911387685.1 Dolichovespula media
TGACAGAGATGGCCGAGGGCGCCAGCTCATATTTCGAGTTTGCAATCGTGCGAGGGAACGGAGGAGAGTAGAGGAGAGGAGAGGAGAGAGAAAAAGAAAGGAGAGGAGAGGAGAGGAGAGGAGAGGAGAGGAGGAATAGGGAAGAGAGGAGGCATCGTTTTTCGATATCATCCACGTATCACGAAATATCGCTATCGACAATGCGTGAAACGTATCGACAGTTAGCAATATTCGTTGCCGTCTCGGCAGGTATCTAACGGGCGCGAACATCTGGAAAAGTGGTTATTTTCGGAAAATGGAAGAAAAACGAACGAATGAACGAACGAGCGAACGAACGAACGAACGAATGAACGAACCGAAGGGGTGTGGGGGCGGTCGTGGGAGGTGGGTCAGACTACTCCATTCGCTTACTACGCTCCCAACCCCTATGTTACTACTTCACGCATCGAGTATCTAACCTGGTCGGTGGGCGGCAATTTATCGATTGAATTCATCAAATTTATTATTTAATGCCCACTACTATTTTTCCTCATCTTCGTGTATTATTTTTATTTTATTTTGTTCTGTATTTTTTTCTTCATCCCTTTCGAAACATCATCAACGCCGATAACTTTCGTTCTCTTTTATTAAGAAAAAAAAAAAAAAAAAAAAAAAAAAAAGAAAGAAGAAGAAAAAAGAGAAAAAGAAAAAAGAAGGAGAAGAGAAAAAGTGGATTTTATTTCTTACGACTTATTATGAAAGGAAAGGAATTAAATAAAGAAGAAAAATAATAAATCAAACGAAACAAGAAAAGAGAATTGGAGAGAAACAAGCTGCTTATCGTTTATCCGAATAACTTATCGTATCTAAGACATAATCCGGCGATTATTAATTCGAGAATTGCAAGGAATCTCATTCTCTTGCTATTCCATTTCTTTCCTTCGTTCCTTCATCTCATTTTCATTCATTCATTCATTCATTCATTCATTCATCCATTCATTCATTCATTTATTTATTTATTTATATTCTTTTCTTTCTTTGTGTCTGGACTAATTGGAAAAGTTGGAAATACAAATATATATATATATATATATATTTCTTTGCCCACCTGTGACCACGAATTGGATAGACGCGAGCCGAGCCACCCTACCCAACACCCCATAACCCTCCCTTTTTGTTTACTATTACTATATAACGCACACATCGTTTTTAAGTGCACTCGTAGTAGGTACTATATTTCCCTTTCTGAAGCATCTCCGTCTAGAAAGACATACTACAACTCTCTCTCTCTCTCTCTCTCTCTCTCTCTCTCTCTCTCTCTCTCCCTCTCTCCCTCCCTTTTTCCTTTTACCCTACGAATTGCCGCGTCGTTTCTCTCCCTCGACTATCCCCGACGCTACCCAATATATATATATATATATATATATATATATACACACATTACACACATATACATATAACCGTACTCAAAATGCGAAATTGAAAGGAAGACGGGGATTGCAATGGAAGAGTTGAGATCACAAGTGTTGCGGAAGCTCCTCGATATCCTCGAGGATAGGGTGCCGAGGGATGATGTTTGTTGTGGCGATGGTCGTTGAGAATAACGACGAAGAATGACGTGCGATGGAAAGAAAAACGGGAGGAGGGATGGAAATGGCAATAAAGAAGAGAGAAAAAAAAAAGGAAAGAAACAAGAACAAGACTAAACGAAAAAAGCAAGCAAACGAACAAAAAAAAAATAAAAAAATAAAAAAAAAAAAAGAACTCGGAAACCGAGATGCGGGCAGAGGAGGAGGGGGGGGGGGACAAGACTTGAGGAATTATCGTTGCTTTTTCCACGGGCAGTTTCGACGAAGCTTCTGCTTTTCTCTATACACTCCCACTTCTTCTCCTCCTCCTCCTCCTCCTCCACTTTCGCCCCCCCCCCTTTCAGACTACATCCCTCTCCTCTTTACCTCTCATACGGACAAAGAGACGACCAGCTTTCGATTCCTCCGCCATGGTCCCTCTTCTCTTCTCTTCTCTTCCCTTCTCTTCCCCATTTCTCTATCTCTCTAACAACCTTCTCTCGTTCCTTCGTAGTATTTCCACTTTTTCTCTAACCCCCACTCTCCTCCCCCACTACCTCCACCAACCCCTTCTTTTTCCCTTCCACTCGTTGTCTTTTCCTCTACGACGGTGTTGGTAGCACTGAAAGTGTATTGATTCGCGAGTGGTAGAGCAGACAGCCGGCCCAGAGTTTGTTCTCTCTCTCTCTCTCTCTCTCTCTCTCTCCTTTTCTCTCTATATTTATCTATCTCTCTTCTTCTCCTTCCAACTCGTGATCGGAGATATTTAGTTTTTAACTTGACCAGGACGGATTCGTTTCACTTCGTCTCTTAGTAATAAGTACTCACTATCATCTTCTAACGCTAACCTTCCTTTTTCTTATATTTACGGATACGGTTTCTCGAATCCCCTTGAAATCCCTGTTTCGTTAGATTTCCCGCCGGGAGATTTAAATAATGTCGATTTAAAGCGCCACGAATCATATATATATATATATATATATATATATATATATATATATATATATATAAATCCATTGCAGTGGAGGAGACTTGTAAATAACATAAAATATAACATAAAACGAGCCACCAACCACGAACGAATTCGTAGGTAGGTAGGTAGATAGGTGTAGGTTAGGTACATATACGCGCCATGAAAGTTAATGATCTATCTCATAAATTCATGGCTGATCTTTTTCAACCGTTCGGATTTGCACGATCTCCCCTTTTATATGCGAGATATTTACTTAGGTTAGTACAACGATCACGACGAGGACGACGACGAGGACGACGACGGAGGACGATGACGAGGACGATGGCGGTGCTCGCAATTCGATCCCTTATTTCACTTGTCCCTTTAACAAAGGTTCTCGCGATCCATATATATAGTCAGACACGCGTCTTGCCTAAAAGTCGTTCCTCCTACTGAGGCGAGCCCACGACACCGGCTTCTTCTTTCGTAAAACGACTTTTTTCACTTCTTAAGTGGAACGTATCAATTTCAATGGCCACACCAACAATCTCCTCCAATCCCTTTTTCTTACACGAGATTACGTCTGCATGTGCGCGTGAACGCCTTGAATGCGTGTGCGCGCGCGTGCACAGTTTTATCGTAGGTAGATGATTACTAAAACACTCACGCGCGCACGTCCATGATGGTTTTTTTTTTTTTATAAAAGGGCGATACGAACGACGGTGCTCTTTTATCGTCAGTTTCTCACCTTACCCTTCGTTCATTCACCAATCCATCCATCCATCCATCCATCCATCCATCCATCCATCCATCCATCCATCCATTCATTCGTTCGTTCGTTCGTTCATTCGTTCATCCATTCATCCGTTCATTCATCCATTCATTTATTCACTTTACGCGTCGAAAAACTTCGTCTAACGAAGCCGAAACTCTTTTTTTTTTTTTCTTTTTATATTCCACCCGTGTCCCTGCGATGGAGAAAGAAAAAAAAAAAGAAAAAGAAAAGAGACAAATTCATCGTTGCTTTAATCCGAGGGATTAAAAAAAAAAAAAAAAAAAAAAAAAAGAAAGAAAGAAGAAAGAAGAAAGAAGAAAGAAGAAAGAAGAAGAAAAAAGTTTAGAAAGTAGTTGAAAAGTTTACGAAGGCTTCCATCTTAATTTCGCGTTAAATCTGAAGTGGTGTCTCGTTGAGATCAAGGAAGGATCTTTCACGAGGTAAATCTTCACTTTGACGCCGCGAAAAGGGATATATATATATATATATATATATATATATATATATATATATATATATATATATATTTATTTATTTATGTATGTAAGTATGTGCCTCTTTACGGCGTTGAATAACTTTCGAAATGAACTGTAGTACGCATCGTTTCGCGAAAACTTTGCTCGGTCTTTGCGAATTACTCTCTCTCTCTCTCTCTCTCTCTCTCTCTCTCTCTCTCTCTCTCTCTCTATTTATCTATCTATCTCTATCTCTCTAGTTTCTGCATGGAACAGAACCTTTATTACAACAACACGGTGGGTCGCGGTTAAACGTCGGTCGCTGCACTCGTGCGCGCTACATCACCACCCTTCGGACTAGGCAATCTCAAGGCCATCCTTTATCCCGTCCAACCTACGCGATTCTTTTTCATACGGATAGAATAGAGTAATCTATTTTCCACGCTCGTTGCGGAGAATACGCGAGCAATATGCTCGTCTCGCCGTCGTCTCTCTTTGGTGATTCCACCGGAGGAAGGATAATCGATGTGCCCGGGGATTCGCGCGATCGATTTTCTACGGGTGTGTGTTTTTGTTTATTTCCCTTCCCCACCCTCCCCCCCTAACTACCACCACCGCCACCACCATCCTACGACCGCCACCATAAAAAAAAAACTATATATATATAGCAATGCGTAAAGATGTAAGCAAATAAGTAAATTGATCCGACATATTTTTGTCGAATACAAACAAGTTCCGGTGATGTTCGAAAGGTTACAGGAAATAGAAAAATGACGACGACAAAAAAAAAAAAAAAGTAAAAAATAAAAAGAAAAGAAAGGGAAGAAAGGTAAGAAGAAAAAAAATAATTAGACCGAAGAAATAGCCATTACAAGTTTTCTAAGTACTTTTTTTCTCTCTCTCTCTCTCTCTCTCTCTTTCTAATCTTCAGAAAAGGAACTATCGGCGTAAAATCGTCGGGGCAATTCAAGAACCATTCGTTTCTTCCGCGCGTCCGTACAAATGACGCGCGGCAAATACATAGTACACTACGTGCTCGAAGATTAATCCCTTCTTCCAAGTAGGTTAATCCGCGATTCCGAGAAAATACAATATATATATATATATATATATATATATATATATATATATATATGAAGATACGTAACTATGTAAGGTACGTACGTAGGACGTACATACATATACTCGTAAAGATGTCGTGGTTCAGGCGGAAAACGGCGTATTAAAGCGAAAGGGGAGGCGCATCCTCCATGTAACATCTCCTCGTTAACGAGCCACCACCGTTGCGAACGTAATTCAACCTAACTCGTCGATCTCTTCCACGGAAATGGAAAGAAAGAAAGAAAGAAAGAAGGAAAGATAGAAATAAACGAATAGAGAGAGAAAGACAATGAGAGAGAGAGAGAGAGAGAGAGAGAGAATAAACCAATTGAATATTTATCTCGCGTGCGTTCTCGCACAAGGGTGTCTTATCGAGTAAGGGATAGAGAACGTTGCCGATACCACTGTTGCTGGGTAATGGGTAATGGTGGTGGTATTGGTTGTGGTGATGGTGATGGTACTGGTGTTGCTGGATAAAACCACTCGCGATGGAGGAGTAACGAGGAGGCACCTTAATTGCGAGAGAGACAGAGTAAAGAGAAAGGGAAACGCGAGGAACGCCGTGGAAAAAAGCGGCTCGGTGAGCTTTTTCGAATTCTCTCTGGCACATTGCGTTAACAACAGGCTATACCTCTCTCTCTCTCTCTCTCTCTCTTTCTCTCTATCTATCTCTCTATCTATCTATCTATCTATCTATCTCTCTGTCCGTCTCTTTGTCCGTCTCTTTGTCCGTCTGCCTGTCTTTGTTTATCCTCTTCCTTTCCATCGTACATTTTCCATCCTTTATTCCGGAAAGACAATTTTTCTCCATAGAAAAGCCGTTTCTCGTTTTCCCAACTCCGTAACTTGGTATCGCGTTGGATCGCGGAACGATCTCGTAATTAAGGATCTCCTTTCTGCGCATCGTAAAGAGGTATTTCCAGATCCGGCGAGGCTAAAGAAGGAGTATTACTTCCCGATAAGGGATACCCTTGAGATAGACGCGTATGTGTGCCGTACGCTCGTATATGTGGCAATGATATGTTATATACATACGTATGTATACGTAGATTGCCATAAATCGTTCGCTTCGGTGTTCGTTCCTTTTTTTTTTTTTTTTTCATTTCTTTCTCTTTCGTTCCTCCTTACTCTTCTACTCTCTCACTCCTTACTACTCCGTGTTTATCGTCGCTACTTCCTTTGAAAAACGATGGACGACGCGACGCGTCGTCTAATTCACCGCCATCACCATTGCCATCATCACCAACATCATCGCCACCCCCAACGTCGCCCACCATTCCCTTTTACAGTCCCTCTTTCAAGGAAATCCCTTTCCCAAGCGAGACGAGAATCCCGATTTACTCCTTACTTCGGCGCGTGCCGATCAACCGGCGAACTCACCAACGTGAGTTCCCGATCGACCACTTCTCGATCGATTTCTCCTATTTATCTACGTCCACTACGTCAACTTCTACTTCAACTTCTACTTCTCCTTCTACTTTTACTTCTACTTCGGCCTCGGCTCATGCTTCTTCTTTTTCTACCTGTTCATTTTTGTGCGATCATTCTGTCATGTTTTTCGTTTCTCTCGATGCGATCGAGTATTTGATATGTTCGATGAATTCTTACTAGTTAAAAGTAGTAGAAGAAGAAGAAGAAGAAGAAGAAGAAGAAGAAGAACAAAATTCAAGGGAAAACGAATAAGTAGAGGAAATGATTGACTTGGTGCTTTCTTCTTTTCACTTTTCTCTTTTCCTTTGTTTTGTTTTGTTTTTGTTCCTTTTTTTCTGAAGAGTTCAACGACCTCCCACGAGCCTTATCCGTAATTCATATTTATGATTTAATTATAAGATAATAATAATAAAAATAATAATAATAATAATAATAAAAAAAAAAATAATAATAATAATAATAAGATAAATGAGTTAATTATTAAAGTGGAGCAAGTTCGTATAATTATCAAAGATTCGTTATTCTTTTATCTGACTCACGCGAGTATAATCCTATTACGATGGATGGATATATCGAGAGACTGTATCTAATTAAAAAACAAAAAAAGGATTAATAAATAAACAAATAACAATAATAATAATAATAATAATGATAATAATAATAATAACGATAGTAATAATAATAATGAACAAAAAGGAAAAAAGGAAAAAGAAAATGAACAATCTCGCGAGAAAGTAATGACCACGTACGTTTATATACATACGTCATATTTTACTTACTTACGCGATAAAAAGAATGCGTTTTTAAAGCCACCGATAGAGATAGATACTTTTCTATGCTAGCTAGGTACTACTGGCGAAACACGAGCCAACGATTTTCAATATACCCGAAGAGTAATGGAGCAAGGCAAAACATATGAACCTAAACGCATCCTCTGAACGAAATCGATATATATCGTCGTGACACCATAAAAGAAAACATATCGCGACTCTCTCATTCTCTCTCTCTCTCTCTCTCTCTCTCTCTCTCTCTCTCTCTCTCTATCTATCTATCTACCTATCTCTCGCTAGCTAGCTCGCTGTATTTCTTTCTCTTTTCTACTACGAACAGCGACAAAGATTTTCTTCTACTCTTGTGTTTCCAATCTATGTCGTAGGAATGTCTACGTATACGTGTAAGTATTCAAGACATAAATATATTATTGTACAATGTTAAATCATAGGGTGGGGGGGGGAGAAAGGAACGGGGATTCTTTTTCCATATAAAAAGTAGTAGATAGATCGAAAGGCACTTATTTTATAACGCATTGCCCTTTTTACTTCGATCGATTGAACGATGAACCAACATCAATACATATGTACGTATATACATACATACATATATATATATATATATATATATATATATATATATATATATATAAATACGTATCTGCGACGTGTTTCGATCGCAAAGTTAACTTAAGTACGCGAATCACGATTCCGACGATACCGTCGAAGAGAAAACGAGATCGGAAAATCGAGTTCCTCCTGAAGAAAGAAGGTGAAGGGGGTGGTGGTGGTGGTGGTCGAGAAGAGGAGAAGGCCAGAGAGAGAGAAAGAGAGAGAGAGAGAGAGAGAAGACGATGATGACTGCTTTGCCGATTGAGTTGCCGATAGTTTCTCATTGTTCTATACAGCGAGGTAGGTAAACGTCAATGATCGCGCATTATTTCAAGATACAAACGGACTTAAAACTTAGTTCTTGTCATTAATCAAAGAAAGAACATCCGAACTATATATATATATATATATATATATATATATATATATATATATATATGATAATATAGATGAGGGTGGTGGTGGCTGAGGGTTGTGAAACGATGGAGCGTAGACCATTTCAACATCTATATAAAGGATATCGCGTTCACCTAACGGCTACGTGCGTCTTCGTTTTCTAAACCACGTACGTACGTACGTACGTACGTTCGTTTTTACGTTCGTTCATACTATCATTCGTTCTCTACTCGATCTGTCGTTCATAATACTCTCCTCCGTCAACCCAGGTGCCAACTAAAGTTTCACTTTAATCCAGAATTCCCGTAGAGTATTTCTCGATTGCCCCTGGGTCCACTCCTGTGCGCGATACTCTCGTCACCGAAAATGGTAAAAGAGACGGGGTAAAAAAAAAGAGAGAGAGAAAGAGATAGATAGATAGATAAAGAGAGAGATAGAGAGAGAGAGAGAGAGAGAGAATATATGAGTGAGCTCGGTGAGTGAGACGAGTTTAAACGGTCAAGTGGAAAAGCAATCGCTAGGAGTCGATAAAAGCACAGCGAAATTCATAAAGGGGCTGCTAATTAATCGTCACTAATGGTTCGCTCGCTCGCTTGGTTGCTTGCTTGGCTTACTGCTATACTACTGCTGCCTAGTGCTCCTGCTAGTGCTGTTTCTAGTGCTGCTTCTACTGCTTCCTGATTCCTTGCGAGAAGGCAGAGTGTCGCGTTATGACGTATCCGGATAAGGGCTTTCAATTAAGTTTTTCGTCTACTACGAGACCTTTCAAAGAATATTCCCGAACACAAAGACGATCCTCTCGGATGAAGGAATTGTCTCTCGAAACTGCACCTTCTCTTCTCTCTCTCTCTCTCTCTCTCTCTCTCTCTCATTATCTCTCTATCTCTATCTATCTATCTATCTGTCTTTCTTCCTCTCTTTTTCTCTCTCCTTGCCAATCGTGCACCTCTTTCTAGAAAGTCTGATACTTTCATTACAACCTTCCTTCATTACTCCTTCTTGTCGCGCTACCGTTTATTTTTTCTTCTCTTCTTTTTCTACCTCTCTCTCTCTCTCTCTCTCTCTCTCTCTCTCTCTTTCTTTCCATTCCTTCTCGAAATTACATCGATAAAATCGAATCCCACTTTGAAAAAAAAGAAGAAGAAGAAGAAGAAGAAGAATCAGAAGAAGAAGCAGAGAAAGAACTACTACTACTACTACTACTACTACTACTACTACTACCACTTGCTTTTCGGAAAAAGAAAAAAAAAAAAAGAACAAAAAAAAAAAAAAAGGTAACAGTCACCGAACGGGGAAGTATCTTTCACGAATCTCGAGGGATTCTTGTTAGTTAACAACGAAGATTCCACCAAGTCTTTTACGTTCCACGAAATCTTTTCCTTCCTCCCTAGCGTTCATTTCTTTGTAGGTACGTATCCTGTTCTCTCTTTCTATCTTTCTTTCTTACTTACTTACTTACTTACTTACTTACTTTTACTTCTTCTTCTCGCTTATTTCTTTCCTTCTTCTTCCTTTCGTTTTTCTTTCCTCCTTCCTTTATTCCCCTCCTCGACAACCTCGTCCACCTCTACCACCAACTCCTCTCCCACACTTGTACACCCCCCATTTTTTTTTTGTGTCCACCCTTGTTACCACCCTTAACCTCTCACTCCTTTTCTCTTTAGTCTCGTGAAGGCACGATGAGACCGACGATGCCACCCCAACTAAGCTCGAGAATCTCACGGGGGGCCAAAGTCCGTCTATGCTGATGCAAACGACCAACTTTTCTTTCGCCTTTCTTACCCCTCCTCCCCCCCCCTCTCTCTCTCTCTCTCCTTTTCTTTTTTCTTCTTTCTCTTCTACTTCTTTGGATCTACCCATTCCTTCCCCCCTTTCCCTCCTACCTTCCATCCTTCCTTCCTTCCTTCCTTCCTCGATTTCGTACACACCCCTCCTACCTCCGCCCCTCCTCCCATACCCCTATAACCCCGGGACCAACGAAACATTTCTACGGTACTGAGATACACTTAAGTTGTACAAGATCCACCAATTTGATTACATTCCCCTTTCCCTCTTTCTCTCGCTCTCGTTCTGTCCCTGTCACTCCGTCTCTCTCTCTCTCTCTCTCTCTCTCTCTCTCTCTCTCTCTCTCTCTCTCTCTGTCTTACTTTCTCTCATTTTCGAAAGCTCTGCTGCCATCGATCCATCGAAAGAAATTGTCCTTCTACTTCTAACCTCCCTTCCCCTCCCCTCCCCATCCCACCCTAGAGCCACCACCTTCGCGAACTACTAACCATCCCCCCCCCCCTCAAAGCAACCGGTCTCTCTCAGTTTTCGATATTAATTCGTTTTCGATATAAATTCGATTTCAAGAATCAAAGCTTGAAATTCTTTTAGGAAGTACAGAGAGAGAGAGAGAGAGAGAGAGAGAGAGAGAGAGAGAGATTCTAGTAATATTTTTTTTTTTCTATTCTTTGCAAACGCCACAGAGAAATGTCACTCTTTCTACTATCGCCGTTAGATCCTTTCTCTGCGGCACACTTTTCTACGCTCGAATCTTTACCGTTCGAATCTTCGATCGTGACGTCATGAAAGGCACGATTCACGGTTTATATCATCTCTATCACTAACTCTAAATTTTTAAACGTCGACCCGTTTTAAGGGCTTTCCTCGTCCTTTCATATCTCTCTCTCTCTCTCTCTCTCTCTCTCTCTATCTCTCTCTCTATCTCTCTCTATCTATCTCTCTCTTCTTTTTTTTCTTTCTGTCAGGGCAGAATATTTGCAATTTTTACGATCCTCCTTTTCCATGGAATATATTTTTCCCAACGTATTCCGATTAAAGTAAGATTTACTCTCTCTCTCTCTCTCTCTTCAGCTATTTCTTTGATTATTTTTTATTATATCCTTCTCTCTTATTCATCATTCACCTATCTTCTCCTTACTTCTTTGACGAATAAATGTGTCGAAAAAAAATATAAAAGAGATAGAGAAAAAGTGAGAGAGAGAGAGAGAGAGAGAGAGAGAGGGAGAGAGAGAGATCGGAGAAAACGTCGTTCGTCCGTGTAAACTCGACTTACAACGAGACCCCGACTTGTTTACGATCTAATTATTGTTAAAGTATTCTCAATTTGTATATACGTACCTTAAGTTTCATCCCACGAGAATTCATTTTCTACTGGTATCGTAATACATCCATGTACATCTCGAGAATTACCGTAAGAAAAGAGAGAAGGAGAGAGAGAGAAGGAGAGAGAGAGAGATGAGATAAATCGTTTTATTCTCGTTAGAAATGTTATGAATAAATAAACAAATAGATAAATAAAAGGTAGAAGGAAAGGGTGGAGAAAAATGGAAGGTGAAATAAAAAAAAAAGAAGAAAGAGAAAAATGAAAGGAGAAAGAAATAGTATTCCCCTATTGCGTCCCGTGGGGAAAAGGGCTAACGACAGTTAATTTAACAAACGTATTTCTGCTACGACATTACGAATTCTAATGATAGAAAAGAAATTAGAAAAATTCTTTCTTTCTCTCGCCGCTAGCCAAGGAGCTTTTCTGATGCTGTTGCCGCTTCTTTTGCTTCTGCCATTTCTGCTTGGATTATTACATTCATTCTTTCTTCCTTTCTCTCTCTCTCTCTCTCTCTCTCTATATATATATATATATATATATATATATATATATATATATATATATATATCTTTTTCCACTTCGTTTTAATTTCAAGTAAACAGAAGATTATCTGTCGTAATTTACTCGGTAAATTGGGCCACGTTTTAGTAACGTTAGAGTAGGTTGATTCAGGGAATACTGCTTTAAAGCAAAGCTTTAAACGTTATAACTACTTCAAAGTTACATTACGTTTCTATATAAAGGATACAAAAGTTCGTGTATGCGTATAAACGAAGATAATAAATGCATATATATATATATATATATATATATATATATATATATATATATACATACGTAGAAATAGACGAGTACTTCAATTATGCACGTTCGAATGGAATTCGTCATCGCACATTTTCCGGGTCTTTATTAAACGTGGTCCTCTCATTATCTTTGGAAATCATTAACGTTGACCCTTTGAGAGAAAATGACAAAATGGATAAACGGAGTTACGTTGAGATAAGTACATAACGGATTTAGTATGTATATCAATGTACTACGTGTGCTCTCTCTCTCTCTGTGTGTGTGTGTGTGTGTGTGTGTGTGTGTGTGTGTGTGTGTGTGTGTGTGTGTGTGTGTGTGTGTGAAGAGTGAGTATTATTTTATTTTTTATTAGAGAGAAAGAGACAGACAAACAGAAAGAGAGAGAGAGAGAGAGAGAGAGAGTGAGAGAGAGAGAGAGAGAGAGAGATAGGTTGAATAAAAGATACGAGACCACTCTCTGTGCTCGAAATTAACGATGTACCAACGCCCTTCGCATCTCCGCAGCCCTTCACCATCACCACCACCCCCCTCCCTGTCCTACTAGCTCCCGCCCATTTACGGTAAACTTCGCAAGTGGAAGAAAGTGCGAGAACTATGGCAAAGGAACGACTATTATATATATTTGTATGTGTATTTATATATATATATAGAAATAGAGAGAGAGAGAGAGAGAGAGAGAGAGAGAGAGAGAGAGAGAGAGAGAAGGAGATAGCATTGTGTAGTAATTTCAAATAATTCTCGTGGCTTTTACTCTTCCGTCCAGGGATCCCGAGGCCAACTCTTGACATAATACCTAACACATCCTTTCCTTCGACTATCCTTTCTCTCTTTCTCTCTTTCCCTCTTACACATAAACACACACACACACACACACACACACGCATATATATATATATACACATAAACACATATTTTCTCTCTCTCTCTTTCTCTCTCTATCTACGTTTTCGGTGAGCCAACTCGATGCTTCCATTTCGTCCTAGCGTAATACAGAATGGGCTCCGGACTGGCGGGTCAGGTCAGGACAGAACAGAGAGAGAGAGAGAGAGAGAGAGAGAGATAAATAGAGAGAGAGAGAGAGAGAGAGAGAGAGAGAGAGAGTACCAGTAGTAGTAGAGTTCTCTCGGTCTCTGCTAGTAGCTTGGCTGCTAACTCCCGCTCGGCTGACTCGCTTGGTTCGAGGTGCTATGTGCAGATGCTGCAAATCACCGAGACAAAACAGTCGTCGCCCTGTAAAGTTTGCTGGCTGCAATGGCGCGCTTGTGCGAGACTGTTCGACCCTCTAACACCGAGCACTCCACCTACACCACCACCCTTTCCATATCCTCCTCTTCCTTCTCACTTCTCTAGTTCCACATTCACATCCACCTCCACCTCCACCTCCACCTCCACCTCCACCTCCACCTCCACCTCCACCTCTACTTCCACCCCATCCTCTTCCACGTTCTGCCCCGCGTCAGCCCTTCTTCTCCTCTTCCTCCCCGTGTCCCTCTAGTCACAGCGCGTTCGCCTTTACGCGCTCGTGCGCGTACATTACGCTCGCGTCTCGAAACATACTATAGTAACTACGTGGAAAGATGAAGAGACAGGGAGACAGAGAGACAGAGAGAGAGAGAGAGAGAGAGGAAGAGGAAGAGGAAGGTTGAGAGAGTGAGAAGAATATGTAGGTGATCCGAGATATGACGTTGAAAGCGTGTGTTTTGTACGAGATATCTAAACTCGAAGCTAAGAGTTCCTCTTCCATTGCTATATATTATAACTATTCTATGTGTATGAGTCCACAACAAATATATCTTAATCTTGAATCTATATGCTAGCTAGGGACGAAGAAGTATGACGAAAATAGATAGAGATAGAGAAGAGAGAGAGAGAGAGAGAGAGGGAGATTGTGCGTAGATATGAATGCTGAATTGAATGGAAAATGACGAAGATCAGGGGTTGATTTTGATGGTAGTGACAGTTCTGTATATACTGATGATGATGGTGGTGGTGGTGGTGTTGGTTATAGAGAGAGAGAGAGAGAGAGAGGGGAAGATGCGCGAGTTCCAGAATACTAATTATTTGCGCTACGAAATAACATCACGGGGGGTGCTCAACGGTGCATAATTTCGCAGCGCGATAGCGGACAAATGCAATCTGCCGCTAATGCAGTCGTGCATTCACGACGACGTCGACGACGACGACAACGACGAAGACAACGATACAACGATGGGGTGCTCTCTCTCTCTCTCTCTCTTTCTCTCTCTCTCTCTCTCTCTCTCTCTCTCTCATTCCCTATCTGTTCCTCTATCTTTATCTCTTGTCCTTCTCAGAGTCTTCGAAACCACACCTAGACGAGACATAAGATTTCAAAGCTGTTACTCTTCTCTCTCTCTCTCTCTGTCTCTCTCCATCTTTCTGCCTGTCTCTCTCTCCTTCTCTCTCTCTCTCTGTCTCTCTCTCTCTCTCTATCTATCTACCTATCACTCTCTCTCTCTCTAGCTCTCTAGCACTCTAGCTCTCTACAGCTCTCTTCCTCTTTTGAACCAACACTTCGAAGCATCGCGCGCGTTTATTCGTGAAAGGCGATAATTAACTGTCGAAAACGTGGTTAACTATTCCCACGCTATTTCCCATTTACGCCAAGCTCGTTCTTGGTATTACGATAGCGACGACTATAACGGGTTAATCGTATACGAGGATTACGCGAGTCAGTGGTTTCTGATTTTGACGTCATCATTCAGATTAAACCGAGAGATTTCTATAATAGGTAATTTATTATTATTATTATTATTATTATTATTATTATTATTATTATTATTATTATTATTATTATTATTATTATTATTATTATCATCATCATCATCATCATCATCGTTATTATTATTTATTCATTTATTTTTGTTTTTCGCTTCGATCCAATCGCGCATAGGTATATATCCAGGTAAACGCGCATACGAAAGAGTCGAGTCTTGTTTGTTACATTTTCGATCGTACGAGTATTCGTAATGAAGACATTTGAACCGATCACAGCGAGAAGAGAAGAGAATGAGGGATAGAAGGGGATGATTTTTAAATTTACGTTGTGTTTCCCCGTTTCTCCCCGTCCGGTTGGCTTTAAAGGACCAAAGGGAAAAGAAGAATTTGAAGAGAAAATTGCGACAGGCCGAGATTTCGACTTTTCCTTCGTCGAAATATAAGACCATACGGTTTTTCATAGATCTAATAAACGTAAGGTATAAACCGTTTGCTTGTTGTCCATGCGGAACGTCGGCTTCGCGTTTTAAATTAATGCCTAAGGGTGTACAAAACTTTGCTAAAGGTGTCGACGGTACGTCCCTCCCCGCACCCACCCCCTCACCCCTCTCCAACAAGGTAAAAGAATAGAAGGAAAGAAGGGTGGTGAGGAGGATTGGGAAGGGGAGACGGGGGACAAAAAGATACAGGAGAAAGGACAAATTCGAGAAAATGGGGAGAAAAAAGGATCGGGAGAGGTAGAGGAAAGAAGGCATAAAATGTATCGAAAAGAAGAAGCACGAGATATCGAGATTGATACGAGATATCGAACGCCAGAAATATCGCTCGTACCAAAACCCAATGCGTGATCAATTTATATCCTCGTATTTTATATCGGATAATAAATTTATATGCCTAATCTTCTTTCGTATTCGTGTTGTAAGAGAACCTGATAAAAAAGAAAAGTAAAATAAATTAATAATAATAATAATAATAATAATAATAATAATAATAATAATAATGATAATAATAGTAATAAAAGGAACAAAGGGTGAGTATAGGAGAAAAAAAAAAAGGAGAAAAAAAGAGAAAGAAAAAGTAAAAGATAAGAAGAAAACTGCGAACCCCGCTTGGATTGGTTTATAAAGATCAATCAAAATTGTTGCGATGGGTATCGATCAGAATTTGTGATTGTTTTTTTCAAAACGAGGGAGGATCACGTCATTCGCAAAAAAAGAAAAATAAAAATAAAAATAAAAAATAGAAAAAAAAAAAAAAAACTGAAATTCGTCCCGAAAATTTTCGGATTGACCGATCTTATCTTCTATTATTAATGAGAGTAAGATTAAATATGTATTTATGTGTGTAAGCATGTGAGACAAAGAAAGAGAGAGAGAGAGAGAGAAAGAGAAAGAATAAGTATTATAGTGAGAGCGTGAGTGAAATAAAAAGATAGAGAGAGAGAGAGAGAGAGAGAAAGAGAAAGAGAGAGAGGTAGAGAAAGAAAGAATAAGAATTAGAGTGAAAGCGTGAGTGAAATAAAAAGCGAGAGAGAGAGAGAGAGAGAGAGAGAGAGAGGGCAAACGAGAGACGAATCAAGGGAAGTTAGCTATTCGTATGTAGGTAAATACGTGAGCGAATGCATCGCCGGAGATAGTGAAGAAAGGGTTGGTTGGTAAGGTCTAAGGGTGGTGTTACGCATGCTTCTCAAGAGAATTTCAACGTTTGATCTTCCGCATCCGACGATAACCCGCAGGCAAAGAGGGATCCGTCGATTCTCTACCCTTTGCGATGGCACCTATCTATCCCTCTGTTCGGAGCAAGAAAGAGAGAGAGAGAGAGAGAGAGAGAGAGAGAGAGGAGGAACGAGAAGGAGATAGATAGATAGATAGATAGATAGATAGATAGAGAGAGAGAGAGATGAACGATCATTCAGCAAAAGGATTCCAAACAAGAACATGAATGGTTGGTGTCCTTGGTCCGGGTTGCTATTAATTGGCCCGAAGGAGGTATGTTCGATATCGTTTAAATAAATCTCCTCTTCTTGGACATCCTCTTCGTTTCAGTTTTTATTCTCTTTCTTTATTCCTTTCCTTTTTTTTTTCTTCTTTCATTTTTATTTTTATCCTTATAGATCATGTAAATTGGTAGAGTATACGGATAGGCGAGTAAGAGAAGAGAAATTCTTCGATTAATCACAACGTCAATACGATTATTCACATGGCCGTTTTTATTAAATAGCGAATTATGTTCGTACGTCGATACATACCTAATCTCATTCTAATTCGTTGTTTAATGTATTTATCGTACTGTAATATCGAACAATTTTGGTCATTAATACGTACACGGATTTTAAGTTCGATATTAATTGTCAACGATGCTCGGTTTAAATGTTATCTCGTATTGCTCATCTAAAATATTCCATACACGAATACACACACACACACACACACACACACACACACACACACACACACACTGTGTGTGTATGTATGTGCATAGAAACTATGTTTGTAATACCGCCTTAAGCAGGAGTATTTAATAGGTACTGTCGGAACTGGAGTACACACGGAAATGAGGTATGGAAATGCAAGGAAAGCACCGATCGTCGACGTTTCGCACGCTTGCTTATCTTCTTTGCCGGAGGCTTCCTTCTTCTTCTTCTTCTACTTCTTCTTCTTCTTCATGGATTTACAACGAAGGGTAAGATCGACTTCCGGTCGACGTACAAACCTTATTCTTCCCGATCTATTTTCGAAAAAAGAAAGAATAAAAAAGAAGAGAAAGAAAAAAAGAATTTACCCTCTCTCTCTCTCTCTCTCTCTCTCTCTCTCTCTCTCTCTGGATATAACGCGCTTCTAGATAGGTATTGTATATGTATTGTACGTATTTATATACGTAACGTATCTATAATATATATTTACGTATGTATGTATAAAGGTACGATGTAAGGTATTATTAAAACATATTAATGGGGTCGGTATATACTTGTTAATTAATTTTACGTGATTTTGCAATGTTTGCTTTTCCATCGTAATCATCCCCAATTAACTCCATTTATTTTCTCAATTATAATTATTTCGTGAAATAAATTATCGGTGCATAACGAAGCGTAGTTTTCCTTCTCTTTTCTTTTTCTTTTCGTTTTTTTTTTTTTCTTTTTTTCTTCTTTCCTCTCTTTTTTCCTTCGTCGTCATGAAATAATCAAGCGTCGGAATTAAATACGCTTTCGTTTAAGTTCCATTCGCGTTTCTGTACGAATACCGACTATTTTCGTTTGAAGTGCGTGTAAATAAATTGCGTGCGAAACAAAAAAAAAAAAAGGAAAAAGACAAAGAGGAAAGAAAGAATCCGACGAGTGTCCACCGAGATCCGGAGCGAAGTGAACGGGACAGGAATTTCTTTTTTTTTAAGGAGAACGTCCTGCAGAAACGAAAAAAAAAGAAGGAAATAAATAAATAAATAAATAAATAAATAAATAAATAAATAAATAAATAAATAAAAAGAAAAGAAAGGAAGAAAGAAACTCGCGCGCATACACGAACACGCGAATGAAATAGCTCGTGTCCCAAGTGAAAGAAGCTTCCAACTATTTGTTAGGCAAAACGTGGCAATCCTTTGGAACTATTCGTTCGAAGTGTCCCCAAGCGAGCCAGAGTGACAATTTAGAAAAGATTTAGAAAAATGTTAGGTCGAGGGAAATAGTCGTCGAAGATAGGTAGCCGTTTAGGGTAGACGTTATTAGACGCGGGTTATTGAGGTGGACTGGGACGAAAGGGGAGGGTAGAGATTGGGATTGGGATTGTATAAAGGGGGGGGGCAGGGGGAGGGTCATCGAAAATACCTTATTTTAAACATCGTAAGATTTGTCGAACCTTAGACGCGCGAAAACGAAAATCTCGACACTACACGACAAACGACACGTTTATCTCTCTCTCTCTCTCTCTCTCTCTCTCTCTCTCTCTTTCTTGATATTCAAATTTTCGTCGCGCTAGCTTTCCCCAATTTTCTTGCGTCTATACGAAATGTTCAGTCGACGAACAACAATTCGACGTTTAATTCGGCATCGTTGATCGCAAATGAGAAATCCGTAGGTAGTGTGTGGCATAGACTTAACGAGAACGAAGAAAGGGGAAGAAGAAGAAGAAGAAGAAGAAGAAGAAGAAGAAGAAGAAGAAGAAGAAGAAGAAGAAGGTTGGATTTATATCAGGTGCCCGTTAGATTGCGCGATGGATGAATTTTAACGACTCTCGTTTTAATGACCTCTTAATAAATCTTACCTCTCTCTACCAACAATACATATCTAACACGCCCCCCCCCTCCCACCCCATATATACATATATTCCACCTATTATTACACATAAACTCCGATAATAACGTATACGTGGGCTTAAGAATCGAATGAATTATTTATAAATACTTAAAGCTTCGAACACCGTTCAATTTACGTTCCTTTGCGTAAATTCGTCCGTATAATTAGAAAAACAGAACAAAGAAAGAAAAGAAAAGAAAAAAATAAAAGTAAAGAAAGAATGAACGTCCTACGTAAAGAAGTTTCGTTTGATTCGATAATACACGTAGTTAATAAAAATGTCCTCCTCCTCGTACCCTTCTACCATATCTCTCTTCTCCTCACCCTCGCGCCCTCGCCCTCTCCCGCCGATCTATCTTCATTATCCCAACCCAACCCACATGCTACCATTCTTCGACATTTGCACGATACCTAATTTAAAAAAAAAAAAAAAGAAAGAAAAAAAAAGGGGAAACGTACTTGCGATCATTTTATTTAGATACGTACCATACGTATCCTACATACATACACATATGTATACATGTATAAATGTGTACATGCATCTTGTGTTCACAAATATGGTTGTATAGCTATAAGTTAATAGTCGGTGTGAGTGCGTACGAGCAAGTAAGCAAGCAAGCAAGGAAGCAAGGGAGGAATCAACCAAGCCTGGTTTCAAGCAGGCTCATCCATCGTTCCTTCTTCCTGGCCTCCTTTCCGCTCGGAGGTGTGGTACTTCCCTTATACTATGGTCTATAGGTGTCAGCAGCAGCAACGAAGCTGCTCAGAGTTTACTCTCTCTCTCTCTCTCTCTTCGCATGTATTCTACCAGCTTCACTCGACTATACTCCCTCCTTCCTTTCTATCCTGTCTCTCTATTTCTCCCATTTCTATTTCTTCCTGTTTCTTCTCTTTCTCTCCTTCTCTCTCTCTCTCTCTCTCTCTCTCTCTCTCTCTCTCTCTTTTTCGTCTTCTTTTTATTTCTTTTTTTTTTTTTTTTTAAATCTAACGTTGGAACCTACCTACCTACCTACCTACCGACCCACGTAAGACGTGAGGTAAACGCGAACCTCTCGAATCAAACGGAAGCTAAAACTACTAGAGTTTTAGATACGATGCGTGATCCTTACTCTACTGCGTGCTATTTCGTTAACCTTTCTCCCAAACCCCCATCCAAGCGTTTCCTCGTGTACTTACTTACTTACTTACTTCCATGGTATTTACGTGCTCGGCATTATCAATACCACAGGCATTGCCAAATGCCAGAACCGTCAGGAATTTCGTGGGAAGATGGAAGGAAGGAAGGAAGGAAGGAAGGAAGGAAGGGAAAGGAAGGAATGAAAGCACGAGGGAAGGCCACTGACGAGATCGATTTAACGAAATTTTCGAATAAATCTGGATCTCGAACTGGCTCTTGTGCTTTGCGGTTTGTCGAACGAAAGACAAAAAAAAAAGAAGAAGAAGAGGAAAAAAGAGAGAGAGAGAGAGAGAGAGAGAGAGAGAGAGAGAGAACAACAACAAAAATGCGGGTCTTCTCTCGCGCTGAGGGAATTACGGGGTTCGACCTAACGGAATGAAAGATAAAACGATTAATTCGAAGCGTTCGTGACGTAGTATGAAATTTTTTATCGGACTAAGACACCTCCGAATGTTCGTTCCATTTTGGTTCGATAATGAAATGAATATTAAAACAAATGATTTCGAATGATTTCATATGCTTTTGAAATTTATTGTTTTTCCCCAAGTCTCTCTCTCTCTCTCTCTCTCTCTCTCTCTCTATCTATCTATCTATCTCTATCTCTCTATTTATCTGTCTTTCTTTATTATACCTTTACAATATGTGACGCGAGAATAAAATGAAGGAAAAGGCAAGGCAAATGAAAAAAAGAGAGAGAGAGAGAGAGAGAGAGAGAGAGGGAAAGAGAGAAAGAGAGATAGAGAGAGAGAGAGAGAAGAAAAATTGCGACTCTATTCCGTCGATCGATGTCATTTTACCATTATCCTTTATGCACGGTAAGAAGCAATCTCGATTCTCGAACGACAAGGTCTGTTCGATTTTCCAAGCGAATGCATTACAATGCGTCCTTTTAATAATCAATTTATTCTCGTCCGGGAAATAGAAGGGGGAGAGAGCGAACGTGCGAGCGAGCGTGCGAGAGAGAGAGAGAGAAAGAGAGAAAAAGAGAGAGAGAGAGAGAGAGAGAGAGAGAGAAGAAAGAAATAAAGTAAAAATACGGCCAACTATTCCCTTCCATCGACTACACGATATTATTGATAAGCATTGACACACTACCCTTTCTATCAAAAGATTTTCTCGACAATGTCCCAAGAGTTCGAGGTAATGTATCAACAACAACAACAACAACAACGACGATCCCACGTAGTTCCCACGTAGTTTTTTTTTTTTTTTTATCTCTCTCTCTCTCTCTCTCTCTCTCTCTCTCTCTCTCTCTCTCTCTCTCTCGCTCCTCTCCTTTTTCCATTCTATTTCCTCTCTTTCCTATTCAAGGAAAGAAAGAGAAAAGGAGAGAGACAATGAAGTTGTTTATAGGTTAGGTTATAAAAGTCGAATAAGATTTGATCCTGTATATCGGCATAAAAGCTCCATTCAAAAACTAGGGCTTCGTAAAACCGTTTTATCCCCACCTCCCTACATCCCCCATCGACCCCCTCCCCCCACCCACCCCCCTGCCCCAACCGGTCGTCCGTTAGAAATTTAATGATTCGCAATATGTATGAAGAGAGAGAGAGAGAGAGAGAGAGAGAGAGAGAGAGAGAGAGAGAGGAAAACGATGACGGTGAAAAGGGAAAAAGAAAAAACAAGAAGTATAAAAAAAAAAAGAGAAAAAGAAAAAGAAAGAGAGAGAGAGAGAGAGAGAAGGAAAGAGGATAAAAGAACTAGAGAAGAGTAAAGGAAAGAAAGAGCAAACGTTTCGCTTTAACGGAGTCTTCAAAATGAATTTAACGAGCTTGCGGTAATGTTGATATTGTTAATACCTGAAAAAAAGAAAGGTAGAGAGTTAGAGAGAGAGAGAGAGAGAGAAATGGTGTTGCATTGAAAGAGAATTAGATAATAGGAAAAGGGAGCGCGGAGTAGATAAAACGATAAACGTTGAAGGTCGAGATTACGGCGCATCCTTCAGAAAGATTTTCAAATAAATAAATAAGAAAGAAAGAAAATAAAAAAAATTGAAGTACAAATGAAACTGAAAAAAAAAAAAAAAAGAAAAATGGTGAAGTGAAAGGAATGAGGGCTCGATAGATAAATGAGTGAGTTAAACGATGCGAGGATCGAGGATAACGCATTGCAATCTCGAGAATAAAGAAAGAGAAAGAGAAAGAGAAATGGGGGGGGGGTAGGGCGATTGCTTAATTAGACCAATTAAGTAAGCGGTAATTCAGGACGAGGATATTTAAATTTTCAAAAAGAAAAAGAAGAGAAAAGAAAAGAAAAGTGGGGAAAGATTGAAGAAGGTTGGAATAGAAAAATGTTTACTTCGTTATAATTTTAAAAAGAACCATGAAATGCGTTTGACGTGCCA
>OU426862.1:3538295-3545795 GCA_911387685.1 Dolichovespula media
GAAAGAGCTGCCCTTTTGTAAGATTTATGCGACGAGATTGAAGATTCAGATACGAATGGCAGTACTTGCTTTTTTTCTTTTCACCTTTCTTCCTTTTCATTATTATTTATCATTTCTCCCGTTATTATCGTCGTAAATTTCGTAGCCAACACCGTCGAAATTTATTTGAAGATATCGCTTTTTATACGGTTATGGTCATAGAAATAATAGTTGGGCGATGAGAGGAGAGGGGGCAAGGGGGCAAGGGGGGGGGTGGACAAAAGAGGAAAAGCGAGAGGAGTAAAGGACGAAAAGGGAAAGGGAGGGAAAAATCCTCCCTAGAAAAACAAAGGACTATCGAAGGTTATGAACTATGGGGTGGGTGGGTGGGTGGTCGTTGGAGTTGGGAAAGGAGACGAGGGAGGGAAGTATAGGGTTTACTACGACAAAATGTAAAATTTATTTGATTATTCTTATTTCCGTTGACCCATTGACATTGGTCGTAAAATTGTCGAAATTTCTTTTGTTTTCGTTCGTTAACGGCGTATGAAGATAAAGAAAATCTGATGAAATCTCGCGTACGAATCACTAACTCCGACCATTAACGTTAGCCCCTTCCGATTTCGAATTATTTCAAATTCATTTCAATCCATTTTATCGTTCTGTCACCATTTTCAACGTCCGACGTAACAAATTTCTATATCTTTATCGTTATCTATCAAAGGCGATTCCCATTGGGAATGTGGAGTTACAAAATTTTCGTAAAAAATTATATAAAAAGAAAGAAAGAAAGAAAGGAAGGAAGGAAGGAAGGAAGGAAGGAAGGAAGGAAGGAAGGAAGGAAGGAAATAAATATAAAGGGTAAAAAAGAAGGGAAAAAATTGGAAAATATGATGATAGGAAAAGGAAAAAAGAAAAAAAGGAAGAGAAAATGAAGAGATATTCCTCTCTCTCTCTCTCTCTCTCTCTCTCTCTAACTTTTTTTTCGTTCTTTCATCGTTGATCTCTCTTCTTCGTTCTCTCTCTCTCTCTCTCTTTCCGACACCACACACACACACACGCACACACGCACGCACGCACGCACACTCTTTCTCGTGGATAGAAACGAAGGTCGATCGATTCGCACGTAACATTATACACGTAACTTATATACACGTAATTTGAATAACGTATGCACGTCGTCGTATGCACCATACATGAGATATCACACGAAGCGCATTTTGGGCGAGCGCACTGTTTCAAGAACAACAACTTTAAAGGCTTTCTTTTCTTTTTCTCCTCTCATTTTTCCATCCATTCTTTCTTGATTATTTTTTTTCTTTTTTCTTTTTTTTGCTTTTTGCTTTATCTTTTCATTTTTTTTTTTTTTTATTTTTTCGAATACCCCCGTTCGGAGACTGACCACGCCGTTCATTCATCGTAAAAGCCGACCACGGTTTTCGCACAAAGCCGTACACACGCGCGCGCACACACACACACACACACGCACACAAACACATATATTCATACTGTTTTATATCCTATAAAACGAAGGGAAAAGAAACGGGAGAAAAGTGTTCGCCTTGAGGCTTGTGCAATGACAAAAAAGTTTACACTCGCGGGAAGAAGATGAAGTAGATGAATAATACCAGATAGAAATAGAGTTGTTTGCTCGTGCGCGTGCGTGTATGTGTGCGTGTGTGCGTGCGTGTGAAAAAAAAAAAAAAAAAAAAAAAAAGAAAAAGAGAAAGAACACGAGTAAGTGTGTATCGAAAAGCTCGGAACAACATTTTTTTTCTCTCCACGAATTTTATCCGGCCTCACCGTTCGTAAATGTATACCAAGGAACATCAATTTTTTCGCGTTTCGCCTTACGTTCACGTTCGCGCCGGGAAATAATTAAAAACGAATAAAACAAAACAAAACAAAACAAAAAATAAAGACGAGAGAAAAGTAATAATGAAAAATAAGAAGGTAAAAGAAGGAAAAAAATGGAAAAGGAGGAAGAAGAAACGAGACGAAGCAACAGAAAAAAAAAACCGATGGAAATGGGAGAGGGAGGGAGAGGGAGGGAGAGAGAGAGAGAGAGAGAGAGAGAGAGAGAAGGGAAAAGAAGGAAAATAAAAATCCAAAGTGTTTTTTCACGAGGCACCTGCGTTGCACTAAGCTAAGGCTTTCTCATTCCGGATGCTACATCGAAAAACGAGGCAACTCTTGACACACATAGGTACTTACTTGCCCCTCTTTATTTATCTCGGAGCGAATAGAGCTTTTAGAAAATTACAGTGGAAACGATGAAGGAAAAGACGCAGAGTTTTTTTCTTTTCCCTCCCCTCCACCCCCGCCGCCGCCTCCCCCCCCCACATTCGATTCCCACCGTCTACTCTTCCATGCTCTATCTATATTTCTTTCTTAAACGCTCTCTCTCTCTCTCTCTCTCTCTCTCTCTCTCTCTCTCTCTCTCTCCTCCACCCCCCTCTCGCTCCCTCCCACGCTAACGCCGTAATTACTTTACGCGGGGGTAGGGAGGGGGGGAGGGGGAGATGGGGAAGGTTCTTTTCGTTCTCCAAGTAAAAGTAGTAAAGGCAAAAGATTTTTCATTCGATAAAGGTAACACGACGACGAGGACGAGGAAGACGACGAGGACGAGGAAGAGGACGAGGACGAGGACGAGGACGAGGACGAGGACGAGGAGGACGACGATGAGAACGAGGAAGAACGTGCGTTTTTTCAAACCCTCGTGCTTATCATTGTCCCATAAAAACGGGAAGATGGTGTAGGAAACGTAGCGAGATAAAAAAAAGAGAGAGGAAAAAGAAGAAGAAGAAGAAGAAGAGAGAGAGAGAGAGAGAGAGAGAGAGAGAGAGATAATGAGTTGAATGATTCGAAAAATCTGCCTAGTCCCGTTGAATTGCGAACCGAAAGATAATCCTGTTCGCTCGCTACTGTAAACAAGTTGCACGAGAGATAAAACAAAGAGCAAGAGAGGAGGGAGAGAGAGAGAGAGAGAGAGACAGAGAGAGAGAAGGAGACGTCTAAAAGGAAAAGGAGAGAGAGAAAAATGTTTAAAGAAGAACGAATCGAGGGGAGGGGAAGGGATAAAAGGGTCATAGGAGGAAAGGGAAAGGGACTTAAAATATGTTTAGCCGGAGTGAGCCCGGCTGTACATTCCAGATACGGCCACGTGGCCCGTCGACCACTCTCTCTCTCTCTCTCTCTCTCTCTCTGGCCAAGGGGAAGGGGAACGTAGAGAGACAGAGAGAGACAGAGAGAGAGAGACAGAGAGAGAGAGAGAGAGAGAGAGAGAGAGAGAGAGAGAAGGAAAAAAAGAGGTTGCAGCCACGCTTACAACGGTCTGCTAAAGAAAGAAAAAAAAAAAAAGGAAAAGAAAAAGGAGGAAGGAGAGTCGGTCGACCGGAGGCTGCCTCGAAGCAAAGTAGGTGGAGAACGAGGAGGAGGAGGAGGAGGAGGAGGAGGAGGAGGAGGAGGAGGAAGAAGAGGACGACGACAACGATGATGACGATGAGAAAAAAACAAAGAGTGTATAAAAAGAAGCAGAAGAAGAAGCAGAGAGAGAGAGAGAGAGAGAGAGAGAGAGAGACATGCTCGTTTTGGCCTACCGGACACTGTGGGAAAGGAACTGAATGTGGATCGTGTCTTGCTCGATCTCCCTGATCTTCTCTCTCTCTCTCTCTCTCTCTCTCTCTCTCTCTCTTTCCTTCACCTCTAACTTTATTCTGATTTCTTTCCCATTTTTTTTCGCCCGAAGACAAGGACGGCCACGCGCTGAGAAAGAGAGAGAGAAAGATAGAGATAAAGAGAGAAAGAAAGAGAGAGAGAGAGAGAGAGAGAGAGAGAGAGAGTGGAGAGAAAGAAAGGGACGAGGACGACTACGACGGGTTTCTCAGCTTGGTATAAACGTCGATCCGGTCTGGCCTAATTGGAAAACGCTCATCTCCCTTCTCCACTCTTTTATCCCACTCTCTCTCTCTCTCTCTCTCTCTCTCTCTCTCTCTCTCTCTCTCTCTCTCTCTCTCTATCCCATTCTCTTTATGATCAACTTACTCGATTATCGATCGTCCTACCTCGTGTTCATCTTTTATAAATTTGGACTCATCGAATGGTAAGAATCTTTAACACAAACGGGAACTTCTAATTTCTAGTGTAACGATTTTGTATTCTTTTTTTTCTTTATTTTTTTTTTGTTTTTTTTTTTTTTGTTTAGATCCCTCGAAACGATGCGCCGCAAGAAAAATATGGGCGAAGTGTCGGATTCGATGAAACTACGGATAAATAATTTATCGAAGGACAATAATTATGATGAATTCATCGATGAAACGTCGTAGTCCAGGCGTGTTAAAACTCTATTTTATCAAGTATATAAAAGGTAGATGTGAGAAAGGAAGAAGATTCCTATCGTAGATAGAAACGAGTTACGTGCGCCATAACAGAAACGGTTTACCTATGGGATTTGAGCACGGTGAGGGAAGAATTACGGGAGGAAGAGATTTTTCGTTGGGCAAAAGTTGCACGATCAGTAGGAACGTGTACCACCGCCTTACCGCACCGCACCGCACCGCACCTCACCGCTCTTCTCGTGTTCCTCGACGTATATTTTTCAAGAGAGGAAGAAGGACAAAGAGAGAAAAAAGAGGAAAGAAAGGAACGAAAAGAGAAGTGCGACAAGGACGAAGTGATCAGACGTTTTAAGATAGACGAATGATGGTTTACGAGAATGTACAAACCCGTCCACCCCGTGCACGTAACGTACGTCTAAAAAAAAAAAAAAAAAAAAAAAAAGAAAAAAGAAAGAAAAAAAAAACAGAGGGAAAAACAAAATAGAAAAAAACACGCGAGATTTGTATTCGTTTGAACAAAGTCGCGGACGAATACGCACCGATATATAAATACTCTAACGTTTCTAATGGCACCCTCTCATCGATCTGCATTGCCTATCCCAACATTACCAATAACACAAAATTAATCCAAACTCGACGGTAGATATCCAATCTCTTTATCCTTCCATTTCCGAGTTATCCAACTTCTTTTACCTCTGCTTCCCACTGTCTTTTAAATTCAGTGCTCTCCCTAACTCCTCCACTCTCAACCCTCTCAACCCTCTCTTACCCACCCAACCACCCACTCCGCTCGTTCCCTCGTAACGTTCCTAACAATTCGTAGACTGATTAAAATTTCAAATTCGTTCCATCCGCGAGATTACCGATTTCTGTTTGAACCAGCTAATCTTTCCTCTCCACCGCCCTCCCCACACCACCACCACCACCATCACCACCATCACCACCACCACCGCTGCCACTCCCACCCTATCGCCCCAACCCCCAACGTCCTCATTCCATCGCTACTTTATTCTCGAAACTTCTTCTCCTTCCTCGTCCTCCTCTTCGTCTCGATCCATCCCGAACGGATATTCGAGTTTACAGAAGGTGGCAGACGACTCTACTGACCCGCAAAAGGACGACGCCCTTCGGTTAAAGTTGAGATGGAAGAAGGGATCCGATGATGAACGCGGAACGTCGCAAGTTGCTCGAGATTAGAACGTACAACTTGTCGATAGTGTAACGACGGTCACCGAAAAGCAAAGAGAAACGTTAATGAGCAAAATTGGTGGGAAGGAAGGAGGAAGAGACAAAGGGAGAGTGAGAGAGAGAGAGAGAGAGAGAGAGAGAGACAGAGAGAGCGAGAGAGAGGGAGACAAGCTCATATAATCTCGTAGATCGATCGACTACCTTACTTGCGGAAATTCAAAGGAAACGGAAATAGAGAAAAGAGAGAGAGAGAGAGAGAAAGAGAGAGAGAGAAATACGGTGGTCGAATAAACGAGATAGACTTTATAGACATGAAGAAACTGATTGAGACAGTAAGAAAAAAAGGGAAGAGAAAAGTACACGAAAAAAAAAGAAGAAGAAGAAAAGAAAGGAAAAGAAAAGAGAGGAAAATTTAATCACGTCCAAGAGATTTCAAGTGCACGATGGCCAGCCTGACACGATTTATCGGGTGAAACGTTACTCTTATTTCGCTTTATCACCGGAAATACCGGAAAACGCCATCATGATTTTATCCGTTAGATTAAAAATCCAGGACGGAATGACGACGTCTCTTAATTATCGATTTTCCTTTTTCGATTTTCCTTTATCGACGTACATACGTATGTACATATATCCCAGATCAAAAGGACGATACATATTAGGTCGTCGAGGATAAAATTTGTAGTTAGTATAATACCCAAATTGCATTTTTTTTTTTTTTCTCTAGAAATTTCATCCTTGACGACCTTAATAGATACATACGTATGTGGTATATGCCGTGTCATACTTAAGAAAAAAAAAAAAAAAGAAATTCGTTAGGACTTTAAACTATAAAATCATTTTATAGTAATTATTTTATAACGAGTCCGATGAATCAGTCTTAATTCTTCTTCGGTATTGCTAAAAGCGAATCTTTCGAGATGCGAAAATATATTAAAGCTGGTCGATCGTAAATAATTAAGACGAGAGACGATAAACTAACGTTATCCGTAAACCAGTTAATTATCAGTAATCATATTCATTTGATATATCTGATAAACAAATTGAGTTTAGTCGCGAGACAAGAATCGATCAACTCCACTTTATGAATATTTTTTTTTGCTTTTTTGTATTTTTTTTTTTTTTCTTTTTTTTTGGATTTAACTGTCGAGGTACTCGATGGAGTCCTCCACTTTTTATATTCGTAAATAATTTTCCCCAATTACCGTTACTTAATGAAGTCAAACGAAAACATTTTTGCTGTCATCGAGAAGAAAAATAATTTATTACAATAGCTGATCCGATTATTTCCGTGCTCCAAATTAAATCCTGTTTTTGTGCCCGACGAAATAAGCAAGCGTTAGAGGAATCACGTTTTACGGATCATTAATAGTAGATTTCTCGATGGGATAAGTAAAAGGGACGCGTAAAAGGATCGAATAGGATAGGGAACAGGATAGAATAGGATCGAATGGGATAAAAATAGTACCGAACATGACCGAACGTTACCGAACCGAACTGGAACGAATAGGATCAAATGAGAACCAAACTTGACCAAATATAAGATCCAATAAAATCGAATAGGATCGGATAGGGACCGAATGCTACTAAACAGAAGCAAACAGGACGGACGATCGAATGGGTCGATCGAATCGTTCGGAGTCAGTTGCTTCGTAGTCGAGTCGAGTCGGTTCGGTTCGGATCGGATCGGATCGGATCGGATCGGATCGAATCGAATCGAATCGAGCATTCTCTCTGAGATTTTGTCCAAAGTGTTTCATACAATTTGGAGAACGCGCAAATACTTTTCTTTTTGTTTCTAGTTTCCGATTGGTTCCATTCGAAGTACGTTCCAATTGCTCGTTCCATAATAAATCGAGGATCGACGATCTATCCACCTTCAAATTCTCCCTTCTCTCTCTCTCTCTCTCTCTCTCTCTCTCTCTTTTTCCTCTTGATTGTTGAATTCCACGTTGAATATATCGAACGAGAAGGAAGATAAAAAAAAAAAATGCAA